>JAPTHA010000005.1:17594552-17607704 GCA_029814585.1 Gymnapogon annona | reverse complement strand
TTTAATTATTTTTTTTAGTTTTTTTAAAAAAAAAGAGCCCCCCCCCCCCGTACACATATACACACGCACAAAAACAAAGAAATTTAACTCTTTTCAGAGTGATAAAGACCTTAATAAATGACACTCCATCATTTGATAGAACTTCAAACTAGTATTATTTCACGGTAGGATTATTTCACCTCATTGTCTGTAATTCCAGTTGAGAAGCCATCTGTTAATACCGGAGACAATTGTGCCAAAGCTGATGGTGTTTAAAACATCCCAGTCAGTGCCAAACTGGCTCTTGTCTTTGTTATTGTATTAAGTAAATAGTTGTTGCATATTTCTTAAAATTTCTTACATTGACCACACAATTACAAATAGAGAATTTATAATGGTTTTTGTTTCCAGTTTTGCTAAGAGAATTTTACATTTTATCAAACAAATGATCTAAAAAATAAAAACATTGCAAAAAATCTGATTAGATAGGCAGAAGATAATCCCATGTTCCAATTCTATCAGCGTTAGATTATCTTTCAACTGTGTGAATTTCTAATATCTAAGGCCCCATTATAGAGTAATTTAGCTTGATGTGCGCATACAATAACTAACATTGAGATTTAAATGAGAAAAAAAAGAAAAATATTAAAGCTATTTTAATAATCTTACGTAGCATAGAATATTGTTATTATTTTAAATTAAGCTCAGTAAGTCTTTGTGGCTATAGACGTAAGTCACGGTTAGGTCAAGTAAGGATAATTTGCAGTGTATAATTAAACTGGATCAGTAATAGTGAATCGTACCGAATAATTGCTTGGTGGTGTATGAGACCAGATGTGTACGCATCCTACATATATTTGTTTTTGCGTCAAGGTTGTGTAATAATTTGTCAAGGCGCAGTTGTGTGAATGGATGCAACTGTCCACTGTTAACGTGTCAATACGTGTCCGTGTGTGTAGGCATGTGTCTGTGTGTGAGAACTGACCTTGGTCACCCTCCTCCCTCGGGGGAACTGATGTTTCTCACTCTGCTTGTCAACAAGATTAGTTCCCCTGTGGGACTGTTACACACCCTGCAAACACGCTGCCAATGAGAAGACATGTGTGACAGGTCGGCCCTTCCACGAACTCACTGAAGTGCGTTCATGAAGAGTATTTTGTGGTGTGTGTGTGTGTGTGTGTGTGTGTGTGTGTCTGAGTGTGAGTGTATGTGCTGCCATTGAGGGGTTAAGGGAGTCAGAGAGGATGTGTGTTTTAGAGCAGAAACAGAAGGGAAAAACAGCGGGGGGATCAACGCAGCCATCCTGAACTGTAGCCTGTGTGTATGCTCGTGTGATATATGTGTACGCGTGTGTGTACATGTGTCCCACACTGAGCTCTGAGCTGTGCTTACTCCTAGACCTGGCTCATCTGCATCTCTCTGCGCCTCCCTCGTTCCTTTATTAGCACTCTCGCCTTCCTTCCTCAACTTTCCTGTGTCTTTGCTTCTGTTGGTTTGTACCAAATATCTGTCTAACTGCCTGTTGGGCTCCGGCTGGGAAGGAGAAAAACACGGGATAACAGCCAGTTTATGTGGACCATGGAGCGCATTGCTTTTCCTGTTTCCTCCTCCAGAAGGAGCGTCCTTCCGTATTTCCTCTACCTCTTTTTTTTGTAGAATAGTGACTTTGACTTGTCAAGGTTAGTGACCAAGAGCCAAGCAATTAGTGTGTTTTCATGCACAGACAGCTACACTAATAGATATTTTATCTTCAAATTGGAGCTGGTGAACTGTGTGAACTATGTACAGTTTGCAGAGCCAGGCATTTTTCTTTTGAGTGTCCGTCTTTAGTCATCACATTGATTGATTTTTTTTTTTTTATATCGTGAAAGACAAACTATGTCATGTGACTGAAAGAGAAAGTAAAACAGTGACAGCAGGTTGTAAAAAAAAAAAAAAATCCTTCCACAAAGTGATTTTCTTCTGGTCACACTGAAAGAGCTCTAAAAGCAGAAACACAAGAAGTGCTGCCAAAAGAATGTCACACCAGCAAGGCAGCAATACAATCCAAACCCTACAGCCATGCTGGTCAATCGAAGGCCTGACAAAGAGACTTTTCTGTTTCATCCATTATGGCCCTGCTGTTCACCAATGTAGTGGAAGAGGCACTACATATAGAAAGACTCCTTGCAAAGTTAACGTCAACTGCTTTTGTCTCATTTATAAAAGACATAATCTCTGAAGTCGACATGCCTGGCATCCCTGGAAGGCAGTTTTAAGAAAATGTCCATTTACATACAGATACACAAGTAGTCTTGAGACTGCTGAATTATCCCTTCAATAGAATTGTGCTGTAACAAGTTGTGAGCGTAAAATGAAATGATAAATGAGTAAATAAATAAACCCTCGTAAGGTTTTATAGTCGATATTGTGCAGCTGTAGTTTGGATGAACGAGCCGGCTGTCTAATGCGAGTGTGAGGTGAGGATATAACAGCCCTCAGCAGCTGCTTCAAAGACCTATCCAGTCTGTCTGCACACACGCACATACACACAGTGTAGATCAACCCTCAGTCACGGCCCCGTGCTGCAGGGAGACTGGAGTGATGGAAGCAATAGTTAAGCCATTAAGGCAAACAATTGGCTCAAATTGAGAGGGAGACCAAGAAAAGAAGAGGAAAGAGAGGAGGGAGATGGAGAGGCTATGGCAGGAGTGGATCCACTCAACGACTTAATCCAAGCCCCAGGACACTCTCCTGCTGAGCTTCACACACTTGCACAAACATCGGCGCACACGCACACCAAAGCTCTGTCTGGTTGTAATAACACCTTGTCAGTCTTGGCCACAGGGGCAAAGCAAGAGGCGCTCATTCCTTTGTAGAGAGTGGAGTCACCTACTTCCAAGCACCTCAGGAAAAGACGGAGCGTGCAATCTACACAGGACAGCTCTGTAAGCGTTTGTACGCCTTATGGCTGCAAGTGTGAAGCCATTCATTGTCTTCGCAGGGTGGAGTGAAGGACAGGGAGGACAGTGTCCCGGACGAGGGAGGCGCTGCTTTGACACTGGCCATTGTATCGTCTCCCCCGTGGACTCGCTCAATCCTCACAGGCCGAGCATAAACAGCCAACAATAAGGGATTGTCTCCAGCTATTCTCCCCTTTTTCTGTTCATTTGTTTCCACGCGTGTACACACACACAGATCAACTATTTGTCTGTCAGAGGGTGAAGGGATGGATGGGTTGCTGCAGTCTGAACCCAGGAACCGAAGCCGAGGCTGGTCCAGACGCAGCGATCCGGTCGTTTATGTGCCCAAACGTCAGCATCAGCGACTGATCAGGGCAGTAACTCTTGGCTGCTACTGGTTTTCCTTCCTTCCTTCCTTCCTTCCCTCCCTTCTCTCCTTTCCCCTCTCTGCCTACACACCCGGGGCTTCCTCAGCGACTGGGCCCCCGCGATTTATCGGACAGCTTAGCAAGAAGCGGTTGTTGCCCTAAGGACTGTTAACACCGGTTTGGCTCGTTGACTCGTTCTCCGGGTCTGGCATTTTATTTGACATGTCCTTTAAGTCCTTTAAAGAATTGGGCGTTTCTGCCGAGCGCCTTGGCTCTTTCTGCAAAAGATGGATGGCCCGCGTTCAAAGGTCTGGATTTTTCCCCCCTCTCTCCATATCTCTCTCTTCCTCTCCCTCCTTCTTTCTCTTCCTCTCTCTTGCTGAGCTTTATGGGGTGGTATTAGTGTTGTCAGCTAACCAAGCCTTGGATTTGGCTTTGTTTTGTTTTTGCCTCTTAAGATAATGCTCTTTCTCTTTCCTGCCGAGAATAACAAAAGCGAAAGTAGAGCAATAAAACAGCACAGCCAATGACTTTGGTTTCATTAAATTGGTTTTCAGCCATCTTAACTAGACCACAGGCCTCGATGGCAGTGATGTGTGTGCATGTTTGTACACTAGTGTGTGATTGTCCTCAAAACACAGTCATGCTTTGCCTCCTGAATGCTCACTGTTGAAGGCGTTTATTTTTCTGTAGCTTGACTTAGCATTCCGAACACGTGGTCGGAGTGTGTTTTGTAAAGATAAGTGTTGAAACTCTGCAGAGGATAGAGTGAGAGCACTTCACCTCCTTTTCATATGCATTCCAGATGTGGAAATATAACCTGAATGATCAGTGTGTAAGTATCTGTATTCTGTTAATGTGCCTGGAGGTTTACTGTAATGGTTCTGCCCCCTTAATCTCATGCATACAACCACATATTTACAAGCTGCACACTGCTTATCTGGTGCTCGTTCATGCATGCGAACATGCACAAACATTCACACATCTGAGTGGACAATGTGCCTACAGACATTTATAATGTCAGTCTGAAGCAGCTAAATTTGTGCCATATGACCACTATCTCGTACCCTGATGGATGTCGTCCCTTATCCAGATCCAGTTGTTTATCCTGATATAGCACATTTTCTGCGTGTTCACTAAATAGTTGGACAGCGAGATATCGCAAAGTTTATTTTGCTGGTTCAGGTACTGTTTTTTTTTTTTTCTTGGTTAATGTCACCTTCAGTTTTCTCCATGTTTGTTTGTTTGCCTTTGTGACATATCATCAAAATGGCAAAAATGTAACCTATAAATTTGTAAATTTCACACAACAAAATGAATGGAATAGAATTGTACAGACATGATGCCCATGTTACACAACATTAACATCCACACAGCACATAACCTGTATTGTCACTTGCTACAGCTACAGTACATCTGCGGGTAAATTGACTACAGATCAAGAGTGTAGCAAACAGCTTTTAAACCTCTTTAGGTATGTCTCTGTGCTTCGAAATACCAGGATTGAAGTCTCTCTTGTAGGATTTACTGCTTCCTGAATAGGTCTGTCAAACACAGGGTCAAAGTGATACACTCACCGATATGTCTGGCCACTGAATGTATACGGCTTGGCAGCTTCAGACAGATCAGTCTGTAAAAGCTATCTTTGCTCTGTCATAAAGAGCTGCTATTAGTGCTGTTATACTGACCCTGCACTGGGTTTATCCACTGCCCTGTTTTTATTAAAGGTCATTTTTACAGTCTTGAGCACTGACATGAATAGACTTAACCCTAATGTCTTCAACGTCTTCCTTACGTGTTTGTGTTTCTTTCTTTGTGTCACAACAGCAACGGCACCCCCGGGAAGATGAACGGGGCATTGGAGCACTCAGACCAGCCCGACCCGGATGCCATCAAGATGTTTGTGGGCCAGATCCCACGCTCCTGGTCAGAGAAGGAGCTGAAGGAGCTGTTTGAGCCGTACGGAGCCGTTTACCAGATCAACATCCTCCGGGATCGCAGCCAGAACCCTCCACAAAGCAAAGGTACACAAACAAGGCCGTTAAACACACTCTGTTGAGTACTACACAAATATCCAAAACCAACATTAGGTCTATGGTTTAGTAAAGTCAAAATGACCACATGTGTGCATTTCACAGCTTCTGTATTAAGATCCAATCTAATATATGTGAAACGAAGCAGTAAAAACATTAGCTTCAGGGGGGAAAAAAGGCCAGTATAAATGAAAGTAGTCGTATTTTTGTGTCCTCTCTTCGCACTTCGAAAGCTTTTATCCCCAACATTCAGACTATATGAAATTTATTCGACGAGGGTATTTTACTCCAGGTTTCATTCATCACATCAGATAATTATAATTGTTTATGCTGCTTCTTGTCATGGGGTCAGAGGTTGCGATAAATAGTGACTTTAACTCAGATTCTGTACATAAACACACATATAAACAGTCAAGAGTGGGCCGTTCCACCTCGTTAATGGCAGAACAAGCAAAGACGTTTGGTGCACCATTTCAAGACAAAGACTCACCCTGCCAGACTTATACACTCCATTGTGCATAGCCACATGATTTTGCAGCTATTTTCTCCCATTGCCTTTCTTTCCCTTTGATGAATTCGTCAAGTGCGAGAGCAAACAATTGAGACAGCAGCAATGAGCAGGCAGACAATAGTACTGCCATATTAACAGACATCAAGCAGAGTGGGGGCTGATGACACTCCTGATGAGACACGCAGAGTGGGAGGAAAGTAAAAAGAGAGACGCAGAGAGAAACGGAGGGCGACAGGATGGGGAAGTTGCACTTCCATCCGACTGTAAAAGCAAATTTTAAGAGAAGTTTGAAACTGTCACTCCAAGCAAAAACCAAAAATCAGTGCGGAAGTTGGTAAAGTGCAGGTCACTCTAAACATCTGCTGATATTTCAGAATCAGAATCAGAATTCTTTATTTGTCACGGGTGGACATACATCCACACTGAAATGAAAAGCGACACTCCCCCATTAACTGTGCAAAAAATGCAATAAAAATATACAAGTATACAAGAATAGAAAGCAAAAAAATAGACCAAGAAGAAAAAAATAATATAAAATAAAAATGAAATAAAAAATAAAAATATAAAATAAAAATAGAACGGAAAAAATAACCTCAATGATAGAGGGAATATGAACATACAGAAATACTGTATATACATATCGTATACAATGTAATACAATTCAATGTTCTCTCGCAAAGTTCCTAATCCAAGTCCCTCGATAAGCTCGAATCGAAATTAAATATGGAATATCACATAAGGAGAGCATTGTGCCAGGAAATGGCTTCGGCACAGACGCGATCATCGTTCCTGAGGATGTAGGTGATGATATGAGTGTGATTGGATGCTATTAGCCGCGTAGATATGGTCGAGCTACTGCCGTGTTACACCTTCATCTCAGTTATTAAAACATTTTGTGGCTGTCAGCATTGGTCAATTAGTATTTAAACAGGACTAGAGTCTGTGTCTAGTACAAGCCAAATGTCAGAGGTTTTCACGGGTTACGTTTCCAGGGCAGTGTTGCACAGAAAAAATACATTTTTCATACATACTCACATCCTCCTTTAGCTTTAAATTACCAGTCTGTTGCAGGACCATTACAAGCAGTGTGAAATTAATAAAAATTAAATGTAATCTTATCTTTAATCCTCAGTGTACTTATGCACTCTAAAGCAGCCATGTTAAGCCCCCTCATGTGTGAGCTCAAAGTTAAAACTGAAATAGAGTGTGTTTCAGTACAACCGAATCTAGATTTTAAATAAATAAATAAGTAAACCCTGGTTTGAAGAGAAATGGAATGTAATCTCCCTTCATTTTGAGCTACTTTTTGAAGTTTGGTGAGACAGAATTTCAAGTTGAACCGTAATGTAATCGGTTTTAAATGCTATTCCTTGATAGTCGAATCCAGACTCAGACATCCCCCAGTGGCCCACATATAAAAATGCAAACTGGGTGCTCTTAGGAAATTAAGGAGTAAAAGGCGGGAATGTGTTGGTTGAGGTGGGAATCTTTGAAATTTATATGGTAACGGTAATTAATGGTATGGTAATTTATATGGAAACGTTGACGCATTCATGACTTATTGTCTTATGTAATGAAATTAACAGCACTATTGAACTAACACCTATTAACATTTATCCATCAAATGAGCTTTAATGATAGTTTTTACATCATTTCCCATATTCATAGACATGCGCTGCCGAGACGAGTGTAAAAGCCTTTCTAAGAGCCAGACAGGCAGATGAGACGACAGATATAAAAATGGTGACATGTTATCTCCACCACGGTCTGAATGTGAATTTGATTTTCAGTGATTGAATACTGTGATGTCCTTCACCTCCTCGCTCATACACGCTCCGTCTCTGTCTGCCTCTGTTTTTAGACTCTTTTTTTTCATTCTGCGTCTCTGTGGTTTCCTGACTCATATGAGCTTTAGAAAAGGCCTGGAGATAGCATTCTGCCAAGACCCAAATCAACTTGTTTGAGCGCACATATACATAGACACACACACTTGTCATGCGTTTGTGTGTGCTTAGCCTTGAGATGACTCCCTCCGCTCCCACCAGTTCACTCTGCCTTTTGTTTTCTCTCTGCGTCTGAGGTGGAGAAATAAACCAAAGTTCCTTCTTCCGTCCTTCAGCTCTCTCAAATCTTCTGTTTCATCCTCTGTGCCCTTGAAATGAGTGTTTTTTTTTTTCTGCAGTTGATGAGTCAAAAGAATCACTTGCTGCCATTTGCAGGAGGGAACAAAAAAAACCCCCGACCTACTATACCATACATTTTATAGTCCCTCATCTGATCAAACATCCCATTATATGCCTTGTTTTTTTCCACCTGTCTCTGTGCGGCGAAGAGGAGTATTTGAAGAGGAGAATGTAACATTGGAGTGGGCTCTTACTGGCCTTGGTTTCTCATGCTTTAAACACCGTCGTTGTTTCCTCGCAGTTAAATAAGCTGCATGGACTCATCTGCACCCGTTCAACTCCAGGGAACCCCCCCCCCCCCTTTGCCAGCGTGACAGTCGTGCTGAAGCGCAGGCTAATTTCAGTAGTGTCAAACTGTGGCCCGTCTTTTTCCTTGGTGTTTTTATTTTAAATTACCAACGGTATTGTTTGAAAGGGATCTTTTCATTTAGGGCACACAAGCTCACTCCGATGACCCAGTACTGACCCCAAGGCACAGCTCGACTTGGATGGTTATTTTCTTGTTTTTTTTTGTGCGTGTGTTTGTTTTTTCTTCTCCTGGCTTTTTAGGATACCAGTTTGGATTTAAATGAATTTGTTAGTTCCTTTGAGGCATTGAAAATCTTTCACAGCTACATTTTGCAAGAGTTTAGAAGTCTGGCAATTTGCCTGTTTACCTTTTTTCACTGTGGTTTGGATCCCCACTTCAGCAAGAGCTGGTCCAAAACACTAGAGCATCAGCAACAAAAAGACAAACAGTGCAACACCATAAACATCAATTAATAGTGAGAAAGCACTCAATGTCTTCAAAAAGAAATGCATTATCGTATGTAAAGTATGTGGAGATAGAAAGTCATTGAGCTGCATTCAGTCCAAGTTAGTTTGTCAGTAGATTTTTTAAACCTAATCCAAGAATAATGGTGCTTGATTGTGGAGGAGCGGAGTTGAAGAATTACAAAACCACCAGTTAGTTTCAAGTCTCTTAGGCCCGAATCACATTCACTGCACTAATGGTCTGAAGTTTTCCTTACAGAGCTGCTATTGCCAATTTCCAAAGCTTGCAGCTGTGTGAGTCTGTCGGTTAGAACTGCAGCAGATACAAGTTTTTATTGCGACATCCCTGTCCTACACCAATTGTCATATTAGGTCTGTCTGCAACTATAAAATACATGGGTTCTACTATTAAATTGGGCTGCAACAGAAAGGATTCTTCTAGTTTTTTACTACATCCACTAATGTCTCCAACAGCCCATATTATTATGATGAATGACATTGAGATCAGTTCATATAATGATATCTATCTCCTTGTAGATTGTTGTAAAGTAATGTGACTTGGGCAGACATTGGACCAAGACAGCTATGAAAAAATTAATGATTAATTACAGGACGTTGAAGATAAAAACCCAAAACTTAATGCTTGCTTGGAGCTTCAGTTGAAATAGTTTTGGTCATCAAAACAGCAAGTGGATATCTGCGGATCAGTGTAATCCTTTATGATTGTCATCATCTGGCGTCGTACGATGGTCATAAACGCTGCTTGAGTGGCTTCTTCAGCCTGATAGGAATGAAATTCCTTGCGCAAACACAAGTCGTTTTCTGAATATTATTGGCACGAGATGATATGATCAATCCAACCATATCAGAGTCCAATAATCCATATTGCAAACACTTAAAATGGTCTTTTTAAGCTGTTTGGAAGAGGCAGGACTTAATCACTGGCATAAAATAAATTGAAAGTCAGCTTGGCTTCTTTTAATAAGTTTCCAGATTGTTGTTTTTCAGACCTAAAGCTCTATACCCACTATGTCACTCTTGTGCATCACAGAGGATTCATTTGCAATTTGACCCAGGTGTGTGCACGTACAGCTGCCTTTGTGTGTGTGTGTGTGTGTGTGTGTTTGTGTGTATGTATGGGTTTATGCTGAGTAGGATGGTCTGGGGAATATCGTGGCACCGCTGTTGGTTTAATGTGTTTGGAGTTAATAACCAGATGAGTGGATGAGCAGGAGAAAAGAGGAGAGAGTGAGAAATGGAGCAATTTGGCATTTTGTGCTGAAAGAGAGATGGAGATGGAGGGAGAGATAAAGAGGGAATGAGACAAAGAGAGCCAGAGGGGTAAACAGAAAATGGTCCTTTTGCTAAAACACAACCTTAAGCGCCGTGATGGGTTTGTTGCAATGTGTGTCTGTGTTTTGGCAGAAGACGCTCCATGTCATTTATCTTAATGATACAGCCTGCCCTCGTGAGCGACTGACAATCACGCACACACACACACACACACACACACAGAATAAGTGTAATGTCTTCATTAACAGGCTGAATCCTGCGCACGACATGGTTATAAATACCCCCCTGCCTAAAAAAAATACAGAGAGCGTTGAACCTACATCCAAACCATCACGGCTGAAGAAATGAAGATGCAGCTGCCGCCCGTAGGAAAATCAAACCGTCAAATCTGAAAAAACAGACAACACACTGCCACCTACATGGCGTGATTGACAGGTGATCTCTGGGGAAGGGCAGAGCCACAAGACGAGTGTTAAGCGCTGAATATAGACACAAAAGGATGTTGCAGATTTGCTCTTTACGGGCAGCAATAAATGTCACGTGCCTTGTTAATTCTCCCTATAAATTGCCTTGAAAGAAAGAAAGAACTCCAATCAATATAACCCCCTGAGAACTGATGTTTTTGCTTGATATGTATTTGACCTGAACACCTAGTATAGATTTTACACATTTTAATACACTTTTTAGAGTCTCTTTTAACCTGAAATGTCATCTTGTTTTCTTAAAAACAAAAGCACTAAAAAGGACCCCCCCCCCCCCCCCACACACACACACACACAAACACACACACACACACCCCAGCCCAAAGGAGGAAGAAAAAAGAAAAAAAAGAATAAAGATTTGGGAAATAATATTAAAGCCTGCAGATAAACACATGCAGATTACAGCGTTTGATTTTCGATCACTGCTCAGAGTGAGATTTCCCTGCCTGGGTTACTCTGATGTCACATCCAGGGACGTGCGCTCGTCCAATGGTGCACGTCCACTTTGAAACCGCAAGCCAACTGTATCCTCCTGCTCAGCTGCAGCAACGCCGAGCAAATACTTCACCATCCAACACAATTATCTGCTCTAATGGATTCAGTTGAGACAGGGCCGACCTGAGACAGACGACTGATTTATTTCATTCTTTCCTAAAGCAGAGCGGCCAATTATATTGCCTTAACTAGACGAGGTTTTTTACAATGCTACCCAAGCCCAATTACAGAGCAGCTTCAGGTGGATTTTAATGGGAGATTGTGTGCGTGGATTCTCGTCTCGTCTCCGTGTGTCTTTTTTTTTTTTTTGTCTGTATGTTTATACTTTTGCATGCCTCAGTGACACAGAGAGTTGCTTGGCTATGAGCGGAAGTTGCAGAGCTGGAATCCTCCACCCCCCACCCCCACTTCTGTGCATTTCAGGGTCGGCCAGAAACTGGCTTTGATTTCCAGAAGCTGGTCTTGTTGTTTGCGCAGCGAGAAAGAAAGAGAGAGAGACGGGGGGAGGAATGGAGGATTTGGAGGGGTGACATTGGTGCTTTTCCACCAAAGTAACCAGTGGATTGTATATATTTGTGAAGTGCTGCAAGCTGGACCAATTCCTACATTAACAGGATTAGAACATCGGCCAAATGCCTGTCAGAAACGCGGCATTGTTTGAAGCCATCCACTCATCCTTTATCTTTTTTTTTTCCCCGTCTGACAATCTGTTCTTTATTGCGCTGTCAAATTCAAAGTGTGTCTTTTTTTTTTTTTTTACCCCCTCATTTCCCGCTGTCACCAAGCAGGACGCACATAAATGATAGATATTAAGGGGCATTTTTACATCTCCAAAGAAAAGTGGGAAAGGGGGAAAATTCACAAAACAGAAGTGGAGCATGTATCCCATGCCACCCAGAGGCCTGTCCAAGCAGTAATTGTGGCAGACTGTAGTTAATGTGGGTCAGGGCTGAAGTGCAACCCCAGGGGTCAAAAGGAGTGGAGCGGAGGAAAGAAAAGGAACCGTGGAGACGGACAGAGTGTGTGTTGTGAGCCAGCCGTGTCTGTAAGGGCTCAGGGTGGAAGCCCTGTGACGTACACCCACTACCACCGCCACCCGTCACTTTTTTTTTTCTCTCTTTTTAATTAACCATACCATACCACTCTGCAGGGCATCGGTATTTACTCAATGCCAGCTCTGCCTGCAAAACATGCGATAAAAATGAATCCTTCTGTATTTATTAATATTTCAACCAAATCTCAATGTATTCTACCCAGGATAACATGCCTTACATTGATTAAACTTAAGAACTAAAGCCAAGCTGCCAGTTGGTTTTTGAGTGATACAGACTTTTATGAATCAACCATTCACACCATCCAAACTCCTTACAACTGATTTAAAAATAAATCCTTCAATGAATAACTACGATTCCATACACTGAATGATGCAGTATTATTAAACAATTACTGGTTGAGCTGCAGTGCTTGATATTTTGAGCACATTGTGATTCCAGTAGTCATAGAAGACTGAAGAGTTCTGTATGTACTCTGTATTCAGGCTGTAGAAAATCTCTAGTGTTTCTGTTTAACAGTAGGCACTGCCTAAATGACTGGGAACTGTAATTGCTGACCTCTGATGGAACCTGGATATGATTCTGCTGTTGTATTCATGTCTCAACTTACAGCATGTGTCTATGTGGTCTGTATCATTATATTTATGGGACAGAGAGGAGAGAGCTAAGAATGTTGATGAAATGTTGGTGAAGTGTTTGTCAACGTATGTTTTTTTTTTCCTGTGAAGGGAAAGTTAGAGAAACAATATGACGGATTAGACACCACTAAATTGACCCACCCATATATTTTGTGGTGGGAACAATAGAAATTGATAAAATAGGAGTGATATTGCCTAATGTGGTTCCTTTATGGAAAAAAATAAACTAAATTAAAAATAAAAAAACTAAAAAGTAACTACAGTATAAAATATACAAGAAAAATATATGAATAGTGAAAGGAACATGTATTTTATGACATTAGGACGTCACTTTTTTATTATTAGACCAACATAAGTGCTGATCCAGACACCTGTCAACATCCACATTAACCCTTTGAACATCAGTACTGACATTAGTACCAT
>JAPTHA010000005.1:17582493-17594452 GCA_029814585.1 Gymnapogon annona | reverse complement strand
TCATTTTAGCCTGATTAAAATCCCCAGCTATAATAAAAACTCCATCCGGATGTGCACTTTGCAGGTCATTAATGGCAATGTAGAGAGTACTTAGCGCTAGCTTGGTGTTCGCACTGGGGGGAATGTAAACAGCCGTTATAACGACTGTTGAAAACTCCCGCGGCAGTTAAAACGGTTGACATTTCACAGTCAAAAGCTCAAAAACATGCCCACCTCTGTGTAGTTTGTTGGTCAATTCCTTATCTCGATCCGAACGAAACATCGTTCACCCGTCCAGGCTAACGGTGTTATCGGGAACGGATGAGTTCAGCCACATCTCGGTGACAATGAGAACGCAGCAGTTTTTCGTCTCCCTCCTGATGATTATGTCCAGCCTCAAGTAATCCAATTGACGTTCCAGTGAACGAACATTAGAAAGATTGGTTTACGCTGAAGACCCAGTCTTAGAGTTATCTTGCGCGTATCTAAGTCTACATTATCCGGACATCCGAACTCGCGTAGACCTAGTAAAACCAGACAATCGTATGTGGTTTTAGCGCAACTTCCCATGATAAAGTCACTGAAATATTCCGAAATTTAAACAGATTATCAGGAGCCGAAACAGCCGCAGCCAAGGTAACAAATGCGTTGGTTTTTATGATCGATGTTCACTCTGTGTAGATATTTACTGAGACATATTGACTGACTGAGTATCTAAAACTGATTAGACCTTGGCGGATCTCAGTAAAGAAGAAGTGAAACAGTGCGCCATCCATTTTTAGAGATGCTTTTGCAGATATTTTTCATTTGACTGATGTGCGAGTCATACCCAGGGCAACACTCTCCACCTTCGGCCTTTGTGAGTACGGCAGATTCCTGTAGACCTGATCGATAATCTTCTCTTTCACCTGCAGAACACAGAAATACCATTACAAATACGCAAAAATGCTGAAATTAAACTACAGGTCAGTGATCGGAAAGCAGAGGAATATAACATTTGAGACCAGATTTTGAGCTAATGCTGACACATTATTATGGAATAGTTTATTTATTGCTGCCGATATATCTGACTCATTTCATTGGGCTGCTTCTTCAATATGTTTAAATTAATCTGATGATGGCCTGTGCACTTCTATAAATTCTTATCCACCATGATTCAGTTGTTCAGATTTACCTCAGTATTCTGAGTTTTTTTTATGAATGTATTATTATTATTATTATTATTATTATAATTATTATTATAATTATTATTATTATTACTATTCCACACTTTCAATTGCCTGCAAGTTTACATCTGACAAAGGTTATCCTTACAAAGAAAACAAACCCACCTGGGTGATGGTATCACAGTTCAGCACCTTCACTGGAGTCACATCAGGACCCTCCCCGTGGACCAGCACCTGCAAAGTCTACGTAAACACACAAACTGGCCAGTCACGATGAATGAAAGCCCAAAGTCCATTGAGCCCTACAAACCCAAAGAACTGATGCATCCGCAAGGATTACGGATTCATCCACTGATGGATGTGTTTTATTACTTTCATGATGTCACGACTGTGTACAGATACTAGTTGCTCAATTTGAATTGCATACTCTGCTTTAAATAAGTAAACTTATTTCAAATCCACTATTTAAGTAAATCACTAACAAGGAAGCCCTGATAGTTTTGAGTCAATAAATACTGATATTTAAAGTAATACTAGAGCTGAGAGCTATTACTATTTTTTGACAGTGTTTAAGTCTTTTCAGCGTTCATTATATTATGTGTGAATGAATACAATCACAACAGACCACACCAGCCAACACCAATGGGGATAAGTGATGTCAGTCATGAGGACCAATATCAGCGGATACAGAGTTTCAGCTGAAATATCTGTGTATCTTGAGTAACTGCTGTAATATTTCAGCTTTTTCATCCAGTTTTCAGTGAGCCCTGTTGAGGATGATGGAATCCAGATTTGTGAACTTGCATTATTTATGTATACTACAGAAAGAATGCACACAATATGGCAACAGGCAGATGTCACAGTGTTTACTGAGCTTGAATGCTTTGTGTATGACGGCTAAACCTTCAGGCTTTGCTTTGTGTACTTGGCGAAATCAGAGCCACCACTGTTTCTTCAGAAAGATGTAAATAACTCTGCTTAATACACCCGAGGTAATGAGCTCTAGTAATGATTAAACGAGTTAATATATTGTACCACTAAAGCATTCAAAACACTAAATCAAACCGAGTGAAGATAATAAAGAAAGCAGCTCTGATCCAGAAACAGTCCATCACTGCTGAGCTGGTTGATGCATAGTGTGGATAGTGTTTACTGACCAGAACAGAATACTCCACATCATCACCCAGCAGCCCCGTGTCATTCAGAGTGTATTTGGCTTTCTTCATTTTGGCATCCACCGGTCCTTTCTCCACTTGGTGCTTTAAGGCCTTGAACAATTTATATAATGGTTCTCCGGCTGTGTCCTAAAATAAAATGTAAAAAAACAACACTGATTCCATTTCACCACTGTCCCCCATCCATGGTAATAAAAAGCAGCATTTTCATTTGAACACTGCACATCTTTCAATTCTTTAAATTAGATTGACTGTTTTGTTATCGTAAAATTTGAATGTTTAACATCTCAAAATGCTGCCGTCTGGATCTGCTTCATAAAAACTACCCCAAAACTGGCCAAAATCTAGCGTGAGAGCAGCACTAACTAACAGGTAAAGGTGGCTCAAGAGGAGATAGAAGTTTTCCTCCAATCATTAAACCCTTAACTAGGGGTAGACAGGTGAGAAAACAGGAAAGAAAAAAGAAACAGATCGAAGGGAAAAGGAAATCAAAGAGAAAAACCCCCCACAACAATTGAAAGAAGCTTCGTTACCCTGAGGAACTGATAGAGACAGATGGACATCCAATTACAAAGCATCCTCTCCACCACCGTCTCTGACCTGCGTAAAAACAAACAGAGAAAAAAACAAACACAAAAATGTTACAGACACTACTTTTAATTTCCGTTGTCCTATAGCGGACATTCTCCTCTCACCTCCTGAGCATCAGTTTGGGGTTCTTGCTCTGCACGTGCTCGTCCATCAGTTCCAGCAGCAGCGTGCGCATGATGTCAGTGTAATACTCTAGTTTGCCATGCAGCGCCACCGTCAGCAGGGAAGCGAAATAACCCCGAGCCCGTGCGTTAAAGTCAGGACGACTCTCCAACGTGCGGATGAACTGGAGGCAGAGAAGAGAATTCACAGCGTGTGTATAAGACGGCAGCAAAACAGCTCCCGGACAGCGATGCCAAAGTGTTGCGATTGGCCCCTTGGAACTGACAGTAGAGTAACATCATCACCAATGTTCAATGTATGTGTCCAGTAAATGCTTCCTTAGGCTGATTTCTCTCTTTTTGGGTACATTTCATCAGACTCTGAATTGTTACACATTTTGTTGCTGGTCCCACTGATAACATGAACCTGTGTTTCCCTCTGGTGGGTCTACGCATCAGGATCAGGTTGTACACACATTTATATGTATACACACACACACACACACACACACACACACACACACACACACACACACACACACACCTACTGTATATATATATAGTGTATAGTGGCAGCTTTACTTCTATAGGGTTTAGGTTGGACTTTTAAGCAGAGGTATGAGAACACCACCATGTCCTACAATACACCGCTGAAGGGAAGTTTTCCCTTATTTGCTGTCACTTTAATTATGAGAGAAAGAGAATTGTTTGTTTCTCAGTGAAAATCTGCTTTGTTGTAAAATAAAGCTTCACTGAAAAAAAAATGAAAAGAAGTATGACAAATATCAGTTTGTATTGAAATGAGCGTTATTCTGGATGTATGCACACCAATAAAATAAAATCTTTAAATTACATTTTCTGGAATGTCCTTTGAAAGACTTAATTTAGCCTATTTAATTGTTTTGACCATCATTTATATCACTTAGTATGTTACTATTACTAACATTAACATGTTACATATGTCACTGTTTTGTTCATATCTGACCACACCTGACTGGGACATCGTGAACAGAAATGATTAAACTGGATTTTGTTAATGTACTGAGTCACTTGAGTCTGACACTAACGTTGATATCTCGAGCGTTAAGTGGTATTTCACCACGAGCCGTTGGACAGAAAAAAAACTACTGAGAGCACATTAAGGTATAAATAATAATGTAAGTCTGTCAGTTCAGACCTTTTCTATTTGTATAAAAAACATTGTCTTCTCACAGATTTTGTACTGTGGTGTGGGTGTCCATTTTCATTGCTACAATTTATATTTAGTGTCTATTCATACGTGTTTGTCAATAGTCTTACAGCAGTTATTCCTGCTTTTTACATCCAGGTGCAGGAACACATGTTCAATGTCAGAGATGTCCAAATGGAAGTTTGTTAATTCAACAATACTACACGTGAAGATGTTCACATGGGAAACTGGGTTTTGAGTCTGTCATTTAAGACGTGTGTTTTTTAGTTTTCAGTCACAGTTGCTTTTATTCGTGCACATGTTTAGCTTCAGGGTCAAAATAGTTCATGTTGAATACATGTTAAAAAGCCTTTCCATGAATCAGGGTTTAAGACTATTTAAGACCTTTTTTTAAGGGCACTTTAATCAAATTTGAGACCACATTGCAAATAGTTTTGTCCATATAATTAATGTAACTGCTAAAAAGTAAACATCAAGATCACAAGTCTGCAGGCAGAACATTGGCAACTTGTAACAATTTGAAAGTTTGGACAATCTTTCAAACAAATATGATCAAGTGCATGTAGCCCCTCCCCCCACAGCCCAAAGATTGCTGTTGGTTCCGCTCTGTTGTGCTAAACAACAGAGCAGAAATTACAAATTTGCCAGATTCTTTACAAAGATTTCACTGTACAATGTAAAAAAAATACATTGCCATTTTGTTTATAGTGTTTGTGGCATTTTTAAGACATTTGAAAGGCGGATTTAAGGACTAGTTGCCATTTTTAAGGACAATTAAGGTGTTAATTTTAGACAAGACAGATTGAAGACTTTTTAATGACCCCTGGACACCCAGCTGAAGGAGTTTCACTTTGCTGTAAATATACCATTGATGCTGGATGTCACAGCAATTGGCAGACACACGGATGCAATTAACAAGCACTTATTTTTAATATTTGGATATTTGAATGAGAATCCTCTAAAACCAGTGCCATTTGCTTTCTTTATAATACAAGTGGAGATCTGAAATAAACTCCTATTTGGTGGTGGCATCAGTTACGTTATGCATAACATTTGGAAATATGGTAGAAGGTGCGGAGCTGCTTATTTTCATGTAAACTTGTGTTTTTTTCCCCAAGGATGACCCAGGAATGATTTGGTCGTCCTTTCAGTGCGATCTACCTGTTGGTACAACCAGTATCAGTTTTCACACTTTTTCGGAAAAGATGACTCCATCTTCCCTTAAGGAAATCAACCACTTCATTAAGTGTAGAAAGTGAGGATGTTTTTCATTTTTGCTATTTTCACGAACTTTTCTGATGCAATACTTGCAGAAAAATCCACAAATGGAAACAAGGTTAAAGAGTGAAGCTGGAGTAGAGGAGGGTGGAAATGGGACGTACAAAGAGGAAAGACATCTTGAAGAAAACTCACATTAATGAGGAAGGTTTTGCTGTTGAGCAGGTTGGAGAACTGGTTGAGGGCCTGGGACACAGTGGCCCTGCGGGGTTCTGGGATTTGTATTTTTCCTGTGATCATGGTGTCATTGGCTCTGTCTTTGGAGGGCAGGAAGAAGTTTCGGTCGGTGTAGGTTTTGTAGTCGAGGAAGGGGATGCGGGCCTCGCTCAGGTCGCTAGTGTGGTCCTCCATCTCAATCATCAGATCTGACAAAAAGGAAAATATAGACTTTAACAACGTCATCATCATCATCTTCCAAACCCGCTTTATCCTTTGCAGGGTCACGGGGGTCACTGGAGCCTATCCCAGATACTCAAGGGCGAAGGCGAGGGGGGGTCATCAGTCACACACACATTCATACACATCATCGAACCGCCAACCCTTCGGTGACCAGATGACCTGCTCTACCACTCGAGCATGGCCACCCCACTTTAACAATGTATTTTATAAATAATGTGCCACAGAGCGTTACAGCTTCCACACCTGGAGCATCATAGCCCTTATGTGTTCACATTGTGGCGTTAAAGCTTTAACTCCCTCTGAAGATCTGACATGTGAAGAGTCTCCTGACCCTGAAGCTCCGTAACAGAGCTGTCAGATTCAGCTGAAAACACTCCACTGAGCTCGCCAAGAAAACCTGGAGCGGAGTTTTTCTAATGTCTGAGCCAAAGCGCCGGGCGATCTGCTGAATCGTACTGGCACGAGTTCACAATATGGAGATAAACTGTCAAAGTGGTGGAGTCTTCCAATCTGTAAATGTGTGACAAGATGCTGAAGTTAGCGCTGTGTCTGCCGTTTGCCTCGGACACTCTTTTGGAAGCTTGGAGTCTATTAGATGAGTTTAAAGTGTTATTTATCTCTGAGCAGGAGGAAAATATTCATTTGATATTTAGCAATGATATTACAATTATATTAAAAATATAATGATATGGAAAACTCACATATTCGGTTTGCAAATAATTGGAGCTGAAAACTCTAATTATTCATGCCTCAAGATATTTTATCAACAATTTCCATCTTAAACTCCCTGCAAATCTTTTAGAGACTAAACTCATTATTCTAAAATAATAGTAATATTATTATGATTTTAAAAACAATATTAAAACTCATTTCACAGTTAGACAGAGAGTGAGATGTGCAGGACGGTGAACAGGGTGGAGAGCCGTGCTACAGACAAACAGCAGGCGGGGGGGTTGTGGGAGCTGATTGGTTGAAGGAGAGAGGATAACAAATAAACGAAGTCTTTTCCTCTTGCGGCATGTTCCTTCCAAATGATTGTGCAGTGGTCGGTGAAAGCGGATAAGCTCTGTTCCTTGTCTGATACTTTATGTCGGGAGATAAAAGGCGAGTATGGACAGTTTATACCCGACATCAGTGTAACAAACACAGAGGCAGAACTGTGGAAACAATTGAAACAGTCACAGCCGACACATTCTGAGAAGTCCTTGAAAAGCTGGGGTGTTTTCTACCCAAATATCCACTGACGTGTTACACATCTTGTTAACTATGTCTGTGTGCACAGCCTCGGCTCAGCGCTTATTCAGGACATTAAGGCGTCTCAAGATGTATTTGTCTAACGACCGACCAGAGACTCATTGTACTTTACCCTCATGAATATTCATACCGATATAGGCATCCACGGTGAGTACGTGTTGAAACTATTCGATACAGGAGGCGAATTGACTCGACGTGTGTGTGTGTGTGTGTGTGTGTGTGTGCGTGTATAAGGCAGAGGCCCATAAAGAAAAGAAAAGTGCCACTTTGGTGCATGTATTCTTTATGAATATACCTGTGAACTCTTTCTTGCAGCGATCTCTTACACTTTCCTCCAGATTCTCCAGCTGGTGTTTAACTTTCTCATACTCCCGCTCTGCTTGCTGACTCTTCCTCCTGTCAGTGCCCAACACACCGTATTAGCATAAAACAACAACACATCTGTATTCTGTGTGTGCCATTTGTCTGTTGACTGGACCTGTAGCAGTAGACTGAGATGAGGATGAAGAGCAGCATGGGTACAATGACTGAGGGGATTATTATAGCCAGGGGGATGTCGTCTTTTCTGGCATAGTAGACTGAGCCCACCAGCCACTCTCCATTACCAAACTTCACCTGCAGAGACAACATTTCAACACATCTGAATTTCAGATTTTAAATAAAACAACGTGCAAGCATTAACCCATAAAGACCTAAATAAACCCCAGAGACCAAAATGTAAACTGTTTAATCCCTGTTGATCCACTAATCTCATCAATACATGTCAATAACTGTGGTACGATACAGCTATTCATCTTTCATCTCAAGACATAACTCATGACAGTCAGAGGCTCCCTAGTTATTGTGGAAACACTGTCATCTTATACAACGCTGATGAAAAACCCCCCCCACTTTTTTCAGCTTTAATCTGAGGCGTTACGAACATCTACATGATCACTACATTAGACACAGGACAATGCATGACTTTCACTAGTAAAAGCCACGAAATGCAGTGGAACATATTAGACTGATTGCAGATATATGAATTAAGAAAGGTTAAATAGAGAAAAATAGCTTTGGGAACTGTAAAAAAAGTAGCTCGCAGTCTTTTTGGGTTACAGTACATCACATATATTTTGACAAACAGTTTAAAAGAACCATAAAGTCCCAGTAACACCAATTATCACAACAGTCTTTTAAAGCTCAGAGTAAAGTTTATAGTGATGCATGTTGTGGTTATGGAGAGTGCACAGTAAAATAATTACATTTCCTTAAAAGCTTGGGTTGCAAAAGGTGTGTGTGTTTTACCACTAAGTCTAGGAGGTCATTGGTCGTGTCTCTGCGCTGGCGTTTGGATCTGGCTCTGGGCTGAGACGACGGAGCCTCCAGGATCAACTTATCGTCCTGTATGGCATCAACACAAGAACAGGAGACACATAGCAAAAGCCGCCTGTTAACCGTCATGAACCACTGGGACATTTTGATACTGTTAATCTAGAGGCTGAATAAAAGAGGCAGTAAAGCTTTACAACCAGTTAACCAGACGTGGTGAAGGTTCAGCCTCCCCTACACAGTGCGCTGTCAGTTGGGTGAAAATCATCTGTTGACATTAACTAATTCTATTACTAAACAAAGAACACTACATCCATCATTCTCCTGATCACTTGGCATTTATGAGGGCATTTTCCCAGGGATTGTTATTGACTTTACTCGGGGCAGATAGTGGATGGTGTCAGGATTCTCAACTGGAAAATACAGACAGAGAGAAAATAACCCAGTTGAACAGATTAAAGTTCTTCCTGTCTCTGCAGTTTTTACTCTTAATTTGATATTCATTCATTTATGGATGAATTTGATATTAATACTAAGTTTTCCAGATTTTTTTTAATGTTTACTTTCTGCACTGCGACTATTTACTCAAGGTTGACTCGGTTTTTAAGTTAAATTCAAGTTGTCAACTGCAGATATGCATAAAGTATTTTCAATGAATGGGACAGGATGATACGGGTTAATAAGATGGTCGGCTTTTCCTGGTCCATAGTCCTGCCATTACATCTACCTTTTAGAAAACCAATCAACTGTATAAATCTCAAGTTTTTCCCAAACTCTAATTCCTGATTTCCCTCTACTGCTTCAATACTCAACACACACTATTGTAATGGACCTGGCACCAAACACCAAAGTCCCAGAACAACACAGACTCCAACACAAACCTGATATAGCCTTATGTATTGAATGTCTACACTAAAGAAAATAAAAGATCATGTTCTGAGCCTACTTTGCGCGTACATATTCAACATGCAGAGTGGACTAATATCACCCTGTGTCAGTGCAGGTTACATCCAAAGACCTGCAACAATTTAATAGTCAATCTAGATCAGTGTTTTTCAACCTTTTTTGAGCCATGGTACATTTTTTTTATTGAAAAAAATCCTGAGGCACACCACCAACCAAAAATGTTAAAAAATGATAGTCCATAGCTGGCTATATTAACAATATAGTCGTTCTTATCAAAGTGTCTTGAATAGGAATCAAGTAAACACAAAAAAACTATTTTATTATCTTTTATTATTATATATATATATATAATAAAACATAATAAATCTGATGCCCTTCTTGACAAAACCCACTGGACGATCATCCCGCTGGTTCGCTTTAAAGCCTGTCATTGTCAATAATCAATGGTGTGCCTTTTAACCTGTTGCCTTAAATGTCACTGAGTTCTAAAACCTGTAAAAGTGTTGTGTGATTTTTTTGTGACAGTTGGACCATTTGCCACCGACATAGCGACGTAAGAATATTTACGTTTTTCTGCGAAACACCAACTGAGAATCAAAAGGAAATGACAACAATCAGACAAAGGTTTACACGTGACATCCACCAGACCTGCACGGACCCAGGTCCGACCTGCACGGACCAGCACAGTCGGGTGCGCATGCATCCGCGTCCGGTCCCAGTCCGCACTGGTCAAGTCACTACCCTGCTGTGACGCGCAGTTATGCACGCATGCTCAGTGACTCCAGTGACTGGTCAGACCCACTGTCAATCAAGTGACGAATTTCATTCACTTCAGGATGATAGGCTGATGCCTACATTTTAATGTCATGCGAATTACCCACAGTACCTTCATGATCGACTGGTAGATTGTGATCGACATATTGGCCACCCTGAATATTAGGTGAAATTGGATAATTTCTCACGGCACATCTGTGTGCCGCGGCACAGTGGTTGAAAAACGCTGATCTATATCATTCATATAACGAAATGAATTATTTTATACTGGCCTATATTGAATTTATTTGATGAAGCACTGTGTCTCTTTACAAATAAATCCTACTTTACTGTGACTTTAGGTCCTGACCACAGATACATGAATTACTGCCAAGACAAACTGTCGTGCAATTGATGCAATTTGAAGTTAGCAATGTAGCTTTGGGAGCAAATTCAGACTGTGCTCATTTAATTACTGCCTCTCTAAACACTCAACAGATAATTGTGTGACTGGACGGATCATTTTCACATGAAGGTCAGACTACAACAACAAAACAATTCGCAGTCTTCAAAAGTTTTTTTTTTTTTTAGTTCTCTTTGACATTTCCTGTGTTTGAGACAACAAAGTAAATGTTTCCAGACTTAGGTTAAAACAAACCCTTTTCAGTTGAACCAGTGTAAGTGCAGCTTCAGACAGGAGTAAGTTGACTCTTTGATATCCCACCGTTAATCAATGGTACCATTCCACAAACCGGTGTAAATCTATCATAATGCCAGAATCTGCAGGTTTGTGTCTTTCAAGCACAGTTAAAAAAAGACAAAAGATTAAAAAAGGTGCTGCAGAAAAGTGATTTTTTTGCACTCTGAGCTCTCCTCTGTGTGTGTGTGTTAGTTTGTACCTGTAGTATGTTCACATGACAGTTAGCATCTCCAACAAACGCTTGGGCCTCTTTAGCTGTCATCGCTTTAGAGAAACCTCGTCCCTGACAAGAGCACAGAGCAGGCAGGCATTAAGAAGATGAAGGAAACACAGACTAAAGAGTGACTGTTGAGTTTGTGTCCTCACAGTCACGATGATGATGCTGGTCTCAGTGATGATGTTCTTGGCCAGTTTGTTGAAGCTGGGGTCGGGATGGTAGTTGAAGCTCTTCAGCTCCTCGTTCACGTTGTCAAGCTGCAGGAAGGTCCTGAATAACTGAATGTCCACGGAGCCGTTGACAGCCGGGGAGTCGAACTGGAGGATGGTGTCAGTTTTACTCACAGCCTCCTGGGTGTACTGAAAGGAAGACAGGAAAAACAGTTATCGTCTGAGAAAACTGGGGCCGATTTAAAAGTACTTATTCCACTAAGGCACAAGGTTTTCTTCTTTATGGTTCAATGTTTCTATTATTGTCTCAGGACACCTACTTAAATGAGTGGAACCACAGCACTCGAATAAAAATACAAGAGTCCTTCATCCTCTCATTCAACTGTGGTCTTTATTAACACATGTTGCAACTCATTCCGGGTCTGTAGTACATGTGATGTTGAGGAGGACTCCAGCACCAATGACAAGTGCTCGGCAGTGGCAGTGTGGCTTGGAAATCTATCTAACACCAAGCAAAGGCTCAGTGATTGATTAACAATTAAAATTAGATGCTGAAATATGAAAACTGTTAAGTTAGCTTAATGAAACTGATATGTAATCACATACAATAATGGTTTTGTTAAATGCATATTGCTTCAAGCCGTTTGGGAAGAGGTCATGTAAATCAGCGGTCCCCAACCTTTTTTCTGCTGTGGACCGGTTTAATGTCAGACAATATTTTCACGGACCGGTCTTTCAGGTGTGGCAGATTAAAACAACAAAACTATTTT
>JAPTHA010000005.1:17568365-17582393 GCA_029814585.1 Gymnapogon annona | reverse complement strand
CCATGCAAAAAAATCGGATCTCAGCAAAAAATCGGAATTGAGCATCAAGACCTGCAGTGTGAACGTAGCCTAAGACACCAGTCAGGGTGAAGTCTCTTTTATTTAGTAATTCAAGTGCAGTGATTCATTCAATTTGCCAGAGTTAGTTTGTTTTCCCTACACACAAATAACATTCTAAAATTGTCTAGTACAAATGCCACAAATGTGACAAGAAAATTGTAAGAATTCGACGCATTTCTATCACTTGGCTTGAAGGAAAAATGCTCATGTTTTGTAGCATTCTCAGATAATGACAATAACGACCACCTGCACCTTGGCTGTAAAAGAAAGTAAGTGCACAGGAAGTAGAGCGTACGAGAAACGATTTATCCTCCTTATCAGACTATATAGGGAGTTCTATGTTTTAACAGCTGATTAGTCATGTGATTAAATGATCGCAGCTTATTGAGAACAGGAATTTCAATCTTACATCAAAGGTTGAGGGTTAACTCACTTTATAAACCCCGTAGAGAAATGTGGACCCTGCATTTTACCCACCCTCATACACACTGCATGTACCATTAACAAGTACCTGCAGTACATAACACATTAGGAGCGGTGAGCTGGCATAGTTAAGGACCAATTCCAGTTGTTCACCAGTACCACGGTAAGGGGTTTTAACAGTGGACCTTCAAACTATGATCAACACCCACCTCATTAACTAATCATAATAAAAACAATAATAATAAAGGAATAGATTTCTCTAGCAATTTTCAAGGCACGCAAAGCTCTTTATATAATCGATCCACTATTCATTCATACTCCTATGGGGGGGTACAAGTTTGTGACTTGTATCCACAGCTGCCCTGGGGCAGACTGATGAAAGCAGATAGTACACTCCAAATAGCCCCTCCGACCATCACAGAACATTCACACACATTCATACACCTTTAAGCGTTTTGCCCAAGGACCCAACAGCACATATAGGACAGAGCACGATTCTAACCACCCACCCTTCAGTAGTTATCTAACTATGCTACTGCACCATCTATTCTACGTCTATTTTCTTTTCTTTTCAAAAAAAAAAAAAAAAAAATCACAAAAACTAAAGCAAGTGTAAAACCCTTTTTGTTACAACCTAGTATGTTTCCTTCAAACATGGCAACTTTTATCCACTTTTTGTAGTTAACATGTATAAAGCATCTCGTGATTCAAATATTCCAAATAATGGTTAATAACTATTTAACACAATAATGGCTCCCTAAATCTTGTCTGGTTGTTTTGGTGTCTAACCTTACCACACCTTCCCACATACCACAATTATAGAAGAAAGGTAATTCCGTTGGGTTATTCCATGGTTGCATTCAAGGACACAAACAAACCACCCTGTTGTTCCGGCTGGAGGATTAGATACATATTTAAGCAGGTAAGCTGTCAAAATTCCTTCATGTTATTAAACTTATTAAAAACAAGTCTATGTTTCATCCTCCCTCTCTGGTAATTTCCCCACTCAACCTCAATTTTGTTCTTCTTCTGGCTGACTGTGAGTTTGCGTGTCAGTCATCCAGCTGTATTCAGATCACCTCTCCATCATCATCTCCTTACGCACAACAGTTTATGAAAAGGGAAACCGCATTCAGGAACCCAGCCAGTCAATCCAAATACAATCTAATGTGAGGGAAAAAGGGGAATGCAAATGCACCTGGGACAACCGGGAGGGTGTTTGTGTGCATCCACTCGCACAGTGAGGGGAGTGTCTGGTGTTGGATTTCCAATCTGTAGCCTGAATAGTGAGTCTGAGAACACACTTGAATGAGGTGTGTCAGTACTGTGTGTGTGTGTGTGTGTGCGTGTGTGCGTGTGTGTGCATGTGTGTAAACAGACCCAATCCGGAGCTTTACGGATGCAAAAGGAGGGGGTGATAGAAAAAGAAAAAAGATAAAAGTAAGGAAAACTCTTGAACGCTGAAGCAGGAACAAGAATCCCTGCAGTTGCTCCTCCCCTCTTTCTCTCTTTTCTTCTTCCCCTCTTGTCTGTACAAACATGCCTCACCCAACCCCCCCCCCCTCCTCTTCAGCCCCTCTCTTTTCAACTGCCCTCTTTATCTCTCTTCTTCCTCCTCATCTTTCTCTCTGCTGAAACACAAAACCTTATAATCCTCATGATCCAGGACTGTCCAGAGGGGAAGGCAAAAGACGGAATGAGAGAGAGATTCACAAAGTAGAAGAGGAGGGAGGAGCTGAAAATGAAAGAGTAACCAAAGAAAACAGATCGAGACTGATCCATAAATTATACTGTGGCTGATTCTGGTAGCAGTTTTTTTTTTTTATCCTTGGAGGGCATTTAAAGCAGTATCAACAACTGTAAACAAACAACAGATTATAGATTTATAGTTTCAGTCCGCTTATCAACTCATTCTATTCATATTATGAGCAGGAAATACCCCCCCCAAAAAATAATGTGGATTCAGTCACGATGACGGAATATTTTAATGCGACTATAAATCACTAAGCGAATGAATTTATGAGGAAGAGTTCTCAAGTGGGTCAAAAGGGAAGGGTTACTATGAAAGTACCTTAACTTGTAGATGAATTACTACCTGCAGTAAGCTGCTCATGCACATGCCTTTTTCAGGTTAATTGACATTCATTCCAGACAGCTTACTCATATTCAGACTGTGCAAAAGTCTTAGGTGACCTTTAGCTTTGTTGTTTTTGCAGAGTTGAAATAATTGTGTGTGTGTGTGTGTGTATACATATATGTGTGTGTGTGTGTGTGTGTGTAATAATCATGTATTATTATTTCTCTATTCTTCACATACAGGAAAATGGAGGGAATTTGTGCACAGTCTTAAATGAGACACAGAAAACTGAACTAAATTGGTACTAAAGGTTAAAATCACTATATGTTGTGACCCCATGACAATAAGCAGCACAAATAACTAGAAACATCCAACATGTGTTCAATGAAACCTGGTGTAAATCAACAGAAAATGAATCCCAATAATCACATATTGCCTGAGCGATAGATTTAAAGACATGTTAAGTGCAAATGGAGGTCATGCTAAACTCTACCACTTAAAGTTTATAGAAGCTGTACTTTCCCTGAAAGTTTTTGTTTATTGGTCGTACCTGAATACACAGACTGAAAAATTCATGTGTGATCATTTTAACTTCACTAAACAAACAAACCTAACATTGCCTTAGGACATTGCACCGAACTGTTTAAAATTTATGAAACCAAGAGGATATAGGGCATCTTTCTGGCACTTTCATACTGCATAAAATCAGATGTTATAGGAAAAGAGTAGCCATTCAGACAGTCAGTCAGTCGGCCCCTTTAGGTTATCAAGACCTCCAAACACACATGGGCTCCTCAACACTACAGACTCATATGGGCTGCTGTTTGTCCATATAGAGCTCTCTGGCCACAGGCTGCATGTTGAATAGGCCCTACTGTCAACCACTTCATCGAGTTACCTCTAAGTGAACTGTTCAGACTGGCTCTGTTCAATGACGTAGTGTATATTGTTGTTGTGACAGGAAGCAGTAGATCTTTCACACCGTTATGCCGTTGGCCCTAAAGATTAGCTCACGTCTCAACTAATGGATATAATACATGTACTTTTTTTTTTTTTTTTTTTTTTTAGATGTGTCCATGGAGCATTTCTATATGTAGTTGTGTTTGTCTTTCCATCGGTTCCCATTACATGGATGTTTGGGACAAACACTCACTTGAATTTCAAAGATTAAGGTCACTGTGGCTTCATGTCAGTCTGATATTCTGAACAATGTCTCAGGAACCACTTGAGGGAAATTCTTCCAAAACTGGCACAAATGTCCACTTGGAGACGAGGACAACATGAAACACAGAAAGGTTTTGGATGGCAAAAGGTCAAATGTCAAAACTGCTGTACTGTTTTGAACTGTTGGTCTGTTCATTCTTATAAACATAATGTATCAGGGAGCCTTTAAAGGAATTTTGTTTTCCAATTAGGTGCAAATGTTCACCTAGACTTACAGAAGAACCGATTAAATACTTCTGTGATTAAAGATTGAAGTTATTGTAAGTTCACAAAAGATGTTTGTTGTTTGTTTATGTACCATTTTGGACCGTTAACTTTAGACACAAGACGGCAAAGTGAGTAGCTTCTAAAACTGTTGTCTTGTTTTATAGAGTTACAATCACACTTACAAAATCTCCAGTGTTTCAAAAAAAAAAAACCCTTCGCAGTAAAGCACTGAGATGCATCAGTCCTTAAAAACACAGTACATTTTCACACTCACAACACATCTCACCTGTAGGCTGAGGTAGAGTTCAGAAGTCAAAGTCCGTCTCATTTGCAACTAATAACACAATGTTTGTCTTCAGTGGAGGTTCTGCCCAAGACGGATGAAACCACTGACAAAGTGTGTTTCATGGAGATGTTTTGTGACAAGAACAAAGGCTCCCCGTCCTCTTAATTTATATCAAAGAAGCACCAGAGACGATCAATGGTGAGTCATTGAGAAGAAGGCAAATGAAGTCAATCTACTTTATTCTGAAATTTAGCAAAAGTAGAGGGTTGTTTGGCAGCAGACAGAACCCATCGGAGCATGGCTGGCTGTCAGCTGGCTTCAGGACACAAACACACATACACACTCAGTTTTCTACACTGATGATAAGAGTCTGTTATTGCTGCTTTTCACAATCCGAATCTGACATGATTTAAAGGCAGCAACGTCTGGGGTGACTAACACCACATTTGTCTCTTCGTTTGGCTGCCTGCTGTCTGTGTTCAGTGGTTTTGGCTTGTTTTCTGCACGGACGGGCCGTCACCTACGGGCATGACAGCTGTGGGAGCAAACTGGGTTGTTTAGACCACCAACCCTCACTGAGAATAAATTTGCTCCTGGTGGACAGAGCGCATCTCAAACAAACACTAACTTATTTGTCTAAAAAGTAGAAGGCAACAGATAACAGAAGAAACAAGGAAATATCAAAGAGACTCCTGCTCGGATTGACTTGGAAATAGTGGGATGTTATCTGTGAAAAGGTGAATTTCTATAGATTTTAACTTCGTTTTTGAGGGAATTTAAACCAATAAGACTTTTGTGAGTCTGTGCACTTGTGTTAAGTTCGTCTTGGAGTGTTTCTAGTTCTGGGATCATGTGGGTCGGTGGATCACGAGCCCAGATATCGAAGGTAGTTTTTTTTTTATAATAAAGCAGATAAATTTCAATTGTTGTCTTTTTGACAAGGAAAATCTTGCCATAAGGTCAACAACATACAACCATGATGAAAAACAAGTTAAAAGATGTAATAAGGAGAAAGAAAGAAAGAAAACGTGGGATGCTCTGGCTCAGTTGGTAGAGGAGGTCATCCAATGGTTGAAGCGTCGGCAGTTTGAATGCTGGCTCAGACTGTCAACATGCCGAAGTGTCCGTGAGCAAGACACTGAACTCTAAATTGCTCCTAGTGCGGCCTGGTGTGGTGTAGCAGCCGCCCACTGGTGTATGAATGGGTAGACGTGCGTCAGTGTAAAGTACTTTGAGTATAACGTGTAAAAAAGTGTTATAGAAGAGCAGTCCATTTACCATTTTACCAAAAGAAAGGCTACATAAAACACTTGCTTGCCACAAAAGTTCAGAACATGACCTAAGACATGTTCTGACATCCCAACCACAACCTGTGTCCTCTAGAAAAGGGAATCTTGATAGGCCTACCGTTAAGATAAAAAAATATATATATAATAATTAATTATATAAATATAATTTCTGTCCATTCTTCCACTGTTACACAGAATAATTGATATCACACAGCAAGTCTGAAAAAAACAAATACAATCTACCATCTAAAATATTCCCATTGAACCATGCTTTAAATGTGCTGTGTCTTGCTGCCAACACAAATTCAGATTTTTTAAGAGTTTAAAAGGTCTGTAAACACACTGATGAAAAAAACACAAGAAACAATTTGCTGAAAAAGTTAGAAAATAATGGTTTCTAGTTGCAGAACGGTGGAACAAACACACCAATTCAAAGAAAACCCTGACAGGAAGCACATTCGCAGCAGCAGAGCTAAAATGGTTTAATTCAAAATGATGACAGTCAATGATTCAAGAGATCAAAATGATCCAGGAGATTAAAAATCCAGCCTTTAGCAAATATGGGGGTGAGGAGCAGAAAGATAGCAGGGTGGAAAAAAATCTTTAGAAAGTAGTTTCATTATCTCAGAGAATCCTTCCTGCAGCTTTTGGGAAAATGAAAAATGTTTGAATAGTTGAATAGAAATACACTCTTGCTCACATGCAAACGCATACGCATGCATGTAGAGACACACGCAAAATATCTAGCTGCAAGGAAGATAATCTTGGGGGAATAATTTCATTCTCCCATTAAATCCTCCCAGATGCTTCTGAAGAATATCTGAATTAAAAAAAAAGCCACACACTGGCAGCATTTGCGCTTCCTGGTGAAACAGTAATTTGTCATGGGCCATAGCCTGGTTTTACACACACACACACACACAGTAAGTGTACGAAATGAGTCTAAAAATGACGCCCTGACAGACAGATGTGTGTGTTTGCAATTATCGTGATGCTTTTCATGTCATCTCACTTGATTTGTCTGTGCTCTTTCATTACGCGAATTTGTGTGTCGTGTGTTGCTAGTATACATGTGTGTGTATATTTGTGTGTGTGCTACTATCCCTGTTCTTTGACAGCCCACTTCATTAATTTTGACTGTGCTGTGTAAAGTCTAATCTCGGCTCAGCTCCCATGACGTTTCACCCACCTCCCTTTAGATCACACTGAACGTTTGTTCAATTTGTGTGTAAGAAGGTACAACTACAGGAAAATATTAAAGAATTACAGAGATCTACACCATTGCCCGTGATTTTCAGCCATCCTTGACACTTAAATCAAAAGTTAAGTCACCATAATGTCAGGAAAGACATCTTAAGTGACATCTTCATGATGCTTGTTTCCTCTAATATTTCATTACCCTCTAATATGAAATACCCACTAAGAACCTGGAGCTAAAAGACATCTCTTAATAAGAGTCCTAAATGAAATTAGTCACTTGTGATTATCAATCCTCTTATTGTGTATATAGTACTTGGACTGGAGACAGGGTAGATAAAGTCAGGAACCATTATGCGTGGGACTAGGGCTGACCATTTGAAGATGTAAAAACACTTATTGAAATACAAAGGAAATATATCAAGAGTATATTGAGAGTATGCACTACTAAAGTACGTCACAATTTGTTCATTGTTAATGTGTCAAGCCCAGTGTGTTTTGTACTGATGCATGATGCTTTGTATTATATTGTACAGACGATGTTGACAGTATGTGTGGTAGGATGATCAGTGATTGTGAAAGAGCATTGACTATATAGACTTGATGTTCTCCTGCTTTATACCAACTGTGCGGTTCTGAAAATGACTTATCTAATACAAAACAACATGCAAACCTTGTATAAATTGATGTGCACTTCTTTTACATTAATCCATTAGATTCAGTCAGACAGTCACTCCAGTCCTGGGTCACATATATATCACAAACACTAGACGCTACCGAAACCAAAGACAGAACGGAGACAGAAGGAATATGTCTTTCCTACAGAGTATTAGATATTTGAAAACCATAAACCATCTGTAACTAATACTCACCTCATCCATTTTGTTTTCCAAACTACATAGGAGCCTACGCTGGATGTGTCGTCAGTTCATCACAGGACTGCCATATACGGACAAACAACCATTCAGTCTCAAATTAGAAAAATTAGATAACGAGAGACAGTAACTACAGCTGCTGATCACAAATGTAGAACCATATTGTTTAAAATGGAGCCATAGGTCATTTGAGAAACCTGCTTATTATATGATCCATTGTTGGCAACATATAAGAGTCACACCCTGTCAAACCCCCGACATTGTGAAGTGATAAGACAGAAGGAGGTGGGAATGACACAGAGGACACAGCGGTTATTATCTTTATTTAAAACCAGAAGGTAAATGTTGTTACTCTCACCCATGACAACCATCGTTATCTAACTTTATAGTTCTTGTAAATTTTACGTGTTGTAGGTTTTCACCTGTAGAGAAGAGGGAGTTTATCAACGTGTTCATCAAAGCGTACATGGATGACAAATACTGTCTTATTGGAGAACTTGTGTATGTGTATATATGTATGTATGTATGTATGTAAACCTACACCTCTGGTTGTAACCATACGTCTGTTCCATATTCATGCAAAAGAACGGCAGGAAAACGACACTCGCCAATTACTGTAAGTCTATAAGTCACTTCAGCAACATCTGAAAATAACATTCAACCTCAACCTGTTGCTACAGAGCGCACACAGTCTCTCAGAGTGTATTCGGTGACTAAGAAATGAAGAGAATAATAGAAAAAGAGGCTGTGGAGAGCAGTGATGTAAGCTGTTAAAGCCATCAGAGGCTGGGAGGGTCCCTGCTGTTGTCCATAAAAGCTTAAATGTAGCACACAGCTTAGTCAGTCTGCTTTCACTACTTTCCCGCCTCCTCCTCCTCCCCTTCACTTCTTCTTACTTTCCACTTCTTCTCTCCTCTACTACATTTCAAAGTTCATGTGTAATGAAAATAAGCCGGAGGTATTCCTGATTCAGCTCTTATGTGATCAAAAAGGAATCAAAAGGCACAAAACACTGTGCAGCAACAACCACAACAACAATGCTGCGCTGCTGCACAGCTGACAATAAATATATTCAATCATGTGCAAAAATAGAGGCCTTGGGGCAACACGCTGACCACGGGCCAGTGCTTAACAGAAAACAAAAAGAGGAAAATGAGAGAGAGAGAGCGAGCAGATGCAGAAGCAGGAAGAGAGCGTTTGTCCAACCATATCTGCTGTGAGCTTAATCAGTGATGGGTGTTAAAAATGAAAAATGAGGAGTGAGTGCTCTGTCCACAGAAAGAGGAACTTAATTACAGTCAAATGGCACAGATGAATCACTCCTGGTTATATCATCAATACAAAAGATGAATAACTGTACTATAAAAACATCTGCTTCTTTGAAAAAAGTAGCAGCAGTTACCCAAATCGATGTACTTTTCAGTGTGATACATCTTTAATGGAATTCACAGTTTTTCTTAATTGGTTTTGCTCAATTCTCTGATGATATTTTCGACGTACTATAGGCAAACTGGGTACATGTACATGACAGATTTCCATTCTATCTTTCAACCAAGCTTTTAATGATTTAGTACGTCCGTGCTAAAGTGACTACATTTTGCTACTATGATTGAGTAGCTACAGCCTCCTATATATGTGCTTTCTTATGGAACTCATCACATGTACAACAGACCTTTCAGTTTGAAGAATCCCTCAAACAAGTATGAATATTGTTAGTGTATTTTTCTTTATTAGATGGACCAAAGCTTGACAGACAGAGAATGAAGGGTTATGTTCTGTATCTGTATTATCGGACCATGGAACCAATTGATTAAACTTAAGAATCATCAATTACATTGGCCACAGTCCAATAGAATATGAGGATTTGTCTCAGTGTGTTTTCTGGGGGCTTGAATGAAAGAATAAAGGAATTAATTAATTAATTAACAATTGCCTGTAATTGCTCAGCTCTACATTACAGGCACTGTCTAATCTCTGCTAAATTGGCAAACTTTTGTAACGTTGTACAACGTCTTGTATTATATTGCGCAGTGTAACTTTTCATGTAAATAAGTTACAGCAAAAAAGGCATACTTTATTGAGTATGTAAAGAGACTTTGACCCTAATTGGGATTTCTAAGGATACTAATGGCATTTAAGGTCAATGACTTTAAATGAGCACTTGTATTGTCCTTCATTAGACAGTAATCATGACGGTTTATTGGTTTGAAAGGCGAGATAACTTTCACAACGAGAAGATGCTTATTCTGCCTGTGTTGTGTTACGAACCCACTCTGCTACTGATTAAATCCATTGGACATCTAAGTGTGACAGGACACTATCATTTTATTTATGTCCTTAGTAGTAGATATTATCACCAGTTGTCACAGCTGCCATGTTCCTTTTGCACATTTATCATCTCATCATGATGTTTTGAATCTGGTTTACGGTCATTTTTTGTTGTAGTCTGGTGATTAATTTTATACATTTCAAACATTAGCCACTTTGCTTTTATTTAAGTGTGTAAAACAATTTGGCACAAGAGATGCCACAATAATAAATGCTGCACTCATTACTCAACCTTTGACTGAATGTCTACAGGAATATTTTAGATGCTCACCCTGGCCAAAAACAGACCCAACCTGTATTCAATGAAAAAAATAGATCTGTTCCTATCATTGGATAATTGCTACAGTGATTAATACTGTACGTTTCAGCTCCAACAACTTCTTCCTAACTGATCCAGTGGGTGTTCTCTCATTTCTTAAACAACCTGCAGTTTAATAAAGGGCATAAAGATTGGATCATGCCAGCACACATCAGGCTCCTAAGGCTTGGCTTCAGGAGTGCAAGATATCATATTTAGTCATGGATTGGTCCATAGAGCCCACGTTTGAATCCCTTTGACAATCTGGATGATGACAAACATTACACAGCGTCATGACTCATTCATGAATAGAAGATCTCGGTGAAAAACTAGCGCAAATATGGAAGTAAAAAATGTCACAGCATTTACTGTGCCGTGGCATAAACACCATGTGACCTTAAGGATGCCAAGGAGAATGCAAATGTGAAGGCCATCCAGAAAAATAGTAGTTTGGAGGTTAAGACAAACTTTTTGTTGTGCAATCAAACATTAACATTTGGTTTGGGCGTGTTGTTTTCTGTGGACTTGTGCAACCTAACTTAAGAGAGCTTCTGCAGCGTCCTGGTGCAAAAGGCCAGTGGGGGTTAGAGAGTGACATTGAAAACACCACAATGAAAGATGTTATTAACTTTTACACTTTACATCAGCTTTAACTGGCTTATAATTGCAGCTGCATGTTTACGCTAAGGTCTGTTAGACTAGACAAGGAAACTTTGAGTGGGAATTTAAAGACAACTGTGCCAGTCCTGTGTAATCTGTGGAAGTCTGCAGCAGCTATGGCAGCGACAACCAAACTGACGACCAGTTTTATTTCTTAGTTGGTGCGACATGGTTCTGACGAGGGTTAAAAGAGAGAGAGTGAAAGCTCTCCTCCATCCTGAAGACATGTCGGTCGGCCGCACTCTGCTGGCTCACACAGAAAAGAAAATACTGAAAACCACACACCAGTGTTCACTCATCCACGCCCTCCACACACACACTCATTTTACACACACTAAAATACTGGCAATGTTCCTGAAAACTACTCAATCACACAACACACACACACATAAACACACACACCACACTACAAGTTGGCAGCTGATAAAAGTTTCTTCAAGTCATCAACTTTCTCCCTCCCTTTCGCTCGGTTAAATTTTCCTCCTCCCACGTCTTCTCTTTCTTTCCTTCCATTTTTGTTCTTTTACTTCATGTGCTTGGCTTTTTTCCCCCCAATGATTTACATTTTTTCCACATCTTTACTTTGTTTTCCCTAGCAGTTCACATACTATCCATCAATATTCTGGATTTCTTTATCCTTTTCTTTCCTTCAACCCTCACGCCATTTATTTCGCCTTCCCTGCCTCCTTATGCCATTTAATGCTATGAATTAATCAGCTGATTAAGGGAATTTAATGAAAAAGACGGACACACACTGAGCTTTGGCAGGTCTGGTGAGATGTTTGCCATCTGTGTGTGCGCGCTGTAAGAGACAAATGGAGTCCAGTCAAAACCACACACCCCAAATTTCACGCAGCGATACAACTGGGACTAAACCCAAACACAACAGCCGAGCAGCCAGTAGACTTGTGTACATTAACACACACGCACACACACACATACACACACACACACACACACACACACACAGGTCTGAAGCATGCGTAGAACAGCAGCAGCAGACGTAGTAAGAAAAGTGATGATGTGAGGAAGATACAGCATAATGAAAGCTTTGGCTAATATCAATATATCTTTTTTGATTCGTTCCACACAATGCGCTTTTCTGAACTGGTGGCTTTATTAGTTATTCCCTGCAGTTTGACAGATGTGGCTTTGAGAAGGTCAGTATTGATATTTTTTTGGAATGAATCTGCTGAGAGCGCATATTTTGTACCAATGCTCCATATTTTAAAAACAAAACAGTGTTATTCACAAGCACGCAAATGTTTTCCCTTTCACCTGGTGGGGGTGGGGGGGTGTAACAAAATAACTGAGAAGCACTGTGTTATTTTTAGGTGATGTATTTTAATGTTGTGTTATTTTAATTTGTCCATTGGTGTTTTATGCCAATTTGATCTTATTATATAGCACTTTAGAAATTTTCTCTGTGGTAAATGCAACAAAATTAAAGTTAACTTACCTTTTTTTTTAAAGTGGTTTTTATTCACGACTGCCTTTAAAAAACACCACTGTAAAGACTTTGCACCTAAACAATAAATGGCTGCAGTTTTCAAAACAATGAATATTTCCTTAGCAGTCCAAAATCTAAACACTTACAAGTCAACCTATAATTGAAACAATCAGTTAACCAAGAGTTCCTTTTTTTAATCGACTTATTAATCACTGCTTCTCACACGTTTGTTTAAAAACTGCATGGATATGGGTTTTTTTCTATCAGTCTGTTGAAGGGGAATATCTTATCACAGTGTAGCATATGTATATATTGTTTTAAAAGTTGCTCTGTGGGCCCCTGTGATTCACCCAGAGGCCCCGCCAACCTGAGCTAGGGTCTAATGTTGCTCCACACCCCCCTGCTGGAGCCATCTGCTGGGCTTCTACTGTGGCAGCCGGCCTCAGGAAACTCACCCCAGCAGGAGGTTGATGAGAAAAGATGCTCTGTGAATTTATACTGTTGCTCAAAAGTTGCTCTGGTTTTTTAATTAATTTATTTATTTATAGAAAACCTTTCTGAAGTTCTTAAAATTCAGAGTGGGTTGTGTACCAATCGAGTACTAAGTGACAAATTAAAGCGGAATCTCACATCTATTCAAAAGAGGTTTAACTCATTCTTTTTCATGAGGTCCACAGTCACGAGCCAAGTTCACGTCACAAAAAAACAGTCAGGGAGTCTTGTTTTAGTTTCCAATTTTTTTTCCAGCAGCATCTGATTCAATAAAGGAGCTGCTGGGTTCAGACAGTGCTTGTAGATTAAGGACGAAAGTCATTAAAAAGGCTCCGATGACAAATACCACATCCAACTGTGTGAGAAGAACACGACTGATGTGAACAGGATTTTTCACTCTAAGTACCTGCACTACATAAATATTAAAAGGAAGAATGATTTGACCCTAGAAAACTGTTCTTTTAAATCTCTCACACACAAACCCTTGTATTTGCTTTCCTAAGATTTGAGAGATTGACAAGGTACAAGCTCTCATGGAAAGCTTAGAAAATGAAGCCATTTATGGGAACACAAACTATTCTGAAAAAAAAAAAAAAAAGCAACCTGGGTAATCACAACACAGAGACTAAGGGCACAGAGGCACACGAGAAACAGTGATGGATGGAGGACAGAGTGGAAGCAGAGGAAAGGCAAACACTGTAATGACATGCTTTAATATGAGTTGGCAGGCTGTGAGTGAACAGAAGCAGATCATAGAAACCAGTCATTCAGATCAGATGACCATTCAAATCAGCCGGTCACACTGAAGGGTTTCATCTGAGCCCACTGTGGATGCCTCAAAGACACTGGCGACACGTCTGACTGGAACAGCTGAGAGATTATTGCAGTAATTAAATTGAAAAGTTCAGACTTCTGTTTGCACGAATTTCAGCTTCAAATGGATGTTCTCCATGGTGGAAAATCCTTTGAGAAAACAAACATTCTTAAACCTTTTGGGGTCACGAACTGAAGCGGATGGATAACCCAAAATAGCCCTGCAGCTTGTCTGCTGGCAGTGACAGAGAGACTGTGCACACAACATGAGCCTCTGTATGTGTGTGTGTGTGTGTGTGTGTGTGTGTGTGTGTGTGTGTGTGTGTGTGTGTGTGTGTGTGTGTGTGTG
>JAPTHA010000005.1:17536346-17552036 GCA_029814585.1 Gymnapogon annona | reverse complement strand
CAGTGTGGTTCAACACTGCAATGGGAGAACCAATCAAGCTGAACCAGTGCAGTTCCCACATAAGAAAAACATCCAAGTTGTCCTCATATCCTATCATCTACCGTATGGATGGATCTAAGATATGTTCAACTTAAAACCTGCTTAGTGCAGGGCCATTTGTTTCCGTTTTGGAATATTTCAGTGTGACAAAGCGATGGATGAGTCAACAACAGAAGCTTCAAAAACCAAGTTATGATCAGAGAAGAGGAAAGGTAAGACAAAGTTCATCTGGGATTGCTTCAGGGATGCAACCTTTACCTTTGCTCTAGTTTGTCTCATTCAGTGAGTTTTTGTGGTACAGAGATAATACAGTAACTGTTGGATGTGTTCAGTGTTAGCATCATGATGCATAGTTTGACACTCTGGCCTTGGGCTGTCGGCACGTTCTATGTTTGCCAGTTGTTTGTTTGTGTTCTGTTGCACTATAATTGGTTTTCTTGAACTTTTAGCTTATACTCTGGTCTCATCAATGTACTGCATGTGTTTATTGATACAAGCACTGCATAGCATTACCATGGTAACCCAAATAGAAGCCTGGTTACCTACAGTAACCTACCCCGACCAGGCTTCAGACTCTACATTATGCTCAAGCTGTGTTAATTTTATGGCCAGTTAAGATGACAACACTCTCCGGTGAAAACGACAAAATAGTTTATCAGATTTGTCTTTCATTGAGACAACAGCATTTTTGGAGGGGTTGAAAATGCAAAACTGTTTTCATCTTCTCCTTTTTCCGCCTTTGTTTCTTTCTGTCATTGTACAAATAACAAGGTACACTCTGTTTATTGTTTATACTATATAGTATTGTTCATGAGTTTACATTACAGACACGGAGCGGTACAGGAACACAACAACATGTCAGATTATTTCCCAGTGACGGGCCTTCAAGTTGCCCTAGCCACTCTAATTTACATCTAAGAGTTATTTCAACGATTGTCACGAATCTTTATAGAGAGGAGGCGAGAGCAGAGAACAGGAGATGTAGAAAGGTTCTATGAAGGTGCTTGGTCTTGGTGGTACCAGCCCGTGTTCATACTACGTCGATAAATGGGACATTTCACACACTTTTGCGGTGTCCATCGGCATGCAGATTTTCCTCCAAAACACAGAAGTCTAAACGTGGAATTAAACACAACACCACATTTGGGTTTTCAGTTCAGATTGTTACCAGCTAAATGTAGCCTGAATAACTGCCTATCAACACACCTGTTTCCATTGGAATACAATTCAATCCAAAGACAGATGTAAACTTCACAATAATCCATCTAGTCGATGTAGAGACAGTTCAGTCAAAACCATCCCAGAGGCGCATCTCTAACATTCCTGGGAGCCCACATCTGAACACCATGACCACAGTTTACGTTTGTCCATGAATCAGTCGTTTTATCAGCTCCATATGAGTGCAAAGGAAATACTTTGTTTCAAACAGCTGCACAGATTTGATATTTATCACCGACATCTATTTTCAGGAGTAAATAATGTGCAACCCCTCACACCTTGTCTCTCCATGGAGTTTAATCGTGCAGAAATGCAATATAAAAATGATATTCCAAACACACAATCGAACACCTCTCAAAGACACAGCACCCGGTCAAAGCAGCAGCAGGGAAAATCAGAACCTCACTATCCCTGCAACAGAAAATGAAATGCCAAGCCTGGCTAAGGACGTAATGAAAAAGCTATTATCAGCATGAGCTTTCATCAGGATCGCATTCAGCCATGTTCAATACAAACTGATTCTCTCATCTCATGCTGCACCCATCTGAATACAGGAATATAATAAACGAAGTGAGATAAATGACAGACAGATCACTTTTTTTCCTGTTGAGGCATGCCATCAGCAAATTCACATGGAATAATTTTTCATGAGCAACACAGGCAGATGTGTCAGAAAGACCGTCGTCATCACCATCATGTTACTGATACAAATATGCACTTAAGTGTCACAGGATAGTATCATGTCATTGATCATCAGGTTATCAATCATTTGCTTTATTGTGTCCAAGAATTGATTTATTCTCCATTTTTTTCTCTCCGTCAGTCTCCAGACATCTATGACTTCCATTGTTACTGTCTCTGCATGAAAAAACAGCAGCTTCATACAATATTTAACAGAATGAATCTGAATTATATATTATGATACAATATTCAAACTATATCTGGCATATATTAAGGTATAATGACTGCAGGCTACAGCAAGGTGTTACAAGTAAGATTCAGACATTCAGCGGCTGGAAGGTGCCTCCGAGTACTCGAAAATTTCTTAATATGAACTTGTTAATGTACATTTCATCTCTTTGTACATCTCAGTCCATTAAACCAGTACAACTGTTTCACTCCAGGTATGGATACACTTAGAATGTACCAAACCATCATTTGTGCTTCGTGTGCTATATTTCTCCAGGACTAACACATATTTTATATTTCATGTCATAACTGCTTCTTTGCAATTCATGGAAGCTGTTTATACCAAAAAGGGATACAGTAAGTATCCAAAAAAAGTTGGGAAATGTGGAAGAAAAATAGGCTGTGAAACATATCTGCCAATCTGCTACTGGCATTCAGCTCCTACTGTACTCCTGCTGTTTGTCACTTATGTTCAACGGTCGACTCATGTCCAATTTCTCATCAACGCTCTGTGTACTTTCTTCTGCTGCATACTTTGAAATGGAAAATTCATCTTACTGTTGTTTCACTGCCATAAGTACAAGTATGGAGCACCATGTAGCTTATGTCTGACTGACTTGTAGGAAATTGAAAATGGCACCCAACAACGACACATCACAATCACCATTGGCATATCGTAAACAATAACCAACAGAGTGCATGTGTGGTACGACTACCATTATGATCAAGTACACTGTGCAAAACCATGGCAAGAAAGGCCATAAGATTTGGTTGCTTAATGACACAAGAATAATTATCACGGCCATCACAGTAGAATCATGCACTAAATTTGTGTCTTCTACACGTCGCTGCTTTATTCTTAGATTTATGCTTTTTTTTTACATAAACCAATAGGATTTATTTCAATAGGACATAAGTGTTGTGCTCTATTAATTAATAGGAATTGATGCCAAAAACATAGTGATAAATATTTGTTTAATCAGCGGCTAAAGTTGGAATTAGGTGCCATGATCGTATTCTTTGAAACAGAAGGAATCTTTGCTCACAAAAATGGAAAAAAATTCTACTGTCTGAATAAATTAGATGGTCAAATAGAGTGAAATGAGGCCTGCACTTGGATTTAATGAAATAAATAGATAAGTTGCTTCCATTGGAAAATGACTCGAGTGAATATTACGTTGCGCAAGTTCTTTAACGCTAACTGATGGGGTGAGCACGGCCACATTTCGTGAACTTAGAGTAAATGTGGTAGAACATGCTGTGATCAAAGCTTAAGGCGATCCAAAGAAATATTAGAGTGGTGTTTTTTTTTGGCCAAGTCTTATAAAGGCCCAGTCTTGCAAAAATACTATAATTCATATTGAAACCACCTGAGTTACAGGAAGAATACTGTCATTTACAGTTTTGGTCATGCCATTAGCAGAAACTGTTACACAGTATGACAGTGTTGTTCTTATTTGGAGCTATATGCTTCAGTCTGTTTTGTGCTGGTGTTGGCTGTATTTTTAATGTTAGATAATGTCATAAAGAGTATTATGACTGTTAACATTGAATATAGGCTCAGAGACATTTGTTAACATAAAACTGTAGTCATCTAATACTAAACAACCATCTCCCAGAATATACTCTGGCGTAAACATACATAAGTAGTGAATATATAAAAACTGTAATCTGATTAATTTAATTTGAAATATCTAATACTGAAATATACATTAAAAAATGGTAAGGACATATATAACTGTATGTATTTGACCATCCTACAGAGGCGCATGTACGTAAAGCATGCCCTAACTGAATAGTTGAAAGTTGGTCTTGTTAACCTCCTGGACAAAATAACCCACTAAAAATAAATATTCACAATGACAGTTACTTATAGCTGTGTTTTTTGAATAGGCATCTGAGGATTAAATAGAGAATATTCTGGGGAAGCAAAGGAAAATGTGTTGATGGTAACACTGACCGTGTGTGTTACTTCAAGTGTGTGAATGTAAGTGTGTGTGTGTGTGCGTGTGATTTGTAAGTGTGTGAATGTGATTCACGTAGTGTACCTTCACAGCTGCAGCTTCCCTCTGAGACACGCGCACAGATGCAAACACACAAACCAGTGCTTTCCTGTTCACATCCCAGAGGAAAGTGGGAGGAGATGACAGCAAGCATGTGTGTGTGCTGTCAAGTGAAGATTATTCAGAAATGTTTTATTTACATTACTTGAACAATGAAAATAAACAACATTTACCTAGATATGACCAGACGAGTTCACATATTTGGTTCCTGACATCTTAATAACTGGCACAGCTAGTTATTATTTTCATCATGAAGTTATATCATTTAATGGAATATTATGGATGTGAGTGTTACAGTGAATGGTTGTTTGTATATTTCAGCCCTGTGATGAACTTGTGATACATCCAATGTCCATGCCCCCGTTGCCCATTGGTGGCCGGAATAGTTTCACCGGCAGAAGTGATTTGGAAAATGTGTGGATGAAATATTACATGGTTTGTTATAAGTGATGTGAACAAACAGGAACCAGTTATTAAATTAACGGCCAAATTCGTTTTAATACTCGACCAACAGCTGAGTGAAAGGACTTGTTTTTACTGCAGGAACCGTCATATGTGGTACAATTCATACTCAAGAGCCCTTCATGAGCACTCTTACTATTTCAGCTGAACTACTTCCTGTATCAGTCTGTTATCAGACCTGCCTTCCTGTGTGCTTTTTATCAGCCGACTGCCTCCCAGCCGACCAGCTGTTTTCCTTTTTACTGTGTGAGTGTGATGTTTTGTTTTGTTTTTTGTTTTTTTTTTTGGGGAGGGGGTTCTGCTTAAAGCATGTTCAGCAATGTTACAGAAACAAGCATGGATTCCCTCTCCCAGACCAGTCGGCTGTTTACACACACCTTTACCTTTACACACACCTCTACCTTCACGTAGAAAAACACTGTGTTTTTGTCTGTGCACTTTTAGACAATAACTACAAGTCTGCAAGTTATGTGTTGACACAGCAACTCCGGTTTAATAAACTGGTTTTATGAGAATTTTACAAGACGCACCCTATAGAAAGCAAAGCAGGAAGCCTTTGTATGAGTGTTGAACTTTATCAATAAAACAACACGCCATGCTAACTGCCCTGTGAGGCTCTATTGTTCATTACACAGCAGAAAAAACTAACGAGTAAATGTTGTTGGATGGATAGAAATTAAACTTTATTATTCATAGACTGTTGCCCATAAGTGTGCCAAATAATTACAGCACTGTCCCGAGGATAGTGCCACAGCAAGGCCAGCGCCATTCCAAAAAAATCAAAAGGGATTATTCTGTATGGAGACCATTTTAGATCATTAGAAGTTCTAAATCCCTTGCCCATGGGTCACTGCCAGGTCTTGGAACGTTTGCATAAAAGTAACAAAAACTTGGGGAAACATTTCAGGCACCAAGTGTGTGAATTAGCCTCAATGTGTTTTCAGAGGAAGTAAGACCCATGTTAATTATGCTATGTTCAATTTCAACATTAAAGTATGATATTTCTCATTTTAGCATGGAACATAAGCTACAGCCTGTCATAGATGTAATCATTAGCTTTAGATTGGCCATAGGGTTGCTGTCTGAAATAGTAGGGACTGAGAAGTTGTCCTCATGCTGAAAATATGTCTGTAGGTTGGCTGAGTAACCTGCTTTATTAGAACCAAATGCAGAGGACCTAGAGTCTAAAATGCAAAGCTGTAATACCCCTGGTGGCCATTAAAGATTGTAGATAAAATTTATTGCCATTTGTGTTGAAACACATAGGAATGTTTCAAGTTGTGTTAAAAATGCTGTGTTAAAAGTCATATTTTTTTCAAGGACTCATTGTGGTCCCATCTGTTTTAACCTCAAGTGATCGAATCAGGAATCAGGTGGTCAGTCTTTAATATTTCCCTCCATGAATCAAATCTCAGGTCAAATTGATATCTGTCACTTCAGGCTTTGACTGACAGGTCTAGTTGGCAGCTCTGAATCTCCCTGAGTTTTGCATTCTTTAATCAAACACATTTTTCCACTGACACATTTGGACCGCAGGTGTGGTTAATAAGTTTGTCACATAATCCCTCAGATAATGTATTGTTTTACCAAGTCAATCAGGTTGCACTTAGCATTAGCTGACCTCTGACCCTTGTGCTCCTGTTGTTACTCTCCCTTTATCATAACATGATTACTTAAGACTTCACGTGCAACGACCAAAACATAAACTACAGATGTTAAAACTACAGCAAAACACACAAACCGATAAATACATAAATATATAATTTCTGGGAAAAGATATCTAGCTATTTTTATGCCTTTATATCTGAGGAAAGCAAAGCAAAGGAAACAACTGACTGGTATATAGATCTAATTTCCATATAGCTTTTATCAATAGTGTGTTGCCATCTCCCTCCAAGCATCAATGTGATAAGTAGCAGACAAGACTGGAAGTGACTTCAGACTTAAATATGTAGTTAAATCCATTTCTCACCTGTTCAGTGTTCAGGCCTGATGATGCACCTCACACTCCTCTCCTAAAAAAACAAACACACAAAAATAAATTCAGTTTGTTTCTAAAGTAGATTCAAAAGCATTTAGATGCAAATGGAAAAAAAAACTCTAAACCGTAATTTTACTTGCTCTTTGTAAACCTTTCCGGTATTTTACATATCAATCTATGCAAATAAGTTTAACTTACGAACAACTGAAATGTTCAAGCTAACACTGATGCACCGTCACCAACAACTTGAATAATTGTCAACAAGGTGTAGAAAAAAATCCACAAGAGGACAATTATTCAGAGTTGACAACAGAAAAAACACTAATCTTTGCAGGGTGAAAAAGCTTGATGAAAACATTGAGCTTGAATGTGAGTTGTTTAATCCACTCGCCTGGGGTTTTCGAAGTGTTTCATCAGCCTGAGCGGCCAATTAGAGTTAAAACATGTAAATTAGCAAAATCGAAGCCATGAGGTAGGAACTAGCATTTGAAGGAAGGTTAATCATGAGGAGACACGGCGACAGACAGGAGACGGCAACAGCAAGCAAGACTTAAGAGCAGACAACACCCACACAACAGTTCGTATACAAAAGTTGGGTGGGGGTTGATAAGTGCAGGACAGACACGCACACACACACACACACAAATGCACAGAGATGCTAATTAAACTTAATGGTGTTAATAGTCAGCCAGTTTTATGACTCAGCCTAATCAGATTTCAGCTGTCCATGGGAACTGAACCAATGCATTCTCTATCTACATGACCCACTGTCCTCCGCAGCAGAGCTGATCCTGCCTACCTTCAGACTGCTCAGAGGCTGTCACACACACACACTCTGCTGTTGTTTTTAGGCTTACAAAAACCTTAGACCCATTACCCAAAATTACAAACAAAAAAAGGCTTAAAACAAGCACATATCACAAATATACTTCAGATTCCAGCATATTAAGCACTTTTTGACAGGGCAGTTCTAAGAACTAAGTTGTAATAAATATCCACCACGATTTTAGTGCTACTAACTACTCTCCCCAGGGGAACTTTTTCCAACAGGCAGTGGGCAGCATCATACGGAGCAGTATGATGTAATTTCCTCCAAAGCACTTTTACACACGATACGACTTCCACACACACACAGGGATGGAAAATTAACTTTATTTATGTTCAAAATAACACAAATGCCATGGAGTCCAAGGTGATCTCCGTAAAGTGTCTCTGCACTGCCCGTGTCAACAGCAATGTGACTGTGGATTTAGCGTCATACATCCCATAATTACTGACGAACAACAAATTGAACATGTCCTGTTCATTCTCTTCTCAGAAGTTCACAGAGATGCAGATATGAGAGAGGAAATGCTGCAGATGACCCACCAAGGGGAAAGCTGTAAAGGTTGTGAAGTGTTTATTAATGTTAACTAATAAATGTTGTTTGTAGATCTGTTGTATATACTGATGTATACTGTTTATAAAACCTATAGGACTTATGCCTACGACCTGATCACAGCTGCACCATATTCACTGGAACACACTCACTGTCTGCAAGAAGCGTAAATGGGTGTGGCCAGAGTCCACAAATAAGAAAACACAGAAGTCATATAGTTCCTAGAGAACTATAAAAAAACTACAGTGGGAAAATGCCTATTGTCATTCAAGTAGTCTCAGTAGCTGAGGCATTTCCTCTGGAGCAGGAAGAGTTAAATATACAAACAACAGCCTGAATTGTTGACATTCAGTCAGCTCTGTGTTTCCATAGCGTAGCATAGATCTTGTATTAGATTTTGGCCAAGAGGAGAGACTTGGACAAAGAAAGCCTCCATTTCCAGACCCTGGTATGTTAGCCCTCATTGCAGGCTCCTGCAGTTTTAACAACAGCTCTATTCACAAAGGACTATTATAACCTGAGGACCTCCAGCGATTTGGAAATTAAACCCTTCTGTCTACGTTTCATGCATGAGCAACGTTTGGTTTTCACTTATTCACTGGCTCTGATATCAAGGACAGGCTCAACGGTTGAAGATAACTGCTCAAAGATAAATACATGTACTTCACTGTAGCTGTCACGCACGTCACACATTTCATCATCTTCCGAGACATTGCACTTATGGAGGATTTAAATTTGCTCTTTCAGAGAATATGCAGGTGACTACCACATGAGCCTTGTGAGTTTGCACTTTTAAAAACTGAAGCTGGAAATCAAGAGCAAAACCTTTGTCGTCCTCAACCGAGGAATTGAGGGAAGCAATGTTATGAGTCACTCTTAAAACAAAGATAAGGCTAATATAACAGAACATCTATGTCAGACACAGCAGAAGTCCATAGGTTGTACTAGTCCCATACAACTAGCGTTTATCACTGTGAATAGATATATCCGTTAAACCATGGGCCATTTGCTTCCAGTCAGGATCATTCCAATGAAATACGAAACAATACGTTACCCAAAAGCAGATTCATTCACATAAAGCCAAGTTATGATCATTGAACAGCAAATGTTAGACACAATCCATTATCATTCCACCATAATGTGACCTTTATTTTTGCTCTTCTTCAGTTGTACTACAAGATCTGCTTAGTTTGATGCACTGGTCTGTTGTATTATGAAGGTATTCGTGACATACACTCGTCCAGGACTTTTAGATGTTTGCCAGTTTCAGTGCATATTGTTTGAGTTGTGTTCTGCTGTCTGATAATTGGTTGTGTTGGGTCCTTAGTGGACAGTCTTCTGGTTATGTCGATGTATAGGAGGTTGTGTTGTTGCAAATATTGTGTAGTATCATGGTCACACAGTTGGAGCTATGGTTGCCCAAGGACTCTACACAGATCTTCCTTGATTAACTTGCTGAAGAGTCTTCATAAAATCAAGATGATTTCCATCACAATATCAGCTCTTTAACATGCTGTGGCAAAAAAACTGCTTACCTGCTAGAAGAATTCAATAGCTACAAGATGTTTCTCAGGTGAAACCCAGTCAAGAGTAACAATACAATCAGAATAGAAACCTACCAACAGCCCCTCAATATATCACTTCTAACAACCCCTCCATCTAGTTTGGTTCAGTCTCACTGGACAAACATCAAGATTGACATTCTCCTCATCTGTCTGTATATGTTTTTAACTGAGCACTCTAAAACTATTCCAACTCCGACAGAATTATCAGCAAACCACAAAATATGAACCATGCTTTGTCTTGTCTCTTACCAGTACTACAGGTTATTTTAACTTTAGAAACAATGGTTATACGGTAGGTGGATGGTTTTTAACCATGGAAACAAAGGTATTAGTTGACTTATTGACATGATGTCTGTCACACAGATTCTGAACTGTGACTTAATCTGCTAAGGCTTAGGCTTCCTTGTTGAGTATGATGTTGAATCTTGGTCTCAACCCATAAAGACCAAAACATCAAACAAAACATCTATTGATCTTAACTGTTTAATAACTGTGGCTCCACTAATTCTATCTATACGTGAAAATGATTGATAGACATAACATAGATATAATGTAAACCATCAGCTAATGTAGCACAGGAAGACTTTTAAGACACCTTTCCTATTTTTATTAGTTTTCCTTTGAAAAAGAAAATGTGATGATACCATTGTAAAGATGCCTGTAAATAATGGGATTGATACTTTATTCATTCATTGGTGCTTTTGGTACCCATTAGTGTGTTCCAGTATACAGGTTCACTCGACCAAGAATAGTTTCATTACAACTTACTATACTTACATTACTTACTTAATATACTTTATTTTATCGAGTCAACGTGCAAGTATGTGTGTGAATTTTAGATAAAGACGTTTTCAAGGCTATAACAAGCCAGTCTGCATTCATTATACAGTTAAACTGTATGACCTTTTGCAGTGCACTTTTACATTCCCAAATGCGTATTTCCTTCCTCTACCAAAGTCATGTCACTTATAAAAAAAATAAAGGGAAGCTTGAATGATTTTAAAATGTCCATTCTTTAATTAACTGGATATTATGCATTCATCCAACCATCTGCCAATCGATCCTGTGTCTATCTAGCAGTAAATACAACCTTCTGTATCACAGAGCAGCCTGTCCTTGGGACTTAATAAACCCTCCAGTATTCATGTTCCTAACGTCATCGCATTAGTCCGCCCATCACAGAAATGTCATTTGTTGAGTAACAAGGTGAGTTTTGCAACAGCCATGCTATTTTTTAGTTTTTGCATTTCCCAAAGGAGTCCAAGAGAGCACACGGAAGACATTTCAATTGTTCTACAACTCAGTAACAAGCAGATAATATGTGTAATATGCCCCAATATTTTATTTATGAAACACTATTATTACAGATGACAGGATGACAAGCTAATTGGACCTGTGAGTTTCTAAAGTAACACATTCTAAATGGTGTCCGCTCTCTTCTCCACTACTTGAGGCCTTTGTTTGAAATATACACACACACTTATATATAGCTGCAGCTGAAAATTGGTAGTGAGAACAATTGGATTGGATTAAGGCCTACATTTCTCACAAAATACCTGTCCTTTCTCTACCTCACATCTTTAAAACCAGCTCCTTACTTTTGTCAATATTTTATTTATATTACATTTTAGAAGAGTTGTTGATTATTTTTAAATGCTAAATGGTAATGGTAAATGGACAACACATTTATAGTGCCCAAAGCACTTTATGTAGCCTCACATTCACCCATTCACACACACATTCATACACCAGTGGGCGACTGCAGCTGTGCCAGGCACTGCCCACCTCCACTGGGAAAAGTTTAGGGTTCAGTGTCTTGCTAAAGGACACTTCAATAGGTGGACAGTCAGAGCCAGGATTCGAACCACCAACTACTCTTCAGCAGTGGATGACATACTCTACCAACTGAGCCACAGTTGCCCCACAAAAAAATACAAGAAAAAAAAATATATTTAACCGCTGCAGACATTCCCAACACTAAATCTATTCAATCTACAGAGTGAAAAAAATAATATAGAATAATAAATGGTGCACAACGTGTAAGGAAAATATGGCATAGCATGCAAAATCACCAGAAAAAACAAAGTGAGGACATAACACAAATTAATGGTCATCATTCTCAGCAAATTTTGTACTTTAATAATCTTCACATAATATTATTTGATATGAGATTCAATTCTTTTTCAGCTCTTGAACCTGTCTTCCTGTTTATTATAGGGTTTTGCTGTACTTGATTCTGATTGGTCGGTGATACTGTCTGTCATTTCTGAAAATTTTTGTGGGGTTCTTACTTTATTATTTAGATTTTTCATAAAACAATATTACATTCATACAGTACAACTCAACATTCCCAACCCACAAAGGCAGGGTGAGATACAACTGACAAAAAACAAAACACACACCAAGAAAACAACAAAAAAAACAACACCACACAAAACAGTTGTAATGACAAAGACACAAAAAAAAACTGAACAAACAGAGAGCAGTTAAAAAAAAAAGTGAACTGCTCTCTGTTTGTTGTCACAGAGAGACATGTTGACCTCACACCTCCTAAGTCCTACAAGCCTGGCTTGGGTAAAAGAGCTGAACCAATGTGGTGCGCTTGTAAATTTTCCACATCATTTATAAATGTTGGTTTAGTATTTACCTGGATTTATTAATTAATTTATTCATCACAAACTAAATCAAAAAACATTTATACCACTCTCGACAATAGCAAAAAAAGTTGATGTATATATTTACAACACAATAAAGTGTGCAATATTTACAACACAATTAAAGTTTAGTAGATAAAAGAGTTTTACTACAAAACTATGACTAGATGCCAATGACATTTGACTTTGTCTCAGTTCCACAACCCTTACATCCCTACCACAAGTGTGTTATTAAAGACCTCATATTAAAAGATATATTTCTGAAAATTCCTGGTCAAATTCAAGTTTTTAGTAAAAATCTGCTGGAACCTCAATCCTAAACCCCCTCTAATTTGTGGATCCAATGTTTTTCAGCTCAGTGTTAAGTTGCTCTTTAAAAATGCACTGGACTGGTTATTATTCAGAGAATCCCTGGTGGGTATAAATCCAATAAAAGAAGGAGTTAACGCTTGCATTCTTGGAATTCCCCTCCCGTATAATATTGATGCTGGTTTCAAATGACTATTGCTGAGGGAAAAAGACAGAGAGAAGGATGACCGTGTTAAGAAACGGGAGTGGAGTAAACAGACCCTCCTCACCATGAGCTAAAGACACACCGGATAGGAAACATGATACAAACTCGGCAAAGACGGGAAGAGGATGAGGAGGAAGATTTAGGTCCACGGCGTGGAATACTCAAACCTGAATACACAGTAAACGCAGAAACACACCTCTGCCATGCACCTGCTGACAGATGGAGAGCCAGCGTTCAACACGCTGATGTGATTTTCAGCTTGATGTGTTTTCGCTAGCAGAGTATTTCATGATGGTTTATTACACTACGAGTCTTTTAAATGGTGGAAAACACACACACACACACACACACACAACACACAGAGGGAGGAAAGGAGTCTTGTAAATCAGTTTTTCTGGCTGGTTCTTATCTGAGAAATGCCAGCTATGAGAGCAGGGCGGTACAGTGAGCTGAAGGCTGTGCAGCTGAGGTATTTTTTTTTTTAAAACCTCTTTTAATGACTCGCATGGAGTCGCTGCCTCTTCAAGCAGGAGGCAGGCAGCTGCCAGGTTGAGGTAGGAACAGCAAGGCGGGATGCAATTAATGACGAAACATTATGAAACAATACTGGATGCTTAAGCAATATTTGAAAAGGTTCCCTCTTTTACATAACAAACGCCGTGGCCTCATAGCGGGTGAAACAGGTTATCAGATTAACGCGCCGCTCTAAACATGGCAGGGTCAGTGTGTGGTCTGCTGATAACAATGGAGCATTCAGATGACTGACTGTGCACGTATGTATTCCGGGATTGAAACACTAACACTCCGCTTCTGATCTGACAACACAATGAACAACAATACGTAGTGAAATAACCCGGTGAATGCTTCCTCCCTTAAATGTACGACGTGAGTCTCAATCTTCATCTGGCAACATCTGGTCAAGTTTTAGCTGGTTTACTTCTCACTGGGTTCAAAATACCTTTCTTTCAGTGTTGCTGTTGGAGAGGCTCCCCTTTGGAATACAGCAGTTTTTGAAGCATAACCTAAATTAATTCTTAAATGTTTCATACGGATTTCCGAGAAAACAGAATTTGGAGGCATTTTAAGAAGAGCTTGAGTGAATAACTGTTTTGCTTGACTCTGTGTAGGCCCAAAGATAATCTGGCAAACTGCCACTCTATAAGACAACCATGGGTTCCTTACATTTGCAGCAGTTACAGAGGTTTCCTATTGAAACTATAGCTGACACTAAAGATCCATGCCTATATGATATGTGACGCCATTCACTTGACATCTGCCAGTGCCAGTGTTTGATTATGTCGAAGGAAACCCACTCACTGAAGGGTCTGAGGTGTCTCATGCCTTTCCTTAGTGGGTTGGAGGTCTGCATCCCAACTTCTGCAGGAGTTTTAGGCTTGGGCAATAGACGTTAAGAATTGTGTTATGAGTGGATGAATGAATGAATCACTGCAGACTTTTTTTCCCCTAAATGCTGTCCGTTTCTAAATGGTAAACTTAAAATGTTCAATAATGCCAGAGTTAAAACCTTACTATTGAGGCAGAATATTTTAACAACTTTGAAAATCATTTCATTAACACCTTTAGTAACCTTAAGTGATTTCTATGAGACAACTTTGGGAAGAAACCAAATCCATCTGTATCAGCTTCTTGCATACATACTAGGTTTGCTCATATTCTTTCTTTCCATTTCAAATTAGGGACTTTGGGAAAGCACATGTTTTTTCTCTCTATTATTTGTTTTGTACTTTGCATTTAATAGACTAAAATTAACTACTGTTAGATGTCGTCCTAGCCTCAAAGCCTTCCTGCAGTATTATGCGCCTCTCTTTTGTTAATCCTATTGAATTAGAGGAGAATAGTACATAAACTGTTTAGCGTCAGGGGGAACATCTGAAAGGTGGAGTGCTTTTAGTGTCTTCATCTCCGCTGTAACAAACAGCACTCCACAATGTCACTCAGGCTATATAATGACTCCACTCTGTGATTCATGCTGTACATTTATATGTAGTATCATTAATATTGTATTATATGTTCACACGGTTATGGCTGCAACGCTATATGACCCCTTTGGGATCAACAAAGTTTATCACTCTCTAGTCATTCCGTAGAAGAAATCTCTACCGTACCTTTAAAGTTGGATGTATAGACCAAAATGTTGCCAATGTTAAAAACAAAATCACTCTGAAAGGATTTGTTTTCTGTTCGCCGGCTTTTCCAAATGTTCATCTTATTGTAGACACATTATGCAGACATGCTCTGGTGGCAGCACACAAAACACACATGGTTAGAGGCTGTAATAATCAGTGTTTTTGAATGGAGGATTAATTACTGCTGGTGGTAATGGTTGTCTTCTCTTCAACTAAATATGCTGTGTTGCAAAGAAAAGCCTTTTCCCCCTATCGGTGTTAAACTCTCATTCTTCCTTCCATCCTCCATCTGGTTCATACTCTGTGTTCTCTGAATCTCCCCTTCACAGCTTCACTGTTACTGCTCAAACTGTGTGGCTAATCCACTGTGCCATGGTACAGGCTTCTCACACACACACACAGGTCTCTGCCTGTAGTGGAAGCCTTGCAGACATGGGATTTCCTTTCACATCCAATTGAGACCAAAGAAAGTTGGTGAGAAGAGCAGGGAAAGATAAGCTGCAAAGACACACACATCTGTGTAAATATTATACCATTACTGCACACAAACATCAATAGCCTGAATACAATGTTGACGTGATATAACATGCAGCTTATAAACCCCCCAAAGAGACATCAAGTACAAAAAAAAAACAAAAAAAACAATCGGCCATCCTCCACCCACCATTGATTGTGCGCAGACATCTACACACACACACACACACACACACACACACACACACACACACACACACACACACACACACACTCCAGTATAGAA
>JAPTHA010000005.1:17442799-17456444 GCA_029814585.1 Gymnapogon annona | reverse complement strand
GAGTGTATCTGCTTTGTTTGGTACATGAAGTAATGGTACTAATGTCAGTACTGATGTTCAAAGGGTTAATGTGGATGTTGACAGGTGTCTGGATCAGCACTTATGTTGGCCTAATGTTCCAAAATACATGTTCCTTTCATATAACATGAATCTGTATTTTTTTTTTACATATACTTCATTGATATTTTTCCCACTTATGGGCAAGGAACCAAGTACGGTAACTTAATTGACCTTGATTTTCTACATAAACATAGATATAGTTTGAATTTGACCAAAGTAATGTCTTGCGTGTCACACATGATGTGCAAGTCTTCAATTTCAATTTTCAAAGTATTTCTACGATTGCCCAAAAAGGGGATTAATAGCCCTTGGATTTCAGGTGTTTGGAGATTTGGCATTTTACTTATGTAAAATGCCAAATCTTTAATAAAATAATACACAATGATAAACCACATCATGATGTAGTTTATCATAGTCAATAGTAAACCAGTCCAATAGTAAACCTCACACATTTTTGACAACATCGTCCGTTTAATTTTTTTAAAATGTAATTCTACGCAGAAAATATCATTTTTCCGACGAACCTTTCAGTTTGGACAAAACGATGATTTTATTTTGTAAAATGTTAGCTAGCGTTGCTGTTCGGACAGGACCTGACAGTGTTGAACGTGTACAGGTCACAGTATCCGCCGCTCAACTCAACTCACCCTGAGCTCGGTTGCGTTTTTTCGGCTTTAATTTGACCTACATTGACTCGTGTTATTATCGTGCATTGCGACAAATTTCTGACACGCACACACACACACCAAAAAAAATTAAAATAAAATAAAACCCCAGTCCCTCCATTAGAGAGTGTGTGTGTGTGTGTGTGTGTGTGTGTCGTGCTATTTTGCGCTCGAGCGCCATAACACCGTAATATCACAATGGAATATATAGCGCAGGCATTTCCTGTCCTCGCGCCTTCGGTTTACGATATGACGGCGGCCGCGGGGCTGTGGACCTGAGACGGGATTCTGTCAGGCTGCGGACCTGCGTCAGTCAGACCCACGGTAAGGGTTTCTTTTCCCTCCCCGTTTTATCCGACGGTTGTCCGCGGAGACACGACGGCATCCTCTGTAGTCGGAGCAGCACGACGCCTCCGACGGCTCAGAGATATAAACATGTAGGTCACACTCCCTTCAAACGACACCTAATATATATTAATATTAGTAATATTGCAGTCACCTCTTGGCAGTCAACTCTTAGATCAAACACACACTTTGAAACCAATGTCTAAATGGTGCTTGCTATCAATAAAATGCGGACTTTATTTCGGCGTTAATGTCCAGCACAGACTTGGGTTCAATAGAGAATCTCCATCCAGCTTCCTGTAGTTGAAGCTCATGAAGAAGAATGCACACAGCGGGCGGGATGGTTCAAACCTTTTAAAGTTTTATTACTATAAAAAAAGTGTCTGTGTTGTTTTGCAAGAACGTCGAATGTAAAAAAAAAACTCGATTGAAGAATATACGTTTATTTCCGTTTTAATGATTCTGTCTGGGTGCACTAGGATGAAATCGTTTAAATGTGTGATTTCTGAAGCAGGATTTGTTATTCATTTTCTTGCGTGGATTTCTGCATCAGTGCACGCGGCAGAATTGTGCGTATTGCACAGCTTTCTTGTCTTGTCTTTTGTTCACCAGATAAAGCAGACGATTTCTTTTGAGCATGCACCGTGCGTCACGGTTGATAGCAGAGATTGTGTTTGGTTCAATGGACTCTGCAGACCAGAGACAAGGTCTGAGCGACTCATTTTATGTCCAAGCAGAGCACTTGAGAATCCTCCTCCCTCTCTGAAGAGGCGAGGGTTCAGATGATGCATGATCTCAATGAAAGCTGCAAGTAGAAATCTACAAATTAGTCTGTGCATGTAAAACGTCACAAATAAAATGCGTTGTTCTTCGTGTCCTTTGGGACACGAATAAATACCGATATCAGGACAAAATCTGTAATATCTGCGTTTAAATAGTCCAGAGTGCGGATATTCAGTTGCATAAATAAAAGTGAGACATCAATGGTTAAATGTTTTAATAAAAGATCCATCAGACATGGATATCCTCTGCTAATCAGATGTGTTATATTTATTATTGTAACTGTGTGTTTTAGTGAGACGTTGGCCCGGACAGGGGTCCACAATACTGTAAAGCTGCTTTCCCACACATACACTGCTTCAAGTTTGGAAATTCGATAGGAGGGACATGACTGTGCCGTAAAGTGCACACAGATTACGCGCAGATAAACCGGAAAAAGGGAGGTTTTGTTGTCAAAACAAAGGCTCCATACCCCGTCCTTCCAGAAAAATTAGTTTTCAGTGTGTTTTTCCCCTCTTAGCAGAAGTAAATCTTCAAATAACACAATCCAATAAAAAATATGCAGGGGAATAGCACTTTAAACATAACACTGAAAACAGATCATACAGTAAATAAAAATCATGACGACAAAATATTCAAAACAACCTTTTGATGTTCTGATAAACAAGACATGCATTTCTACAGAGACAGTAATGTCTGTTTGTTTAACATATGAACATATGACACTATAACACTTGGCTCCACCCATACTTATCCACATCCCCAGATTTCACTGTAAGGCAACGCATCTCTGCCCTCATTCATGTCATCAACTCCGGGGACTTCAATCATGTATATATTGTCTATGTTGTGCAAGAATTTCAGTGTTGTTGTACATCTGCTCTGCCCTTTTTTTCTACTCTGCGCTGCTGCTTTATGACATTTCGTTGCCAGACCATTGGTCTGGACAATGACAATAAAATTAATCTGAATCTGAATCTGACATTAACTAACCCTCACGATGTAAGACCACCGTCTGAGGCAAAAACATTTAGCGACTATTTAAAATGACCAATCTTACTTATTTGCTTCGAAAAGACTTTCTCAGCATTCCAGTGTTACCACATTTGTCTAAAGTGGACATCCAGATCCTCAGTTTTGAATGTATCACAGTCATAATTTTGTGAAAGCATTAATTCAGCCTCATTCCTTCTCCAATAAATAAATTAAAGATTGGCTACCCTTAATTCCCTCATTTTTAAATGAACGTTGTTATATTGTATATTGTGCTACTTATATTTTGCAAAACAAAGTCTATTCTATTCGATTATTCTATATAGTTGTAACTTGCATAGGAAAGACTTGAGGGTTGGAAGTCTAAAACACATTTGTTAAACTTAAATAAGTAAAATAAACTTCTGAAAGGTTCTCTTTTGAGAATTTTGTCTTATTTTCTGATAAATCTTGAACAATGCAAACGTAAAGTAGGTTCTTTAAATGAAACACATGGATCTTGAAGTTCTGCTGAATCAGAGGATGTTTGACATCCGATGTTGAATCATACTAAAGATCAGAAAAAGCTAAATGAATTATTACATGTCATGTAGGTCTCTGCGGGTTGATTAAATCCCGACTTGTAATTTGTTTGACTTCCGGCTTTTATTTTAGACGATGTTGGGGCTTTTATTTTTTGGTGACCAACCGGAAGCATCTCACGGTGTCTGTTGTGACTGACGTATGCCCGGTGACAGGCAGCCGTTCACGGAGCAGCTGAACTCCTCACAGAGCTAAAAATAATCAACTCACCAAAAGTCTTTCTATTTGTTTCTTTTCCTTTTCTCCCTTTTCTCTGTCTGTTTTCCTCCTGTTTTGAATACAGGTGTTAGGCATGAGCCGGTGCCCGTGAGGATTATCTGTTTGTTTGTTTTTTATTTCTCCAAGGTAAGTTTGATTTATTTAGTGTTTTTTTTCTTCTGCTATCTTAATGTTATGGCACAAAAGCTGGAACCACTTAAGATAATTTCTCTGTGTCAAATTTAACTGTTAATGTTACTACCAATAAAAGTGTTTCGACAAATAGTGTATAGTTTGTGCCATTTTCATTCAATGTGTTAATTGAGGTTCAAAGAGCTGTGTTCGCTGAATGCTGACGTTAATGATTATTTCATACGCTTTGACTTTTAGTGCTTCACTTACGACGTCTCTCTTTACAAGCGATTTGGGAAAAATGGTTATGCCTATTTACAGAAACAACTTTATAAAGGTAGTATTCAGACCCCATAGATTAAAATGTACAGTATTTGGAAAGGGTATGGTATCTACACAGAGATAAGTTTCAATGGTTAAAGCTCGGAATATTAAAGCAATAGTAGTAATAACACTCCTAAATAAAATAAATCCACTCTACAGTTGCACCATGAATATCCATTAGAATTATTGTATATGGATATATTACAATACAAATACATAAAACAAAACTTATTGTGTTTTTTTTCCCCAGAAAAATAAGCCCATTAATTAAAATGGTAAATTGACCAAAACAAAAATTGCCATCAGGTGCAGCCATTTTTGGAAGAAGCTTGGAAATTATGGTTCAATTTTCCTCTGGACTGGAGATGTTGGTGCAGAGGGAAATTAAAAGAAGAAAGCATCTTTTCTTTTTTCTGTGTTCAAGTTAGAGTTTGTAAAAGTTTAAAAACGTAGGAAAGTATCTTAATTTCTGTAACATTTTAACATGCACTACATGCTGCATTTGGTACACGTAAAATAGTGAAATTGGTACATGTTGAGTAAAATAGTGGCACCCTTGGCATGTCACACATTCAAGAATTCACACGAACTCATGGAGACCAATGTCTGCATGTGTTTGTGTGAATAAGTGAACTCTTGAATGTGTGACATGCCATGAAAATATCTGACCTCATCCTCAAACCTCGGCCGAAGCCCTGCTGGTGGCACTTATGGACGGCTACTGTTACCAACATGTTAAGAGGATCTCCAAATCTGACATACTGCAGTTTTTTTTGTACCGATCTTGACATCATAGAAGAAGTATGAAGTGAAACTCATCTGCAGTTTGTGTTTTTTACAGATTAGCTCAAAGCTAGCGTGGAGCAATTGGGTGGTGGCATGGCCTTGTCCTTCTGTGGCAGTGACAACCACATAAAAGCCTACAGTGTGAATGATGGCGTTCTCAACAATGGCTGTTTCGTGGATGCTCTCAATCTGGTTCCCCATGTCTTCTTGCTCTTCATCACCTTCCCCATTCTCTTCATTGGTAGGTCGCCACACCATGAGTACACTAGCTTTATATATGTATGTTTTGGGAAAAAATGTAAGTGCTTTGGTTGAAGATCCTGTTTGAAATGTGAAATGATGCATGATAAACCTTACACCCTTTTATTTAGTCTGTCCTCGTGCACAAAATAGATTTTGGACCTGAATTCACACTATGCTGCATTCATGGATTGAAATATCCAAAAGTACTGGGTCTATGTTGTTTACCATTTGACCTGTGTACTTTTGTATGGGGATGTAATGATACAATAAACTTACAATTTGATATGATTTCCAACACTGGATTAAGATACTGGATTTCTCATGATCATTTTTTTACAGAATGAGCTTGTAGAAAATTTATGACTGAAAAATATTGCTTTAAGTATTTCTCTAAACACAAATTTCTGAGGTAGGGTGTAACTGCGAAACAAACAATGCACTGAATACCTATTTAAGCTCACACACACACACACACACAGATATATGCCATATATATATATATATATATATATATGTGTGTGTGTGTGTGTGTGTGTGTTTAAACATAAAAATTTAAAAATTTATTTGATTTGATTTTTTACAAATGAAGTTTTGGTTTGGAAGATAGTGTTGCTGGGGATTTACATATCGGTCAATATCTGATACAGAACTGATATGCTTGATGATTTAAGAAGCTTCAAGCTGTTACTGGTGTGGTAAGCGGGGCTGATTCCAGATAGTCATAGAGGGGCACGTGCCACTGACAGAGGGGGTGAGGAGGAGGAACTTACAGGGGTGCCTTCTGTGCCGTAGATGCCTGACAGTGAGCAGGTGTAGGCCAAAGGACTGTTCAAAGTGAAAGTGAAACTTGGGACACTATATTAATTCCTCTAAGCCTCCCGTTGTTGTGCAGCTCATTCTCCTTTCCCTTATCTTTTATTTTGAAGGGGCAGGACATTTGTTTAAGGCGGCATTGACCCCTTCAAACAAACCAACCCAAACCCTCACCCAGCCCCTAGAACTGGGCCCAGGTTTAAAGACCTCCAAATCACAAAACCCTTAGATCGCTCCATGTTCCCTCTGTGCTTGGAACAACCCCACTCAACTCTCGGCATATGTGATGTCGTCTGTGTTGAAAAAATTTAAATGGTAAGGAAAGGTCTTATGGATCAGTTGCTTTTACCTATCCAGCTACAATGTTGATATGGAGTCCGATATTCCATAATATCGTATCAGGAAAAAGCTACAGGTATTTATTTTCAAATTGTGCAAATGTGTTCCCTGAATTTCACTTTTAGAAAGTTTAAGTTGTTTCCTGATCACTGGTCAACACTGCTTCCAGGCCTGAGAATTTTCAACAGATCCGTGGATTTCCGAGATTTTCCGACCAAAAATATTATTCTCGTGATTCACATAAATCCGTTGAGAAATTCTGGGGGGGGTGGGGGGCTAGGCTAGAGGGTGTTCAGACTGTTTGTCTTGATAATGAGCCGTGCTAGTCGGACCTGATGGCTTGTTCTAGTCATGCCGATTAGCAGTCGGTGGACACACTGCCGATAGTAGCACGCTTACTCCATATTCATTAAGTCACATGTGGAACATCTGATTCTTACATGGATGGTGGGTGTCAAGTTACGTTGTGGCTCTCGCAAAGCAAATGCCTCTGGCGTGGATGTGTTTTTGTTTAATTTTACGGCATGATAAGAGACGTTTTAATTTTACGACATACTTTCGACCGATTTGTGGCAGCATGTGCGTCCACAACAAGGCAGTCACGAAGCGTGCGCTTTTTCGTTAAACGCAAGGTGTTATAAATGGAATTCATACGATCTGCAAATGGCAAAAAATCTAAAAAAGTGACAAGAATCGTGCCAGAGAAATAGATAGAGGCGGTGGTGTGAAGAATAGTTTTAGATGGGCATGGTTGGAGAGAAACGTGACGATGAAGCTGCCGGGATCAGAACAGTCGGTGACTTTGACTCTGGGAGAACATATTAGTAAGGTACGGACTTGTAGATCTAGTACATCTACTGTTCAGTTATCCTTCATAAATTAAAATAACTACCACTTTAATCCTGCATTTCTGTATATTTAATTGAATTTGATAATGAATATTGGGTGACAACTGAACAAGCGTTTTTTTCCTGAACAGATTGATGTACCCATTTTTTTAATATTATAAATTCTCAATGTAGTATTTTAATTATCATTAATCTTTGCAATACACATTTTTTGACTAGAATTCATAAATTTTATCATTAAAATTGAGAGATGATTCTAGCTGTTTCATGTGTCTAGAGTCCACCTATTAACACCATTTACCTTATGAAATTAAAAAAAAATTCTCCTTGAAATGGGGGCAACCCCCCTTTCAAACCCCCCAACACACACTACATGTGGGTTATTAATCACTTTGCGATTAATTTTAAGAGATTTTTCTCAGATTCCATTCTCAGGCCTGTGCTTCAGTCAGTACTGGCTACGTTTAACGTGAAAGGGGTTTCTGAGATTGACAAACCATTGCAGAAGTGTTATCCAGCTCCCCTCTGCTTGGACCATTTTGGCTGTACTGGCTTTTAACTAGAAATACATATGGTACGCAACCTGCGCTCCGCCAGAGATTGAATTAGTTATGATATTCAACAAAGGTCCCCAGCAGGAAATGCCTCTTAAACACTCTATTAAACACTATTAAAATCTTTTTTTAAATCTCAGAAATTGTCTTTCTGGTTGTTACATCCCCAAACACTTACCGTATTTTCCGCACTATAAGGCGCACTGGATTGTAAGGCGCAGTCTCAATTATGGGTCTATTTCTGTACTTGAGCCATACATAAGGTATTATTGGGCGCATCGGGTACATGAGTTTCTGAACTGTGCGGGTCTTGGACCAGCGTGGACCAGATCCCTGCGGACCCGCGATCCATGAATGAGACCGGCGTGGATCAGATCCGTGCGGATCAGAACCGTACAAACCAGACTCACGCGAACGAGACCGGCGCAGATCAGACCCCCACGGACCAGACCTGCGCGGACCAGACATCCACAGACCGCACTCGCGCGGATCTGATCCGTGCCGGTCTTGGTCTGGTCCATGGATGTCTGGTCCACGTGGGTCTGGTCCGTAGGGGTCTGGTGGATGCCATGTACAAACCTGTGTCTGATATTTATCAGTTCCTTTTGATTCTCTGTTGGCGCTTCCTGGACTATTTTCCCATCGGCTGGAAAATATCCGACAGTCAATCAAGCGGAGCGGTGACTAAAACCACACAACAGTTGTACAGTTTTTGGAACTCAGTGCACTCATAAGGCGTACCAGGTTAAAAGGTGTAGTGTCATTTTTTGTGAAAATTACAAGCTTATAAGTGCGCATTATAGTGCAGAAAATACGGTATTAATATGTTTATGCCTAAGGAATGTCTCTGTGTCCTGGCCACTTGATCACGAGCCTTCTGTAAATTTCCACTGTTAATACTATTTTGGAAAATCACCTTGCTAAAATATGCATATTTCTTAGAGCAAATATTTAGAGCTTGATATATTTTTGGAAGCAAATGTTTTCAACTTCGAACATTTGGTTGTTCTGCCCCAAAAGTCATGTGTTACCATGTCTGTGTTTTGTGTTCTCTGACAGATGTTTAAGTGTTTCCTGTCTAAGCTTCTTAAATCTTCACCTTTTGGAGGATTATTGAAGCAGATTAACAGTTTAATCTTTGGTCAGATTGTTTCATGTACACTGTGGGCTGTGATATACTGTATATGTGGTTATGGACAGAATCCGCTTGTCATCTCAATGTTCTGCGAGCAGCTGTGAGTTTGAATTTGATGGATGTGCTTGACATGACATTTTTAAGGTAATGCTGTCATATGGTAAATTGATTGCACTATGATGCCCAATTCACTTTACATTGGCCCACATTCACCCATTCACATACACATACCAGCGGGCGGTCATAGTAAATTTATTTCAGAAAGTGTGTGATACTAATTCTTACTGAACTGTTTTACAGTATTCTATTATTCCACTGAGACTCCATGTCATCTGGTTGTCAGAGCAGATGCATTAGGTAGATTAACTGTCTCTCTCTCTCTCCTCCCTCCCTCTCTCTCTGTCACTCACTACAATTACTCAGTCATTCTTTGGGTAATTTGACCTTAAACTGAGTGGTTGGAAGGTCCATTCTCATGCGAGGTCTTGCCACGGTGTCTTGACCCGAGGAAGTAAAATCAATCCTTACAGGACAAGGCTTTAAAGGAAGACACACACCACACACTCTTTACAGCGCATCATCACTAGTGTCGATTGTAAGCTGCTTTCAAGATCATTTAAGATGGGATTAAAACAAGAATTCAAACGCAGTTCTACACTGCAGTTGAATGAATTAGTGAATAGAAAAGCAGATGACAATGAAATAGAACAGGTAGAATGAATGTAGAAAACAAGCTTGTCATGTCAGGGTATGGCTGAAGTAAGGAAAGAAGGCCCACAGCTTAAGATGAGGGGAAAGGATATGGAGAAAACATGGTAGTTAAGTGATGTTTCTTTATTATTAGTCTACAGAGAGTCATGTTACTCAGTGTGTGGTGGGTTATCTGATGTGTGTGTGTTTGTGTGTGTGCAGGAGTTTATGGGAATGGTCCTGACCAGAAGCCCTCAGTCTGATCCCTGTGGGCTCACTAATTGATTCTTTCTGGTTGTTGTTTTTTATGGTTTTCTGTCCCCAGAGACTGTAAAATGGCTCTGGTTCATTTTAGTTAATCGCAGAAACAGAACTGATATAAAACTGACAGTTGAATTAAAGCCCTCTGGCACCCAGCTCCCGCAGCATTATCCTATTTCTGTACAGTTTAACCAAATGAAGATGATCATTTAAGGCATTGTTGATGATTAGCCACTGAAGTATTGAAGAGATAATGGACTGATTTTATTTTGTATATTAATATAACTGATCAGTGCTTTTATTTTAATTGAGTGTAATGTTTGATTCTTCTTACATCTGTCTATGCATCATCATTAATGCTAACAGAGGCTCGGTTAGGAAGGGCCATCAATGTCCAAAAACATTATTTCTGTTAATCTTAAGATAAAATCGACTACAACAGTATCTTTTTCACGCTCTGCCCTGTTAGCACATATCCAGTCTACCTTCTATACTATAGCCATCACTGTATTTTGTTTTTTTTGGTTAGCTTTTGCTGAAATGTTCAAATGTGAAATTAAAATACTAATATTAAACAAGTATGTATTCTTTTTTGTCAGTATATGTGCACTAAAATATTAAATGTAGAAATAAACCTGTTTTCATAGACACTTTGCAATAATGCCTTTTAAATATATCAATGACATATCCAATGATTTTGTGCAAATGATTCTTATACAAATTAAGCAGTTTGTTGTTGCAAGTAAGCAGTAGTGACAAAAGCGTTAGTTTGGAATATTTGCATGAACCTTTAAGTTCATATTTTTCTCATAATCCAGTTTAAAATGTGGTAATAAAATCTACTCTTGTTGGTTTTACTTCCCTCTTGTAAATTTAATTAAAATTCCTCATTCTGTGTCTTAGGTTGGGGGAGTCAGAGTTCAAAGGTCCAGATTCATCATAACACATGGCTTCATTTTCCTGGACACAACTTGAGGTGGATCCTCACCTTCTGTCTGCTCTTTGTTCATGTCTGTGAGTTTGCAGAAGGCATCGTCTCCAACAAGTATGATATTGATATATATGTCAACGAAAACTGTATCTCAGGAAACAGAATAAAAGATCTTTTATAGACTGAAAATGAATCCTATACCTATATATTTTTTCCTTTTCTCCTCTGTCTGTAGCATGATGAAAACGAACCACCTCCATCTCTTCATGCCAGCTTTCATGGGGTTTGTAGCAGCCACAACCTCAGTGGTTTATTACCACAACATAGAGACATCTAACTTCCCTAAACTGTTGCTAGGTAAGACTCATTGTAGCTAATGTAATAAACAATGTTTGTGTTGCTAGGTAAGACTCATTGTAGCTAATGTAATAAACAATGTTTGTGTTATGCTATTACCTTTTTGATAGTGGTGACAGCGCTATACTATTTCATTTAAGATTTATGGTAAGAAATGCCCATCCTTTACAGAGAATGTGAAGTGCTTTACAACATCTCCATGAAGTATTTTTGGTCCACTGATATGTAGAATTAGTTCACATCAACTGTGTAGGAAGCAAACTGAGAATTAACTGTGAACACATTACATCACTTACAGATGTTCCTGTGGCTTTTTAACTACAACACATAATCACTGTGAAGCTTTCAACTAACATTTCCTCAGGAATACGTCAGAAGCACCTCATTCAGAACACTGAATGTGAGGAGACTACATTTGTAATGTCTTAAATTACATATGGATGTAAACAATCTGGTTAGTTCGTGATTGATTTTCTGTGGGTAGGAAAGGGAGAACAGAAGTAAAACAAACCAAACCTTTCTCTTTTTGTAGTTCTGTTCATTTACTGGGTGTTGGCCTTCATCACAAAGTCCATCAAGCTGTGGAAATTTGCAGAGTTCACTGTTGGAATACGGCAACTCAGGTTCTGCATCACTGCACTGCTAGTGATCCTGTATGGATTGCTTATGGCTGTTGAAGTCAATGTCATAAGAGTCAGGGTATGTGGTTTATTTTGTTGCTCTGTGATTGTTCAGGTGATTTCTAATATCTTATTTTCATTTTTTTTCCCTGTGGTATATTATCACTTACCTATTTAAACATGTAAGTCTTTCTCACTTGGATGAATTTCTCTCTGTTGTAGAAATATGTATTCTTTGCCAACCCCCAGAAGGTGAAGCCTCCAGAAGATTTACAGGATTTAGGGGTTCGATTCTTGCAGCCATTTGTCAACCTGCTATCAAAGGTAAATCTTTTTAAAAACTTTATGTGCTTATCTGGGTCTTGGGGACAATCAGCAGCTCTTCTGGGGGAGTCACGAGGCGTTTGCAGGTCAGCCAAGAGATATAATGCCTCAAGTGTGTCCTAGATCAGCTCTGAGGTCTCATGGACATGCCTAAAACACCTCCCCAGAGAGCCATCCTCACTAGATGCCTGAACAACCTCAAGTGGCTCCTCTTGTTGTGGTGGAGCAGTGGCTCTAGTTGAGCTCCTTGCCCTATCCCTAAGGCTTAGCCTGGTCATCCTGTGGAGGGAACTCATTTTAGCCACTTGTACACGAAAGCTTGCTCTTTCAGTCAGAGATCATGACCAAGGGTTAGTCTTGGAACGCAGATTGACCTTTAAACTGAAAGCTTTGCCTTTTGGTTTTGTCCCGTCTTGGGCCGGTTTAGTATTTGCATGAGTGTGAATGTGAGTCTAGAGGCATGACCCGACTGAAGCACCCGGGACCGTACCGCCTCTGGCACGAATCAACGACCTGGTGGACCTGTCCCTGGGTCTGGCTGAGTGACCAACACCTCTTGAATCACCGCGTCGATATCCCAGGTCACTGCACCCACGACGCACAAGGACGGAAGGATCAGGTCCGGCTCCTCCTGGACTGAAGAGGGTCTTGATAACGCGTCTGGCTTCACATTCCAGGAACCCGGTCGGTATGAAAGTGAAAAATTAAACCTACTTAAGAACAACGCCCATCGCGCCTGCCTGGAGTTCAGTCGACGCGCGGAGCGCCAGCCACGGGAGCTACAGGCGCCGCTGCCCCACTGGCCACTTTGAGTTCCGCGACTTGTTCACTGAGTCCTTGGATGGCCTTCATCATACGACCGAGCGAGGTCTTGTGCTTCTCCAGAAGCTGCCCCTGGTGGATAATTGCCTCCTGAACTCCTGTTGGGTCCATAGTGGCGGAAGAGTTGTGTTATGTAAACGTGCGGAGGACCCAAACGCAGGAGGACAGTCTTAGAAAACAAAGAGTTTTATTTCAGGGCATCTGTCGTGATACAGGTAAGTAAGTAACGGAAGAAAACACAATAGAATCCCAGGCGTAGCAGTAGCAGTGGGGCTCTGCACGCGCCGCACGCGGGTACGGCGATCAACTCTTCCGCATCAAAGACCGCCTCTGTCGTTCCATAAGTACTCCTCGTGATGAATGGGAATGCACAGCAGGGGTGGGTGCGTCTCCTAGCATCGCAGAGGAATCTGCTACACCTGCCCCTAGTCAAACTCACACACAACATCACACCGGACCCGAAAGTCCCACCCATACACCACATAATAGCCTCTTTAGCTCTGCCTCCATCAGTGCAGGGTTCTTGGTCCTGGATGTGAACCACTGAATGAATGGCGCCTGTGGTGAAGCGCTGCTTCTTAGTGGATTTAGTGAACATGAACTGGTGTTTTCGGAGGGTGTATTCAGCTCTTTTACCTTCTCTTTTCGGAGGTTGATTTCTGCCGCAGGATCACTTGAAAAGTTGCTGCAGAACTTCATTGAGAATTCACTCGTTCAAATCTCTTACCGGTGCCAGGATCGCGCGACAGTTCATACACATACACATACACATACATATACACACACACACACACACACACACACACACACACACACACACACACACACACACACACACACACA
>JAPTHA010000005.1:17397684-17409389 GCA_029814585.1 Gymnapogon annona | reverse complement strand
GCTGTCCTTTGTGAAAATGCACAGAAGAAGTCAACAGTTGTGTGCCCTTGGAGAAAATAAACTACTGGATGGTAGCAAAAGTGACATCTTCTATAAGATATGGCAACCATTCTTAAATTACATGGAAAATGTACCAGTACACCACATGGGCTCAGCTCCATACACCTGATACACACCACATGGACTCAGGTCCATATACATATACACACCACATGGACTCAGGTCCACGTACCAGAGCTGAACTTGCAGGACGGAGGAGATGTGAGGTTAACATATGACTCTCTGCGTAGTTCGTATATAGTTAATGTCTGGCTTTGTTTTGTCTTGTCTGGACCTGTCGTGCCTTGATTTGTCTTGTTTCATCCTGTTTTGTCTTGACTCATGCTGTTAGGTCTTGTTTTGCTTGTGTTGTTTTGGCTATCGCCTCTGGCCCTGTTAGTGTGGGTGGGGGGCGAGGCCTGGTAGTGATTATATGTGATTATTTTGTGGTGTAATGTAATGTTGTTGTCTAATGAAAAATAAATAAAGAAAATATAAAAAAAAGAAAATGCACAATGGTATGCAAAACACAACACTGTGGAAAAAAATGGTCTTGCATTTTTATGTTTTATATTGCTATATTGAGTCCAGAAGCTGTTTATTGGATGTGCTGTTCCTATGATGAAATACAAATGCTGCTGGAATTCTTTCCTGGCAACAAAATTTACAACACTTAGCATTATTCAACTGTGATTTATTTGAGCTTAGTGCCTTTGAGTTTGCAAATCTATTTTCATAATGACACAAAGCCTGGAAAATCACACCAGGTAAATAAAAAATGCATTTACCATGAAATAATATACTGTGTGAACAAAATCTGCACCTTATCTGATCATGTACAATATTTTAAAAATATTTCTTTAAAAGCTTTTACCAAGACACAGTAGTTGTCTTTGGCAAGGATCCAAAAAAAGGAACAACTAAAATTAAGCACAGCATTGAAGCTCAAGGACATGTTTCCTGTTATCAGCTTTCTGTTTTAACTTGATGTTTTACAATAAGCAGTCCACAAAACCGTACACAATTTTCAAAGTTGAAAGAGAAAGATTCTTCTTCCTTGATATCATGGAAGCTTCCAGTAAGTAGATAAAAGTGTAAAATCCTCTATAGTTGGGGAGGATTACATTACATTTGTGTGCAACAGTGAAAAGTACTCCTGTTATCTATTTGAATTATTTTTACATCTAATAAAATGAATAACATGCATAAATGCACAGCTGTGTTCACATATTTTTATACACGCAAGGTGCATTCTTTCAGTCCAGTCTTTTTACTTTGGTGGTTTGTGTGTGGTAAAAGTTTTCACATTTTCAAAAATGTTTCTGTGTATGTAAAGAGCTACTTAAATAGATTATCTTCACACTTTTAAGACATAAAACTAAGATTTACTAGTCATGATGCCAATGGAGAATCCATCAGTATAATAGGGAAATTCTCAAACTATATACAGTATGTACAGTGTTATGACTTAGTCCATATGGTGTACATGTTCATGTTTACACCACACATACACATCTGGCAGGCTCTTAGTGGTCTGTTTCTGTCGCACCCATCTTACACTGCACAAAGCATTTTACAGAGATTTCTCTTTTGTTTGTAAGCCACGGTTGGAATACTGAAATGTTTTAAAAGCAATGTAAAGGCATGAAATACAGTTTTTGAATGATTAAAACATCAGTATACTTCATCTCATTATGTAAGTATTGCCACTGGCCTGTATTGAAATTTTGGTCATCAGAAAAGATGACCAAAAACAACTCCAGATGTCAGTAAAAAAATTCCTTTTAAAAATTAGTGTGGTCCTGTGTTTTAATGTGTAATTTTGAATGTAAATGACTTTAGATTGACTATACTGTCCTGTGTTTCTCTCCCAACAGACACTTCTCAGGTACCAGAGAATTGGCCCCACAATGGAGAAATAAAGATCCAGGACCTCTGTGTGCGCTATGATGCCATGCTCAAACCAGTGCTCAAACACGTGAATGCGTACATCGAACCTAGCCAGAAGGTACTTAACAGGATGCTGTGAAGACAGTTGGTGGTGTGTGACATGGACCGGTTGGAGCCATAAAAGACAAAAAGTACTACACTGTGACCTAACTACAGTCATGATGTTTATATGAACTGTCAGCACTGTCCATTTTATTATTCAATGCCTGAAAGTATCCATATATAACGTGCACTTCTCACACCGTTGATGGAAAAGATGGACCTCACATCACACTAGACTGGCAAAGTAAACAAAGACGAAGGGGAAATGTAGTGAAGTATCCAAGAGAGGGATAGAAGAATATCCAGTGATCCACAAGTATTGAAATCAATCATTCTGGCTCCAACCTCAAGAAAAAAGTTTCTTTAAACACTCCTTTTTGGTTAATATATTTGTTTATTTTTACATATTTCTTACATGATCTGCAACACCTCTGTGACTGAGTTGTAAGGCTGTTACCTCATTTTATGTACATTTTTAAATATATCCTTAAAGTGCTAGATTTACTTATGTTATAAATGCATAGTATTGAGGTGTTTCATGGTATTGGTTTGGACATGGAATAGTTCAAGCTGAAAAATACATACATGATAGGTGAATCGAAAATAATAGAATTAATCTTTATTGCCACTGACCGAGGAACGAAGGAGGTTAGTTTAGCAACAAAAAAGGGCAAAAAAATATATTAAAAAAATATATAAAACAAAATATCACACAAATACTGAAAACTGTAGGCTTGTTCAAAAAGCTACCAGATAAAATAATAAATGTACATAATCTTAAAAAAGCAAAACCTTAAAGTTGCAAAGATTAGTTGACAGAATTTGCATCACCTACTGATCTGATAATGGGGTCTCCCATGGCTCCAAGCTGATAAATACTGTAGGTGCAGAGAGTTGCCACTATAGTTTGTTGAGCATGTTGTATTTATTTGAAAAAGGTTTAATCTTTGTGTTACTAATATTTGCAACTGAAACTGTTCAGACTGGAATGTTAAAGGTCTTTAACAGAAGACTGTGAATTTAGTTTAATGTGGATTTTCTTTGAAGTCACAGTCCTTTATTAATCTGTGAGCTGACACCTACCGACCAAACTGTGTCCACACACACCATGTCCCAGCTCCTCTGTTAGCACACAGGTGTGTGATTTCTCGTGACAGTGAAACTTAATGAACCATCTTCCTCCTCCTCTTGTTAGGTGGGAATCTGTGGTCGCACGGGCAGTGGGAAGTCTTCGCTGTCGTTGGCCTTTTTCAACATGGTGGACATTTTTGAAGGTTGGTCTGCTTCTTGTCACCCAGTATGGACAAAGGAAGAGATGTGACATGGTTTTTCCACCTCTTTCATCTTGGGTTCCCGTCTCTCTCTCTTCTTTTTTTTGCCTTTGTTTCTTCAGTGTTTTACTGTCAGTGCACTTTCCTGGAGTAGCTCTTGACCTATTTCCTTTTGTCTTTGAATTACTATGTTCTTCTCTAGTCACTTCTTCTGATCCACAGAAAAGATAGATGAGACATACAGTCATTATTAACTGGTTTTTCCTTCATAATAAATCTTAAGCATTTACAACCCAACTGATTCAACAATCCTGCTTACTACATGATTATTCATTTCATTTTTTCATTTTACTGAGTAATTGCACTGTGAATGCCACTGTATTTGTGCCTTTAATCTGTCCAATCTGCCAAATGACCTGTGGGAAGTTACTTAATGAGTTAGAGAGTTAATGCATTGAGGAGTATTTGCATAGACAGATGGACATTTTGTATCAAATACATAAATATTTCCTAGTTTACATCCATGCAGATACACCAGGATGCTGCTTACTTGTCAGTGCATTTTGAATGTTTTACTGGGTCTCATTTGCATCAGTTGAGCATAAGTAGTTCAGCTGACAATCATTGTGTAGACAACATATAGCTCTGTAATCAACTATTAAGAATTGGATGACAGAGTGATTTATTCCTATGCAGTCACACATCAGCTCTTTTCCACTGATTGGTGAACTTTATCACTCAGTGAGTTGTGTGTCTGTCATTGAGATGATGGATCTCTAGCAACCTATGACACATGCAAACATCCTTATGACATGAGGATAGAATAAATACAGTATTTTAAATATAAAAATAAAATCTGAATTTGGTATAAGATATTTAGTTTCCACATCAGTTTTAAAAGAATATTCATATTCCATATTCAACTTCTTCCATTAAGGCAGAGGAAGTTTTGGAATTGGCAGATTTTCTGGGAAATCTCTTGTTATATTTAGAAGCATTGGCTCTTGGAATATCTGTTGTATGAAACTGAATTGTTTCATTTAATTACACTAAGATGTCATGACAGACCGGTGCTTGTAATGTTTATTTCCGCTACACATAGAGCTTTTCACTCTAAACACAATCACAGTCTCAGCTTACAGTACCTCTTGAAGTCCAAAATTTGTAATCATTAACAATTTGAAAACCAAACTGTCTGGCTCCTCACTTTTAAAACAAGTCCATTGCTGATGTCCCCCATTCATCTCTTTGACTCACATGATGTTTAGTTTCTCACCTATACATCAAGAAGCATTAGGCTGAGCTGTTTATTCTTCAGTTTTGATCCTGGATCAGTGGCTTAACATTTCAACAGCTTGTACCAACCCCACTTATGGGCTTATGGGTGAAGTTGTACATACAGTACATACTCCTTCATTAAAATAGCATCGGCCTTTTAGTCCAAATGAATTAGTAGCAGAGGCAGAAGACACTGAGATATCTGTTTTATCACAGCTAGAGGTAACTTTACTTGAAAAGAACGTCCCCTTCCTCTCTGTATTATAGTAGTGTATATTTTTCTTGGAGAGAGTGTGTTTATTGAAATGTCCCTCCTGCTGTTGTGGTCTTTTTAAACACTTGTGCAGGTCTTTCTTTAGTGGCTGAAGTGGGAACCAGTCGAAGCTATTGTTCTTTTATATTCTTATTGTCAACACCCAAAGTACATTGGACTATAGATGAAAAAACAAGCACATTCCAACCATGAGGTTAAAGTCATAAAACTGTATTTGTAGCTTAATGAATTTTTTTAAAGGAAGTCATAATCAAATGATTCTGTTTTTACTCCGGCCGTGATGGCTGATCCTGACAGATTATTTAGGCAAAAATGGGATTACACAGTTACTTTTTCCATACAGTACACACACACATACACAAACACACACACACACACACACGCACACATGCAGTCAGACACAGTAAGACACGCCTGGGCAGTTTTTATTCACCAGTAAATTCAGACATTTGTGTCAGCAGCATTTCCTTATACAGCATTGTTATAAAACCGGAGCAGCATCCCGGTGATACTAACTCATTTTCGGAGAGAACATTTTTTGTCTAAATTCTTTGGAAAAAAAATAGAGATTTGGACAAATCTCTGTTTTTATGTAACTAAAACAGAACACATGCAACCAACAGCTGTGTTTTTTGTTGTTACAGGGTCATTGATTCATATACTAATGATTAAATTAATCAGATTTCAGGAGCTTATGAGTGCTCTTACATGTTACACAGAGTGTAAGCTCTGAAATGTACATCTCAAGCCAAAAGTACAAATGTCAAAGTAGTGTTATTGCTGCAGTATTTAGTCTGGGTAAGTATTACATGGGCTCTTGACGCTGGTATTGGTTTCTATTTTAACGTCTACCATATTCTGCCATCACACAGCGGGTGTGATGATGTCTGCTGTTTGGATTGTCAACTCAGTTTAACTCTGGGAGAAACACCGACTGACATCTTTCAAATACGGCTGAAAACATGAGTCAAATGCAGCCCTACTTAATAGCAATTATAATGTCCTTAATATCTGTCTACTCTTTTTTTCAGTACTAACTGCAATACGTATTTAAATTTATGTAACTGTTGGACTGCTGGATAAAGTTATGTGAGTGATGATAAATGTAGAGTAAACATGCACAAGTTCTGTCCAAAATTATAGATGTGATCATATGTTTGTTCAAATGCAGGGAAGATCATCATTGACGGCATCGACATCTGTAAGCTGCCTCTGCAGACTCTCAGGTCACGACTCTCCATCATCCTCCAGGATCCAGTGTTATTTAGTGGCTCAATCAGGTCAATGGATTTAATTTATTTACCGCTTTTCTACACATTCATGGCACTCAAAACACTTTACATTGGCCCCACATTCACCCATTCACACACACATTCACAAACATTCATGGGCGGCTGCTGCCATGCAAGGCACTTCCAGGCTCCACTGGGAGCAATTTAGGGTTAAGTGTCTTGCTCAGGGACAATTTGACACGTGGAGAGTCGGAGCCATTAGAACCGCTGACCCTTCGGCCATTGGACAACCCGCTCTACCAACTGAGCCACAGCCGCCCAAGTATAGAAACAAACTATCTTAATGTAGTAGCATAATGTCAATCCATAAAGTCGTACAAGGAATTCTACTGATGTATATCTGCCTCTACTTGTTTCTACTCTGTGTATTTGGCTGCTGTGACGCACAAATTTCCCTGTAGTGGGATCAATTATCTTATCTCTTATATTAATGACAAAGCTGAATTACTGTATATCCACATTTGCCATTCATCAGTGCTACTCGCAGCTGCCCGTTTATTTTCATCTTTAAGTCATCAACCATAACACTGGCACATGGAATGTAAATAATAATGAATCAGACATTCAGACCTTAATAAATCAGTATATGAGGTGCGACCAATAAATGAATAACAAATAAACAAAATAGAGAATATAATTAAAAAATGAATTCAAAAACACCAATAAATGGCTTACACTGGCATAACATTTAACAATGAATTCTATTTGCTCTTATCCACATGATTGTTGAAGTAGTCGACCTATCTACGTTTGATGATGACGATGATCTTTATTGGCAGCCAGTTCAGCTTTTAAACCATTAGATGCAAAAGGACCGTAAAGATTTGTCACAGGCAGTAGTTATGCTACCTCTACTTGTATCTTCAGTACCTTGTAGAAGCAAAAGATACTACATAGAGAGTTAGGAGAATCTGCTTTTAGTGTCGCTGCTCCATATATCTGGATTAAGCTTGAGTAAAACTCAAAGATGACCTCAGTGATACTATTGAAACATTTTCGAGGTTAGCCTTAATTTGATTTAATTTGATGTTTTTATTTCCATTGAGATTTTAAAAAATGTGACCATACTGACAATTTAGGCAATTTACTTCGAGCATTTTATATAACTGCTAACTTTTGTAATTGCTTTGAGTTTTTTTTGCTAAGTGTATTCAGTTGTGTCTGTTATTATCTTATGTGCTTTGAAAACTGGAGTCTTCTTTGAAGGTGTTTCTGAGGTTGTAGATAGATTGGAAAAAGTGATGAAAAAAACTTCCAAAACAAATCAGTAAATTAACAAAGAAGCAATAGTATGCAATTAAAAAAGCAAACCAAAAAATGTGAACATCTGTCAAAATGTTGACCTGGCCATTCAAAGCCAAGTACACCTGTACATCTGTAATTGGCTCATTCTATTCTCCACATAAACTCTAAACTGTTCCAACATTAATTAACACGTCAGTTGTGTAGCAGAACCTTTCTAGTCCTAGTTTGGATGTTCTGTCCCGGCCGATGTGTGTTACATGACGACACTAAGTCCCAGCTGTTGGGGTTAGCGGTTGAAATCACGGTGGGAAATCTGGCAGAGACAAAATCTGACATTTGTCACAGACGTCATACAGTGGAGAGGTCACCAAGGCCGCAAAGGACCCCACATCAGCGTCCTCCTCCTCTGGCATACACACTCCAGCTCTGCTGTTTATGTTACCAGATGATAAAGTGTCTGTGTGCTTGTTATAAAAGACAAAGAGCATGTGCTATTTGTTTGGACAGATATGCTGCTCTAGATATCTGTGTGTGTGCTTATGTATAAGAGATGGAGAGTGTGTGTCTTGGCATATCCACTGGTGTTTGTTTATCTGAATGTAAGCCTGGGGTGAATGGTCGACAGTAACTGCTTGACACTGTTATCTTAGATGTCGCCGTTGGACTCCAACCCACACATTCAATAAAAATACTTCACATCAGGTTTGTGGTTAAGATACCTAAAACAATTATTTGGGAAGCAAAATTTTACATATAATGAGATAGAAATAAAATTCCTGTTACAGGAGCAGCAGCAGCATCATCACAGCCCTCAAGATGCATAAAATAACATAGCCTCCCCACCTTTAATGCAAAAAGTGAGATAGAAATGAATACTCTGAGGAAAACGATAACATCAATCTTTGTGATGTAAAACAACATCCATTTTCTCTTATCCTCATTTTCATCCATTTTTATCTCTTGTAATGCCAGGTAACTTCCACAACTCAAAATCCAATTGAAATGGTTAATGTGGACATTTTGAGGTCACCCAGGCTTTCATTCTATAACTGTTTTATCTGATGCCAGAAACCAAGAGGAATTAACAGTCCTACTAACCGGTTTGTCATTTCTCACCTCATAAAATACTCTGAGTTACTATGTTGTAATGATACAGAAAATGTTGCGTTTCTTTTAACATTTGGCATAGGTATTTCACAAAGAGCAGAGGAAAACTGGGTTTATTTTGATAATGTAATAATGCTGATGAAAGGAAACCTTACAAAATACTGAAACAATAATGTTTCCTGTTCACTTTTAATTGAAAGAAGTCATAAGTGACTGCAGGTTAGTATAGGTTTTTTGACATTTGTACTTCAGAACATGTGAACACACCTGCTCAGCACAAGCTCATGCAGTACGTGTAATGTGTTGCCCGTTGAAGGTTTAATCTGGATCCTGAAAAGACGTGCACTGACGATCGACTGTGGGAGGCTTTGGAGATTGCTCAGCTCAAGAACATGGTGAAGTCACTGCCTGGAGGACTGGGTACACATCTGACACCTTCATTGACAATGACGTGGTTTTAAATGGCATTTTAAAGATCAGACGGAGCAGCATTGTATGTGAATGTTCCGTGTTGGGTTCTGTCTAGATGCTGTTGTGACAGAAGGAGGAGAGAACTTCAGTGTTGGCCAGAGGCAGCTGTTCTGTTTGGCTCGAGCGTTTGTCAGGAAGAGCAGCATCCTCATCATGGACGAAGCCACAGCATCTATAGACATGGCCACGGTCAGTCTGTAAAAGTGATCAGATAACACAGCGCCCACATACTAACTCTTACGTGATGCTTTTCCTTCTCTATCTTGAACTACTTTGCATTTTGTTATTTGATATTTGCATACATTAATGGCAATCTTATTAGAAAAAAATTAAAACCTTTAAAAGTGCATACCAGGCTGGTAAAGTAATTATCATATATGACATTAAGGCAAGTTAATGTCGTATATGATAATTACTTTACCAGCCTGGTATGCACTTTTAAAGGTTTTAATGTTTTTTAAAAAAGCTCCCCCTTGAACTGCTACCTTATCGTGGTGGGGGAGTTTGAGTACCTGGATGATCCCAGGAGCTATGTTGTCGGGGGGCTTCATGCCCCCCAGTAGGGTCACCCAAGGCAAACAGGTTCTGGGTGACGGGTCAGACCAAAGGCAGTTCAGAAGCCTCTATGGACATAAGATCAAAAAGAAGAGTGACGTCGCCCGGAAAGGCAGAGCTGGGGCCCCACCCTGGAGCCAGGCCTGGGGTCGGGGCTCCAAAGCGATCGCCTGGTGGCCCGGTCTTTGCCCGCTGGACAGGCAAAATTCTTGCCAGCCCGAAGGGACGAGGCGGGCCCCTCTTCCTCCTGCTCCTGTGGGCCCACCACCCACAGAGCCCACTGTAGGGGCCAGGTGCATTGTGGATTGGGCAGTAGCGACGGCAGGAGCCTCAGCAGACCGATCCCTGGACAAGGACTCTGGTTTTCGTAACATGGAATGTCACCTCGCTGGGGGAGAAGGTGCCTGAGCTTGTGCGGGAGGTTGAGAGGTACCGGCTAGATATAGTCGGGCTCACCTCCACACACAGCTTGGACTATGGAAGCCATCTCCTCGAGGGTGTCCACAAGTGCACATGGCACTAGGACACCCTAGGCCCGGAGGTCAATGATCGACTTTGTAGTCATTTCAACTGATCTCCGGCCGCGTGTCTTGGACACTCGGGTGAAGAGAGGGGCTGAGCTGTCCACCAATCACTACCTGGTGGTGACCTGGATGCGCTGTCCAGGGAAGAAGCGGGAGAGATTCGGCAGGCCCAAACGTGTTGTAAGGGTCTGTTGGGAACGTCTGGCTGAATCCCCTGTCCATGCAGTTTTCAACTCCCACATCCGGGAGAGCTTCTCACAGATCCCGGGGGAGGTTGGAGACATTGAGTCCGAATGGACCATGTTCTTAACCTCCATTGTCGAAGCTGCTGCTCGGAGCCGTGGCCGCAGGGTCTCAGGTGCCTCGTGGCAGCAATCCCTGAACCCGATGGTGGACACCGGAAATAAGGGTTTCCGCCAGGCTGAAGAAGGAGTCCTATCGGGAATTATTGGCCCATAGGACTCCTGAGGCAGTTGATGGGTACCGACAGGCCAGCCGTGCAGCAGCCCAGGCAGTGACAGGGGAAAAATCTTGGGCCCGGGAGGAGTTCGTAGAGGCCATGGAGAAGGACTACCGGTTGGCCCCGAAGAAATTATGGCAAGCCGTCCAGCGCCTCAGGAGGGGGAAGCATTGCTCCACCAACACCATTTATGGTGGAGGTGGGGAACTGCTGACCTCAACTGGGGATGTCGTCGGGCGGTGGAAGGAATACTTCAAGGATCTCCTCAATCCTGCCATCACGTCTTCCACAGAGGAAGCAGAGGCTGGTTGCTTGGAGGTGGACTCATCCATTACCCAAGATGAGGTCACTGAGGTGGTTGGAAACCTCCTTGGTGGCAAGGCACCGGGTGTGGATGAGATCCGCCCCGAGTACCTTAAGTCACTGGATGTGCAGGGACTGTCGTGGCTGACACGTCTCTGTAACATCGCGTGGCAGTCGGGGACAGTGCCTCTGGACTAGCAGACCGGGGTGGTGGTCCCTCTTTTTAAGAAGGGGGATCGGAGGGTGTGCTCCAACTATAGGGCGATCACACTCATCAGCCTCCCTGGGAAAGTCTACTCTAGAGTACTGGAGAGGAGGATCCGGCCGTTAGTCAAACCTCAGATACAGGAGGAACAATGCGGTTTTCGTCCTGGACGCGGAACACTGGACGAGCTCTATACTCTTCACAGGGTGCTCGAGGGTTCATGGGAGTTCACCCAACCAGTCAACATGTGTTTTGTGGATCTGGAGAAGGCATTTGACCCTGTTCCCTGGGGCATCCTGTGGGGGGTGCACCAGGACTATGGGGTCCAGGGCCCTTTGCTAAGGGCTGTCCGGTCCCTGTACTCTTGGAGCAGGAGCTTGGTTCGTATTGCCGGCAGTAAGTCGGACCTGTTCACAGTGCGTGTTGGTCTCCAGCAGGGCTGCCCTTTGTCACCGGTTCTGTTCATTACTTATATGGACAGAATTTCTAGGCGCAGCCAGGTGGGTTCGGTTTGGGGACCTCAGGATCTCATCTCTGCTTTGTGCAGATGATGTGGTCCTGCTGGCTCCGTCAGACCTGGACCTTCAGCATGCACTGGGACGGTTTGCAGCTGAGTGTGACGCTGCCGGGATGAGGATCAGCACCTCCAAATCCGAGGCCATGGTTCTCGACCGGAGAAAGGTGGTGTG
>JAPTHA010000005.1:17354486-17367050 GCA_029814585.1 Gymnapogon annona | reverse complement strand
TTGTTCATATTTGTTCAGGTTATTAACATTTTTTGTTAAATACTACTTTTACTCTAAATACATGATCATATTTGGAGCTGTGAGTATTTGGAGGATATGATTGTAGTATGGTTTGGTATAGAGTGTTCGTATTTTATTGGTCTGACCCACATGAGATTGAAATGGTCTGAATGTGGAACCTGAATGAATATTATTATTATCTTCAGTATAATTTCTGCATGGCACAGATTCATCCTAAGGGCCAGACTGGACCCTTTGGCGGGCCGGATTTGGCTCCCGGGCCACATGTTTGACACCTGTGGTCTAAGGGGAATTATACCCATCCATCACTAAAACACATTTCTGAGCTATACTTGAGCTACAGTATATATAAGCTATAAATCCTCAACATTTACGGTTTCCATTGCTTGACAATAATCTGCAGCATAGTTATGTAAGAAAGCTACATCAGTTATTAGGACATATGGAGGATTGCAGCTCACGCAGCGTCACCTTGAGGGAAACTGAGGCTTTAAGTGCCTGTGGTGACAAAATTATATTACATTTTCTTGCAAGTCAAATAGGCGGAACATATGAACCAACTGAGCTCTGGTACTTTGAATGCTTTCTATGACTCACTCCATCACTCAGTCTTTGTCAAACTGGGTGTTAGATACTTACAGGAAAAATACATAACTTCTTCCTTTAGGGGTATGGAAATGGCCAAGAAGGTTATTCTTTCAGTGTTATAGGAAGAAAACTAAATGATTTGATCTAAAAACACTGAACATATCAATCTGTATAAAATCTGAAAAACCTGGCAGCTCTTACATCCTGTCATGAACCAGATTTGATCTCAGTCTCCACTTGATATCGGTCCCTCAAAATCTTGGTCACGATTGGGTCAAGTTTTAGGTGACCTTAAACGCAACACTACTACATGATTCTATACACTGATTACATGTCACACAGGTTTAATCTCATTGATGACGCTGACTTCAGTGGGCCTTCCACTACTATTCCTGATAGAAAATAATTAAATGGAAGCAACTTAAATGGATTTGTTTGTATGAAATTAAATGTATTCAGAACATTCATCATCTTTGGTTTAAAGGAAAATACAGCGGCTGCCAACATGTGGGTTCATCCAGCCAGAATTAAGAACTGATGTTGCAGTTTAAAGTTGGATCTGTTTTGTTACTATTCCAGGTATCTTCATCCATCTTAATGGACTTGTTTGATATTGTAAGTCAACATGGTACCATTCAGTTCTTTTTTTAGATCTGGCCTCTACGCAGATTAAATTGCATAAATCAATTTTCAAAAAAATTGAACTACATTAGTATCGATAAATATTTGCCTTCCTCAGTTTGCGTGTGTTTAAGAGTCCTCGATGTATTATTACAATGCTTCTACACCGACACAAGGCAGCAATATATTGATCCAGACAGCACAGCTTTCTAATGAGATCCAAAGTTTGTCTCCTTGTGCAACAAAAGTACTTTAAAGTTTGCAGGCGTGAGGTTCACACAAATACAATTAAGCCTCCCAGCCCACATCTTGCTCACAGTAACAGTCAAGCTTAGTGAAATCGAATAAAGCCGAGGTGTAGCCTGGCTTATGAAGCCCGAGCTGTAATGAGCTGTAGGCGTATGATTAGATACCTTGTGTTATAAACCGGTGTGGGAGAGCAAGACTTTTTAATGGTGGGATCCCAGTGTCTTACCTCATAGAAGTCTTTCTTTTCCTCCTTTATTTTGGGAATGTCGAGAAGCAGACACCACACCTCCCCCCTGAGCTGCAGGGGGATTCCCTTATAGATTCTCCGGACCAGCTGGAGGAAGACAAACAGCAGGGAGGCTGTTAGGGGAGGCTTCAAAGAGGAAGGCTGCAGCTTTACATCAGCAGCAGGGGTCAGGGCATGTAAGGTCACATCTGCCAGGAATGTTCAATGTTTTATACTCTTACCCGTCCAGTACTCATACAGCTCTACCTGGCACAGCTTTGTCATCAAATATTAAATATTTGTATTTCTTCTGTTTGTTTGTGTACATTCTGGAGCACAGTCCAATTGGTGAACTGTTGTCAAGGTACAGTATGTCAGACTGATCTCATAGAATTGTGTTGTATGATGTGTCAGTTCAGTGTCATTTGATGTCCTGTCTCTATGCATTTAAGAGTTTTGGTGTGTTATTGGACACCGTGTGATCACGTGTCAATATTTGCCCCGTATTGCTGCTCCCCTAACCTTGCCTAGCCTTGGTGCCTGTCATGTTACGGATTTCAAATCAAATAAAATCAAAGTTTATTTACATATATATAGCACCAAATCACAACAACAGTCATCTCAAAGCGCTTCACATGCAGAGTTCAACTAAACAGAAACCCAACATAAGCCTCCAGGAGCAAGACACTAGTGACAGTGGCATGGAAAAACTGCCAGGCAGAAACTTCGAGCAGACCCCGAACCTTGGAGGATGGTCGTCTGCCCAGACCACTTGGGGTCAAAGGACAGGGAGAAGCAAGAGAAAGAGAGAGAGAGGGAAAAAATGAGTGGGAGGGGTGAGTAGGGGGAGGTAGAAGTACATACATGGAGGACTAGGATTTGATGATACCACGTTGGGTATGTACATTTTTTCTTTCAATATCCACCTGCGAGCCACAAAAGTAAAGGGTTAGACTTTTTCACGATATATAATTGCCTTGGTTGTAGCAGATTTTCCATATACATTGTTAATGCAATGTCCGTTGTAGTGGACAGTGGATGTTGCTTTATTTTTTTAATTAAAGCTGTGACCAGTGGAAGAACACTTAACACATTCATCCTTAGATTCCTGTAGATTGAAAATTTGGTTTGGACCTTTTTTTAATATCCATACAGAAGAAGTTGCTTTGCACTGAAATCCAAATTTAAAAGCCAAATAAACATGTTGCCGTCCATATTTCTCCACTCGTACTGCTATAAATTATGGGCTATGTAATGGATGAAGACAGAAATACTATAAAATATACCACATTTTATGTACTGGATTGTCTAAAACAACCCTAACAACACAAAATATTTGGCATATGACTGTCCTTGTGCACAGAACAGAATTTCAGATCAACTGTATGCGATTTCAATTATAAAATGAAGACTAATATACACAAATAGAAGATATGGGAGTTTATATACCTTTATTTTACACTGTTGCAAGTCATTTGTAGTTCATTGTACATTGACTGACAGTTGTCTTATGGCGGCTGTTAGAGCAAAGGCCACATGATTTTGGCCCATTTGTGTTTGAAGTGGTAGGGGTTATGTGATGTGCTCAGGTGCACATCTGTGATGCATGCACAGTGAGGTGGGTTCAAAAAGTGGATGCAGTACTGAGAGGGAGAACAATTGTAAAATCCATAACCCAGACAAAAGTGTGACCTGGAGAACTTAAAAAGGTTGTTTTCATGTGTTGGAGAGGCTGGCCACAGAAATGCATTCCGAACAATTTCTCAGAAAAGACAAACCCATCAAGCCACGCTGCCCACAGAGATGTCAGAGACACAAACAGAGTTTGCATGAATGTAGTTGGCGCTCTAAATAAGCAATAGCAAAGGGCTTTGGAAGGTGAACCATAGCCATCTGCCTGGATGAGCTTCAGGAGAGAGAGAGTGAGAGAGACAGAGGGGGAGAGATAGTCTGCTTTGCATGCAGAACAATCCAAAGTACTTCCCTATCTACAGAAGGATGGAAAATCAGTTGGACTCTATGTGAAGGAGATTAAGTCTTAAAAGCCACTGCTGAAACAGCAAAGCTAATCGGGGCAGTGAATTCTCCATTTGCAGCTATTAAAACTCGCCCAGCTGGAACACTTCTGGAGGAGATAAGTAGGTGTCAGGAGCAGAAAGGTGTGTGTAATTTCTGTGTGTGCAGAGGTGACTGACAGGGCACAAGGATGACAAAGAGCATCCTGTTGTATTGCCGAAAATCTGCTTATGCTTCTGTAACGTGTCTATGGCTCAGATCAGACATATTAGGGTTATTCTTAAGGAGTGTGTCTGTCATCTCCATCCTAACTTTTAACTACTCTGTTGATTCTATGTAATAAAAAAAACACTAACACAGTTTTCACTTCTACCATATGTTTTAGGATAATTGAACCAAACTCCTAAACTGAGGATAAAACGAAGAGAGGTCGTCAAAGGACTCATTTATTCAGATGTGTTTTAATCCAGTCATAAATTTGCTCCTGTCTGTGTGTGTGTGTGTGTGTGAGGCATATGTTGGTTAGTGTGTTTCTCTATTACAAGGAAGCATGTTGAGCATGTCCCTGTAAAATGAATGATGCTTTTTGATGTTCCTCAAAAAAACGTGTGTTTATGCGTGTGTGTGTGTGTGTCCGTGTGTGTGAGCACAGCACTTGGGACCCTAGTCTCTCCAGTGTTGCAGCCTTGTAATTAGGCTGTGATGAGCCAGTCAATGAGAGCATCTGTTTGAGGAATCATCCTTGGAGTGTGTGTGGGTTTGCTTCACCATGCATCAGCATTTACATTTCTGTCTTTCGCAACATTTACAGTCTTCATTTCCATCATCTATGTATAAACGGAAAGTTTCCCTATATTTTAAGATAATTTAACTGAACATCAACTAGTTTCTGGCCTATATATATATATATATATATATTAAATCCTTAATAAAAACTTGATGCATTTTGTCATTTAAACATATACAACCTCAAACAGAAAGGTGTTTTATAACTTTTCCAATTCTGAGCTATGATCAGGTGCAATACTCAAATCCATGACTACTAAATCCATTGGATTTCATGTGACTAGATAATATGAAACATATTAGATTACCAACCAATAATAATCACCAATTCGGAAAACTGATAACTTACTTTAATGATTATTTATACGAAACTGACAGACATTTGCTTCTTACTGTCACAATGTGCTCAATTCTGACAAACAAAATATTGCGTATTTAAAACATTAATATAAAATTTGCGTTTTTTTAAAATAATGAAAGTAAATACATTTTGCAGTCTTAAAGGACACAAGAAAAAAAAATCATACAGTGTTATTGCACCATTATATTGCATAGTTCTGTTCTGTTGACTGAGAATTATTGTCTGAATTGTGTTCATTTCATGTTTATGCCAAAGTCATGCTGTGGAGTGAAAGTAATAAAATAGATACACAAAAAGTAGTTGCCTTTATAAGTTTATCTGAACATAAATATGCATGGGCTCAAAGTCCATTTCAGACAAAACATTGAGTGAAACCAAACGCGTCAGAATACTCTGAAACACAGCGTGACCTGTCCGACAGGCAGTGTCCAACTGAGAACTATTGTTTACTGTGTCCTTTAACAGTTTTGGTAAAGCCATGGAAATTGGCTTTACCCCAAGCACATCTGAATGCAGAACAGACAGAGAAAAGAGAGAAGAAATGATTGTTTATCTTTTAAAAATCAATTGTTTTTATATGCATATTTAGTGCCAAAAAATTTGAATCACACAGTATGACATTTAGATCCATCAGCTTCAACACAAATCCCTGTAGTTACTATCAGCAGTCGCTCATCCATGAGCTGGGACAACACGTATGGATGCCATGGCATCACCAGAGAACACAATCATCCCTGTTGTTCCAAACACAATAGCTTTGGGCTGTGCTGTCATGTATGGAACAGGCAGAACAAGAGACAACATGGACACTTTGCATCTGCTCAGCGTTTTCTGTAGTTCCCTACTGTGGGCTAAATGTTTTCAGCAGCCGGCAGTGGAGGAAACAAAACAAGAGACATACCAAGCATGAATGTGTGTGGAAGCTGACTGCTGACTGATACACAGGAGATGAAATATCCCTGAAGCCTTAAGGAAGAAAGAAGCAGGGGGAGGAGAGGAAGTGAATGGAGCAAATAGTTGGAGGGAGCGGCTGGATGCTCCTCTACGTCCTTGGCTGCTGCTCCCTATGAACACTTCTTTGAAACAAAAGAGTCTGACTGTGCTCTCAGTTCCAGAGATGAGGGTGTTTCACATTTCAAAGCCAACCCAAACACACGTAGAAAATCCCTGCTGAAATCAAATGAACAAATGAAGGGCACGGTGAAGCCCTCTAGGCAACACCACAACACGATCCAGGCCCGAGAAGACACTAATGGAGACAGCCATAACTGATACCTGCACCTCTCTAATCGTCCTTGTGGGAGGCCGACGCGGAGAGTCACTCATCTACATCTGCTGCTGACAGCAGGACCGCAGCAGAGGGCACGATAACACCTCCGCAAAGCCCACATGCACGGCCCCAATACTCAAGTGTAGACGACTGACAGACATCGCATCTACATTTTAAGTGCACTTGTGATAATGATCACAGTGCTGCACTATAAAGTTGCCTCAGTCACAATTGCTGTTATGACCAGTTACAAACACCGTAGGAACAGTTTAGGACCATTTCGTAGGATCTTCTAAAGGCGACCTTAAAAGAATGGAGAGTTCATAGACTGTTTCTAGGTTTGTAGCCAAGTGGATAATGTTGTGCAAGTTTTTTTTAAGAATGTGCAACAAGATCCTCTTTCATATGGCATCGTATTGAATGTCAACGTGAGGAACAACTCAAGAACAACACATAACGTTCATGGATCAGGAAGTAATTTCAGAACCCCATGTTCCACAGTGGCGGCAAGTACATTGCAACTAGATCACAAGAACACATTATGTTCACTTACATTTCAGTACATTTATGCAAGTATATAGATATGGGTGAAAGAAGGAGCTTTGATAAGTTGGTGAGGTGGTGTGTGTGTGTGTGGGGGGGGTGGGAGGGGGGTGATCACCTTTTCACTGTTCTTGTATTTATCCCAGCTCTTCAGCATCTTCAGCCATTTGGTGGTCCTCTCCACCTCTGTGTGTTTTTGCTGGGTAGAAACAAAGAGTGGTATGTTAACTTCACCTGAGGCTGTTCCTCTGTCACCGTGTTCAGCTGTGATGGGAAAACCCAGAGACACTGTTTAAAGTGTAAGAACAGTGAAAACACATTAAGTCGGTGATGAACTCTAGTTTCAACCCACCTCTCATTGGGCACATTATTTGAATGAAGCACATCAAGATGGAACTGGGTTCCTTGTCTTGTTGTCTGTATCATAGAACCATCAGTGGTATCAATGGCATCAGTGATCTTTTGTTTCAGGGCGCTGATGCATCTTTGTTCGATACATGATATCTTTAACATAACTCCATAGAAAGAAATCCAGGGCAGTGATATGTAATGAACCAGGTGGTCAGGGAATTGGATCATCCCTTCCAATCCATCAGTGTGGAAATGCTTGACTTAGGAAACCACTGACATGAAGCCCATTATATAGAGCACCATCGACCTGGAAGATTATAGTTGGTTGAAGGTCCTCCAGTTTAGTGATACATATTCAGTAAAAAGGTCAAAGTAAATGTTTGCAGTGACTGAGCTCTGATCCTGCCATGATTATCACTGAGTACCTAGACCAAATCGAATCCTCTCATCAATTTCTTTTGTAATAAATGTGGACAGCTTGTATTATGTTCTAACTGCATGTATTTACTTTGATCTGTACTGGTGTATCTTCCATCTGTTCATTTTGTGATTTCGTGAAGACTGAGGTGAAGGGAAGTCTTCTATGATGTACTCCTTCTTTTCCCCTTAAGGGAACACTTGCGCCATATTTGATATGTCAGCAGTCGTGCACCGAAGGCAGCACCACAGGTGGTTATAAAAAAACAAAACAAAATTATGTCACAGATAATGCCGGAGTCTAAAAATGATTTTCAAAGTTTGCTGGGGTAAGTAGGACAAAGTCTAATGTGATATAAAAAGAATAGAGTCTCTTTTTTTAGACCAAAGTAAAATACTGATCCTCGATAAGTACTAGAAATATCTGAACTGAAAAATAATAAACACCAGAATGCTTGATGCTGCATTTTCCACTGCTTAGAAACGTGATACCTAAACTAAATCTAATCTTTCACAAAATGTAGAAAGATGTACAAAAAAACAGCTGCAGCTGGACATTGTGATGAATTTCTAGTTTTCATTTGTTTAAATGCATTGCTTTTCAACACGTGTTTTTTTTTTATTTTTTAGAGAGGAGCACAGTGCAGGTCTTCATGAATTATTTTCTGATTTTAGTTACTCTACCCATGACAGTCGGATCAACTTTGGATTAAAAGTAAAAGAAATGCTATGTGGCTATGTGACTCACCTTCTCCTCCACTGAGTCGTAGGATGGAAGTTCATTTTCACTAAGGACAGCAAAAGAAAGATAAAACAAGTTAGAAATCGGCAGAATTAAGACTTTTGCCACTTAACAGGTTATCTGTAGATATGTGTTTGTGTCTTTGTTTGTTTAACAATTTGTTCAAAGACAAATTCTTTCCACTATTTGTAGCTTGCTGAACCAGTTGATGTAAATGCGGGTCAGTGCTTGTCTCACTTTTCCTGACGGTTATCAGGAGGCTATGGCATTTATAATGTCAACGCTCTCACAAACAGGAAATAACACATTAGACATTCCTCATCTTTCTTCTTATCTGGGTTTCAAAGCCACGCAGAAGTGGTTTCTCTTAATTCGATGAATACTTTATTTCTTCACTGGTAACACTGAGTGCTACCTGCCATCTGGGGAAGTAAACACTTTGTAAAGCCTTTTGATTAATAGTAGAGACTATCCTATCAACACAGCAGACAAATATTTTCTTCTTCCTTCCCTCTTGACGACAATCCACAAATTAGGACTGTATAAAACAAATGGATGCAGTCACTGTAACATCACCCACTGGATTACCGTGTAGAGAGTAGACTACCGGTGTTTTATGTCTCCTTAAGTGATCATATTTGGTCCAGGAAGATCAAACTGAGGAGCGTTGAGACTTGCCGAGTTAAAGCTACTGGAAACATATTGGAAACCATTATACGTACATGTCTTGAAAAAACAAACAAGAAAAAATATTAACCTAATAAGCAAACCCGGCACATAGTGTGTGAGAGTGTTTGTGTGTGTGTGTGTGTGTGTGTGTGTGTGGGTGTGTGTGTGTGTGTGTGTGTGTGGGTGGGTGGGGGTCCTATACATTTGTGACACATTTCATTAAGAATCACTCTTAAGCTATTGAACTATTGAATTTGATTGCCAAGTATTGTTCCATCCTCCAGAGTCACATGATTAATTCTTCCCGTGCTCCGTTCTATCAAGGTCAAAATGGGATGATTCAGATGAAGAATGTTGAAACTGTCAAGAGTTTAGTCTTTAGTTATTTGTTCTTGTTAATGATAAGCGAACGAAACATCATTTCCATTTGTTTGTATGTCTGACACAGCCACACCTTTTGAAACACAAAAAGATTTTTCTGTAAATATTTCATGATTTGCAATTGTTGATATCGTGTAAAAGTTTAAGAGTGTCCGAAAACTTTTTTCCTCTACTTTACGGCAGTACTTTACTCTGACCAATAATTTCAGCTACTTCCTCAACAGTAACATACATTAATATATGGCAGCAGGACAGTCAACCTATTAGGACAGATAAGCGCAATAATTATGATGTGATGTTATGATGCTGGAATACCATGTAAGGACAGATAAGGTTAATTTTAGTAGTGTAAGATTCAAGCTAAGAGTAGGCTGCTATCATTTTGTAATAAATTTTCTGGATACCTTTGGATGAATGTGCTTTCCTAAATTTTTACTCACAGTATAGCTTAGATCAAAAACTAAATTCACTTTCATTGTAATTGCACTGTCAGTTCATTTTAATCGATAAACGGAAGCTCCAAAGGTCTTTTGAGAGTCACTTTGTGACACTCGGAATGTATTTATAATCAGGCTATACTTTTATTTTCATAAATTTCACACCATGATGATGTGCGATGTCTGTATCTGTGTTACATGTACGCACGCTGGATGAGACTCAGTTACATTACATTACAGTTGAATGCCCGTAAATATAGTAATGTAGACTGAACCATCATACTGTCACATACTGGAGTATTTCTCATCAACCTTAACATAAATAAGACTTTCTGTGTTTTGCAGGTTTCTCTTGTACATATGCTCATAAATAACATTTAAACACCATGTATTATTTTTTAGCTTTTTTTTTTTTTAAGAAAAGCAGCCGGATAAATCAAAGTCCATTAAAATGATGAGTCAGGGTTAATTTTACACAACAGCCACCCGTCATCATGGGTCTGTGGAATGTGATGCAGCCTCCTCTGCCCAGTCTGTGACCTTCACCTCAGGACACTTCTGTCCCTGTCAAGACAATCATATAACTCGTGGGTCGTGTATGTCCCTGTGTTTTTTCTTCCACTGCCTCCAGGCTGATCGTACCACTCCATTTCGACACTGCTGCTCTGTGATTGAGGCTGACCGTACAGTTTCCTGCCTGCATGTGCCAGCCTATATATAACATAACAGCACCGTGCAGTTTAAGAGGCTTGCAGCATCCAGACCACCAGGGCCAAAGCCACAAACACACTCTTCTCTTAGCAACACTTGTCTTTACAGCCTCTCATTTTCTCCCTTTTTCTTTCAGTGTGGTTCTTCTGTTCAAACGAGGCTTTAAAGTTTATTAACATAGCTATTAAGAATAATAACAGGCCACGTTGTTTTTCTGTGTGATCTTACTGGACGAAGCCGAAGCGATCGACAACTTTGTATAGGTGGAAGTTAGTGTCCTCCCAGGGCTCCACCGTGGCCTCTTTTCCCTGAAGCAAAAGCAAAGAAGGAAAACAGGATGAAAACACTGAAAAGTGAAGCCTGTGCTAACTATACACACTAAATCTACAGTAATCTGACAGAAAACTCATCAATATTTGTATTGATAGCATGACTTAATCCATTAAAGGTTCATCTGATACCGTGTCCTGAAGCTGCAAATGATTGGTTTATCAGACTAGCTTCATTATTGTCAGAAATATACAGTACATTGTTGTGGATGACAGTGGATAGTGAGTATGAAAGGGGGTGTCCAACAGAAGGAGGTGAAAACAACTGTAAGTTCACAAGTTCGATAAAAACCATCAAACTTTTATTCTGTTCAATACGTTCAATTCATTTATTTCTTTCAAGCAATCGCATTGATTGCTTGAAACATTAAAACATTAATGAAAAATGACGAGGCAAATACACTCAACAGAATACATGCAGTTTCAATATTTCAATTCATTCCTTTGAGCTCAAAAGAGTTGGAAGAAGAAAGCATATATAATGCCACACCCTACAACATTTATATCGATTTTTACATTTCTGTTTTTAATACTTTTTATATTTGGTCTTTATTCCAGTTGTACATGTACTAATACAAAGACTGAGAAACACAAAATGCATGCTCATGCATTGTGTGTGCGATTCTGTACATATTTCTTGCTGGCAGTAAAGACCTGTTTCTACTATTAAAGAAGAATAAAAACTGAAAGCTAAGGGCTGCCTCAGAGGTGGGATGATGTACCTTGCTGATCCGCAGGCTATAGCAGTGACAAGCCCTTATTTATTTATATTAAATGTAAGTCAGAGACATGTCCTGAACTGGGAAAAAGTGTGTTAAAATGTACTGATCACGTTGCTTAACCTGAGCCTGTCCACAGGGCTGTATATGTGTCTGTACACGGGGCTACATACAGTATGTGGGTCTGTATGTGCCTGTACATATATACGTATATGTGTGACTGTACAGGACTGTATACATGTGTCCGTATACAGGACTGTATAAATGTGTCTGTATTCATGTGACTGTACACAGAACTGCTACCTACTTTAAACCTTGTAAAGTGTGCCGCCTGTCACTGTCAACCTCAGTGAGTCGTTAATGTTTCAAGATTAAATTAAAATACTCCTATTATCTTAAGGTTTAGGTGCCATTGTGAGCTGACACTAAACATTTCAGTCAGATTACATGTTCACTAAACATGGGCAGCAGCAAACTTAAAATGAAAACTAACTCCGATCTAATATTGGCAGGTGAGCTTTAATACTGACTTATTTCAGTCTGTTACAAACTGGAGGGACGCTGGATCACAGAAGGCAGCTAAGCCGTTTGAAAACCTATGGAAATCCCACAAAGACTAAATATCTGCGTTTTATTTTAGTTTCTGGTTATAGAGACATTATTTCTTGTTGGAAGAAACTGTATCTCAGTAGACATTACATTGCTCAACTTTGTCAGTCTGATGTCTACTTACACACACACGTATATACATACATACATACTAGGGCATTAACAGAAATGTCGACTGGTCGACGCCTGTAGCACAAGTTGACTTAAATTTGGAGGAGTCGACAAGTCGTGGTGACGTCATCACATTGTCAGCGGAGGTAAAACAAAGACACACGGCTGTCCAGCAACACACACTCAGTGTCTGCTTAAGCGATGTTATTCTTTCTCTCCCTCCCTCTGGATGTGGTTGTGTATTGAGTGTAGAACTCTGCCTCTGATTCGCTTAAGCAGACACTGTGTGTGTGTTGGCGGCGATCACGCTGCCTGTGTGCGCGTGTGCAATTAATGTTGTGCAGTTAAATTTAAAAGAAAACTCAAGGTGTTAGCCTTTGTTTTGTTCGGGTTAAAATGTTGATGCT
>JAPTHA010000005.1:17330193-17341059 GCA_029814585.1 Gymnapogon annona | reverse complement strand
ACTATATATCAGTGTAAACAGTACTATAAACAGTACTATGAACAGTGAAAGTACCACATATCAATGTAAACAGTACTATAAACAGAGAGAATACTGAAATTATTCCTATATCTAAACAGATTATCAGGAGCCAAAACAGCCGCAGCCTTACAGGCGCAGCCAAGATTCTAGAAAAAACATCTAAGGTAAAATTCTGCATGGATTTCTTCCAAAGACACTGAAAAATTTCGATGTCAACATATGAACAATTGTTCCATCCACCACCTCACAGCAGTGACATTGTGTAAGACAGAGAGTTAATATCCTGGACGTTGCGGCTACCAAAGGCAATCAAACGCTGGCTGAGCTTCACATGCGATTCAGGCAATTATACAAAACAAGATCCCTGATGATGACAGCTGCCCCACATAGCAGCATCTGAATTACATCTCATTCAGCTGGCAAAATTCACACAATAGCCACGTGACAGGAAGCACTACGGGGTGTATTTACGTTTGTTCCTCATTATCACTGCTGTTAAAGACTCTGACAATGAACAACACGACAAGTGTAATCACAGCTTTTGGTTCCTCTGTTCTCCCAAAGCCCTCTTTAGGCTGCTGTAATGAAACCTCTTTGTTCTTTATGTTAAGGAGTCGTCACAGACTCTTTGCTTCTGCTCGCCCATTTTGTGCATCTCCCACTCTTGTCAGATGATATCGGTACAAAAAGAGGAATAATAATAATAACCGTAATAACAGTAATAAGAGTTCTAGATTGGAGAAGAACTCATTTCCTGTCTTTTGTTCTGCTGCTCACGCTTCACTCAGCTCAGACCCTACACTTGAACTCCATTCACATCTGCACATATTAAAAATGCAAACTGATGTAAAATGTATAAATAACCTCTCGATGTATGCAGTGTTTTCTTCATAAGCTTACTGCCAATGACACCAACGCCAAGGGTAAAAAAGTAATGAAAATAAATCATCCTGGGAAGAAGGAACTTATAACCAACACGTTTTAAATTATTCTGACATCTTGAAGGTAATGTTCAGTCTACACACTTTTTAAGTAGATATTTATGACTACAAATTTGTGCTTGTATTCTAAGCTTGGGCTACTCGGACATCAAACATACAACTTGTCTGTAAACACACCCACCTCTTGTGCATTAGAAACATCTGTCACTTCAGTTTTTAATCATGAAAAAAAGGGTGATGATGACAAATCACTTTGGGCTATGAGACTGCTTTAGCCCTGACATTTTATATGATTAACCAATTGATCATCTAGATAATCAGCAATTTACACTTAGTAATAAAAATGGAATGACTATTGCTGGTTGCAGTCCTAATAGATCTCAACATTATGGCAGGGCATTGTTTTTTGTGTCAGAATTTTGATTTTAGCACATATAATTGTGACTGCATAATAGTGCACATTTTTGTTATCTCTTATTTCCGTGTACTACTTGGCTCAAATGAACAACACCAAAGAAAGACAGAAAGAGTAATCAGTGAATTACTGCTACGTGGAAAAACTTGAGCTGTACTACTGCATTTTACTGCTTTTCAGATGGCCACATCTTATCTAAATCAAATGTCTATTTCTTAGAATGGTTGCAAACTGCTATTCTAAGCAATGAAATCACACCTGTGAGATTTCACTCCTTCAAATAACAACTGACCAAAATGTTGACATATAATGATGCAACCACACACCAAGTGATGTCACCCACTGACAACAAACAATGGATGAGGCAACTGCAGACATTTTGCACTACACCATCATTATTGCACCGACAAAACATTCATCTGTCTCTGCCTGTCTGTATTTCAAACCTCAGTTCAACCACATGTACAATGGAAACCAGTAATTAATGACTCCAGTCTTCCTGGTTGCGACCCTAGTTTACACACAAATGATTAAATTTCACACAGACTATTCTTAAATGCACAAAACGTTTGATTTTTTTTACCCTTATTCTTTCAAAACCTTGTCAACTGAAAGATAACCTTCCATCTATATTCTGCTTTACGTGGTACATTTTTTCAACTGTGCAATCACAGTTTAACTAATGTCCTAAAGCCTAAAGCTGCATCTCAATTTGCCTGAGGCCAAGGTCAGAATATCCAAAAGGAATAAGATATTTAGATGAACTCTAACTGATTCGGAACACTGTCATATTCAGAGTAATGGTGGATTAGAGTGTAGACAGTCATTATTTTACCCTGACCCATCCAGTACAGCACATTAGAAATTCCCTTTATGAAAATTAAAGCACTAGATAATAATTGAGCACTAGACTAATAAGTAGTAATCTTTACTTTATTACATCTAAGTTGAGTTTTTCAGCAAAGTTAGGAGATTCAGTTGTGCTAACATTATTTAGCAACCATGGAGTGTAAGAAGGCCTTTTCATATGGTGCTGATCCACTGAACACACTGACTAATGCTACACATATAAACCAAAGCATCTTACTACTACAGACATTTTGATGTTCTCTATTATATAAAAATAGCTATTAACTTTCTCATATTATCACATTAAATTTAGTAGCGTAGTGTCTCCAGTGGCCTCAGAGGTTGTCTGCCGAACATTGAACATAGTAGTGTTGTCGTCTCTTTACAGTTAAATTTATCTGAATTTCCTGCATAAAACAATTTAAAAACAGAGCCTGGATTTTATAATATTACTAATGTTATTAACGTCCTTAATATGATGCGTGTTTTTATAGATAACATGAGGCATTTTCCCACAGAGTACTTCGAAGAACTAGTTCTAAGAACTATCCAAATGGACTTTAATTCTAGGAACTAATGTCCCCAGGGGAAGTTTTTGGTCGTGCATTCTCAGAGGCAGTGGAACCATCCTAAGCCTATTCTACATCCTCCAAAGCACTTTTATGCACAGTGCAACTTTCAAACACGTACAGGGATGGAAAATTTGTTTAATTTATGTTCAAAATATAAGTTCACATTTGAGGAACACCACACAGTAATATAATACAAATGCCACGGAGTCCAAGACAATCTCCATAAAGTGTTTAGTGATGTCTCTACGCTGCCCGTGTCAACAGCAGAGTGAACAGATTTAGCATCGTACATCCCATAACCACTGATGAATAACAGAATGAACATGTCCACACTACACTGTCTTCATGATACTGTCTTCTCTTCATCTATTCATGGGCCAGACATGTATTTGTTCTCTTCTCAGAAGATCACACAGATGTGCATACGAGAAGCCGAAACGCTGCAGATGACACACCAAGGGAAAAGCTGTAAAGGTTGTGAAGTGTTTATTATTGTTAACTAATAAATGTAGATCTGTTGTATAGACTGACCTACACTGTTGTAGAAAAGCTATCGGACTTATGCGTACGACCTGATCACAGCTACACTATTTTCACTGGAACACACTCACTGTCTGCAAGACATGTATATAGGCTTGGCCTGAGGTCTACCAATCAGCAAACACAAACGTCATAGAGTTCCTACAGAACTAAAAAAATACCCTGCCTGAGAGTAGTAGCTAAAAAGCTTATAAAGGACTGTGGACGTTATTCATAGTTCCTGGGCTGTGGGAAGGCAGGAAAAAATGTTTTAAAAAGGAACATAAAAGGAAAGCAAGTGCCTTATTGTGCTGGAGGTTATCTATATGAATAGATATTGGTTTGTCTTCCACAGATAATAAATATCTGTACCGAATTAAATAAAGTTCAATATCAAAAACATATTAGCCACACTATCCATTGTGAAGTTCATATGGGCATAGGCCACTATAGATAATAATAATCTTAAAACAATTGAGCTATGATGACTTGTGCTACGATTTAATATTTTCAATTATAATATTGAGACAAATGGACAAATAGAAGTGATAATGCTATCCATAAACATTATACTGCATCAAAACAATATCACACAAACAAATCTGGCTACGTAAGTAGAAAAAAAAGATTGTTGCTTATTGCCAAAACACTTCAAGTGCTGCTAAATAACAATCATGTCAGACACCAGGTACTGAAAAATGTTAGATTTGAAGACCTATATTTCACTCTTAATGCCACACCACAGCAACAAACACTTCTTTACTGTCCTGTTCTCATCCTTTACCTCTTTTGAAGAAATCCACTGGATCCTCCAACAGTGTCAGGGCCTTAGTCCGCATCGGTCACAGTTCAGCTATGTCCAACACAGCAAACAGAGACAACTCACACTAGCTCATCCCATCACTGCCACCACTCTCTGCTGCACACCATCACGAAGCGAGGAAATAGAAGCCAACAGCAAAGAGAAGTAACATGAAAGCAGCTGATGTCGCCGCTTTCACAATGCCACTGTTTGTTACCGCAGCTACAGACAGGCAGACAGAAAATCTGACTTCAGGAGCAAGTCAGTCCCACTCACAACATTCCCCACCCAAACACAACAACACAACAACAGGCTCCATTCAACACCTCAGAGAGAGGGACAGAAGGGGGACAGAGAGACTCACTGTTTCCACCCCAATGACCAGAGTTTCAGAGACACTTTTCAAAATGTCACCAAAATAAAACCTATCAGATGAGCTCTGGATCGAGCTATTTCAGTTCAAAGTAAAAGCGACAACGTGCATAACTTGTGAAATGCTCATCCCAAACAAAGAGTGGAAGCGTCAGGGGAGGGGTCGGCAGACAGAGGCGGTGACAGCCCAGTGATAAACAGTTTCCATTAAAACTTCATTATGAAGTGGATGTGATGTACCATGAAGGGTCTTGCGATGTGGCGTTTCAGGGATGGGAGGGCGGAGGGCATCAACAGGCAAAGGGAGAAAAAATAAGAAAGACGTCTATCTGTTTGCTGCATCAGCGCAGGAAATATCTGAGATGGGACTGAAGAGCCATGACCACTCCTCCACTCCAGGGCTGTGGGCAGAACAAGGGTGGATCAGAGTTTACATGTGTGGGACAGTCCCATCAGTCTATACTTGAAGGCTTGGGACTGTGAGAGTGGGATTAGCAATTGACACTGTTGATATTTGTATTTCACTACCACATTCTGAAGTCTCACACTCTTTTCCCATTCTTTTGTGGTTGCTGTATGATTCAATTATTCTACCACCTCCTTCTTTACCACTGTATCTAAGATGATGCTTGGTGGGTGGGTGTGTGGGCACCATCAGGGAAAACAACACCTCTGACCTACATGTTTCTGTGAATAAATTCACACTAATCGCAAACTAAGAGAAATGGGTAACAAGTCAGGATATTGTGCGATTTTGATGTGAAAAGTATTCCTTTCTGGCATGATTTTTGTCTTTTGTAACTGCTATTTCATCCATGATAATTCATAGACCAATGTGGTGGCAGTGTATCACAGCTATATTCCTTTAAGGGGGCTGATAAAAATCATCTTTGATCACATTTAACAATTACATGCATCACCTCAACTATGTGGAGGAAGATGTAATGTGTCAATTGGTGACCACAGTAACTTCCGACATATATTACACCACTTACATGCTACATAACTACCATGATGTTATTTGACATTATTCATATTAAAAGCAAAATGGAACAGGAAGAGGCTGGTACAACGCCTTTCTTCTTATCTAGAAAAATTCTTGATAGCATTAACACAAGGTGGCATCATCAAGGCAAAAAATTATTTTAGGGAACACTACAGAAAACTGTAAGTAGACCTGATTCGGCCAAACTGCTTTTACAGCTTAGTCTGAAAAAGCATGGCTCAAGTATGTGTGGCTTACCCAAAGCAATTATTATTCACTATGGCCATCTGTGTCTATGAAATGGTAGCTTAGAACATAATTAAATATTGTTGAGAGACTAAATATAAGAAGACAAGTAACACTGGAAGCACATAGAGAATAAATCCTCCCAGGAAAGACACTATGATCAGGTCACCTCCTGCTGCCTGAATTCCATTAGTTGTTTTGGGTTCATTTCTGTCAGTAACGTCTATGTTTCATTGATATTTACACACTTTTAAAACCTTCAGACTGACATTAATACCAGAATGATTACTGCACTAAGGGAAGTCAGAATATTTGTCTGACTTGGCAAATTCAATTAAACCCTGCCAACATAAGGGACGTCAGCTAATTTAAAAGCTATATTCCAAGTTATTAGGTCAACTTAATTAACTGTCACACACTCACGTTGAGCATGTGCAAATGACAAATGGTAATAAAGACGCCTTTGTCGATGGAAGCTGTCGTGAAGCTTTAATTTCAGAGACACAGCAGCTCGAACATCAAAGCAGTGAAGTGCCCTGATCACTGGCATGAAAAAGAGAAAATTAAAGCCCATCATGATTTTATTTTGGAGTGGAAAATGATTAACATTCAAAGATATGAAATTGTTGCAACACAACAAGTTAGTCTAAGGTAAGGTGTTTTCAAAACTTGACAGAGCAACGGTGGTGAGTAATCGACATACAGTAGCTGTAGGCAGCTCTGAAACACAACAGTATATGTAGTCAGCTTGCAGAACAAGTTTGATCAAAAGCAGCTGATCTTTTTCACAGACGCCGTTATCGCCACTTCCCATTGAAACTGATGCCAGCATCATGACTGTCACCAGTTTGTCATTAACAAGACAGGACAAGTCGAGGCAGGTGGTGCTAAAGAACGAGCAAGCACATTATCAGTTCTCAGTGCACAGCCAGATATCAGGTCTGGCTGCTGAAACAGAGGAAGTGTGAGTTTGTACAAAGATTAGTGCATTTGGCCTCGACTCCTCAATGTGGTTGGAGGCCAAGGTTGATCTGTCACTTCATTTTTCCTCTATGACCTATTGTGCATTTTTCTTTCATGAGTAACCATGTAATGAATCCAACACTTTGTTTTGTGGCTTTTCCAGGAGACACAGTCTTCTTTTATTAAACTTGGCAGATGTATGAGTGTAACGCTGCTGACAGCAGTCACTCTAGAATTCTTGGCAACAACTGCTTTCCATTGAAATCTGTCTAGAAAATACCAATTCAAACTTTTTTTTTCCAGGATTCATTATCAATCAAGAGTTTAAGGCCAATAAAAGGGCGTTGGTGTTATTCTGTGTGCGTTTAGACTGACAGGTGTGATTGACAGCTTGTCCTCCTTCTATTTAATAGCCTGTGCAACACTCCAACACAACAGAGTTTTGTGAAGTACAAGTACAACTCAGGTAGATTAATGTAGACATCAGCTATTGGATCCTGACAGAAATTTTGTTGACGGTTGATGGGCAGCTGTGGCTCAGTTGGCAGAGTGGGTCGTCCAATGGCCGAAGGCTCGGCAGTTCGAATCCTGGCTCCCAATCTTCACATGTCGAAGTGTCCCTGAGCAAGACACTGAAGCTTAAATTGCTCCCAGTGGAGCCTGTCAGCGCTTGCACGGCAGCAGCCGTGGCACCAGTGGACGGCTGTGTATGAATGTGTGTGAATGGGTGAATGTGAGGACAATGTAAAGCACTTTGAGTGCCTTTAATGTGTAGAAAAGTGCTATATAAATGCAATCCATTTACCATTTTGACAATCGCAAAGAAATGTATGGCCAGAAAATGGAAATTGGAAATAAAAAATGGAAATAAGTGCCCCCCTTCCAATCGAGATGTGGTCATAAGAAGTCAACAATTGTATGAACATGGAGAAAATAACCTACTGGGTGCAAATAAAGAAGTAGGATGTTTAACGAGATATGGCAAACATTTTTTTTATTTTTACCAGGGACCTACATAGGTTAAGTTCTTTATACCTGAGCAGGGCCTGTAGGAGGTCGGAGGTCAACATATGTACCTCTGTTACTCATGCAGTTCACCTATATTTTTGTGTGTTTGTCTTGTCTGCTGTCTGTTACCCATCCATTGTGGGCTGGAAATGTTGTCTTGCAGTGTAATACAATAAAAATGTATCCGGGCTTCAATACACATGTTTATGTTATGTTTTTCAACCTTGCCAAACTAAATTAGCTGTTATACTGCCTATACAATATATGTTCATCACAGTGATGTAAATAATTTATCCTATAAGCCTCTGTACTGGAGAAGAAGGGGATGTATCACACATCACTGCTAGACAAATTAGGAGATCAGAAAACCCTCAGCGAGTTACAATGACCATCTGACCAATCAAAGCCTGTTCTGAAACACACCTCGAACATCATCTCTAGGGTATTGATTCTCTTCAAGGGGTGAAACGTCTTCTAAGACAAAACTCCATCCAGTTGACCTGATTCAATTCCCTAGAGATGCCATTGACCTGGACGAATGACAATTTACACAATCACCTGGAAGATCGTGTCTCTTCTTCCCCGTCTCTTTCCTGGTTGTTGTCAACACCACTTGCAACTGCATCTGATTCCGTACAAGTCGTCGAATCGGGACAGACTTAGTGAGCAATCGTTGCAGGAACCAATCCACTCAGCTCCATCTTCTTGTCTAAACATTGTCACACCTTGCTAGATAAGATGACAACAACCAACAGCCAAACTGGAGGCTTCAGAACTGTAGGATGAGTATGCATGTGTAGCTGACAAACCAGCAGGTGGTGTCACAGTGGGTTCATCCACTTCTTTTATACAGTCGACAGACAAGAACTTTAAGTGGTAACTAATCAATACCTTCTACTAGATGTGACAAACAGTGGGAAAAAATCCCAAGTAAAGCTGATACCACTGGGGAAAATCAAGAATTTTGAGCAGACACACAGTGTTATTCTGACAGGAAAGCCATCAGAGCAGCAATATAAAGTGTACAGCAGCTCTGCCCTTTAGGGAGGACAGACGGACAATTAGCCTCACTGCTGCACTGTGGATGTCAGCGGGCAGCAATAGCCCAACACCCATTTGGCCTGGACTATCTGACAATCCTTTCTTAACTAACCAGCATGTGGTTTTCCCTTGAAGCTCCAGCCCTCACATATATTTAGACGCAGACAGACAAGCCAGTGCATCCACATACAGTGATGGCCACAGATTGCTTACAAGTTGCTATGCAAAACACCAAATATGTCTGTGTTTGATGCTCCTGGTGCAGTTTCTGAATATTTGAGGGAACCTTTCCAGCTCATGCTGTGTAAGATACCACAGGAGGGAGAGAGTGAGGCAGAATTAACGGGGCTGCTGAATAATGCACTGAGATACTGAGCTACGGAAGGTGCTGACCAGGAGAAGCCTGCAGCTTGGCAGCAGCAGACTCTTGCTTTATATTCATTATAAATCCAAAATGTTCTGCTCCACCAGATAAATGCTGCTGCAGAGGGTTTACAGGAGACCAACTGTTAACTGCGTTTGTTCCACTGTTTTAGATAAACTGGACAGATATTTTGCCTTCTTAAACCAAACATGTAGACCCGCCTTTAAAAAACCAACTTATTTGATCATTTATAAAAAGCACAGAAAGGGTATTTTTTATGAACTCATAAAGGAAAGTAGTTGTCTTCTGTGACTTTGCCAGTACTACTAACACTCCACAGGATACCTTTGTACATAGAATACCTTATTTCTACTAATGTGCTGATATGAATTTACATTCCAACAGAGTTCTAATGTTTTTTTGAAAAAACATTCAGTTTGATAGATGACTTTTACAATAATTCACAGGGGGCGTTTCCAGTACTAAACGCAGTTGAGCTTCTTCCACATTCCTGTCTGTGACTGTTCCACTTCAAAACAGCTCCTTCATTTTTCTGGTGCATGGGCTACCGAGTCATGTAACAACTGCTGACTTCTGTTGACAACTTAACCACAGTGAAAATCAGCAGTGTTGTTTTTTTCTTCACCGTGACATTATCTTGGAGTCAGTTGAAATATTTCCAGGTAAAACAAACACTTATTCCTTCTGATCTCCGAAAAAGGAACAGTTAAAGCACTTTAAATAAGGGCCTGTGGGTAGCTGAAGCTGAGCAGGTCAACCTGCCTTTATGCTTGGACATCCCTGAGTGGGACTAATAAAGGAATATCTTATCTTATGTACCTGTTTTGTTCCTTTCATTTCTCCATCTTCTAGATCACAGGTGTTTGCTTGCTATTAATTTATTTTATCTCCCATCTACTCAGCCTTGGCAACAACTGCTTCAATTGCCTTTCTCAATGTAAATATATACATAATTTTATATAATCTTATTTGTTAATAATGCACAGAAATAATTGGGGCAGGAGCCATCTTTAACTGCAACATAGAACAAAGTAACATGAGAGCAGTGGTGCACAGATCAATACCAAGACATCCATGCTTCCCATCCGTATCCATTCAAATTCTGTAATCTGAGTGAAAAGTGGATGTTATCATCAATCGGGGACGCAATACTAAACACCTAGGCTATTAGAAGTCCTTCAGCTTATCATATTCATATGCAAATTAAGTGGTAAATGCATCCAGGCCTCAATTAATGTATTGATGTTCCATGCATTCGTAATGATTATTTTCAACCTCAAGCTAAAATTGCTACTTTACTGCCAATACTCTATATGTATTTATTTTATTGAACCTTTATTTTTCCAGGTGAGTCAACAGAGCAGGTTCTCATTTGCAGTAACGACCTGGCCAAGAGGCAGCATATACATACACACATGCATAAGAACATAAAAGCTGGAACATAAAAGGTAGTACATAAAAACTGACACAGTTAAACAAGATGAGCCACATTAAGAATCACAGTAACACAAGTCAAAGAAACAGATAAAACTACACACACACACACACACATATATATATCTGTATATCAGTATATGTTGATGACACTTCTGTAACAGTCTAAATGATTAACATTATAAACATATGCATCAGAGAAGGGCACAGTATCACACACACATCTATAGATGACAAATTAGGAGATGAGAGAACTGTGATTCATAAATAATTTAGCAGATCACAGTGACCCCCCCCCCTCCCCCCACCACCA
>JAPTHA010000005.1:17302007-17318388 GCA_029814585.1 Gymnapogon annona | reverse complement strand
TAAAACGCACCAGACTGTAAGGCGCATTAAGAGAAACAAAATACTCAGATAAGCCAGTGAGTTGTCACACATACAATACAACACGGTTTGACAGCACTAAATCAAACATTAGCGTATTCACAATAACTTCCAACCTTGTTCAGTTATAACACGTTAAAAAAAAAAAAAACAGTCTGATACTGCTAATTCACCAGAAGCAGAGTATGTATTACTTCGCGATGCTCCTGACTACAGTAGCCGTGACGCTGCAAGCGGTGCATCTTTGTAGTTTACCAAAGTTGTACTAAAACATTTTGACAGATCGTTGTGTACCACACAAAATTGCTTCGAGATCAGTAAGTACAACTAGAATTAATCCATCTATATGGCGCCATGGATTATAAGGCGTACTGACGTTTTTTGAGAAAATTAAAGGCTTTTAAGTGCACCTTATAGTCCCGAAAATATGGTATGTTTGGTGTGGTATACTGTAGAACTTCTATACTAACAACCCATAACCTAAACAGTATCCACCTAAAAAGCCTGTACATCCAGAACCTTCTCTTAAAGATAGAGTTCCACTTCGGCAGTGCATTATGTGTTGGTTCTGAGGAGTGACTTAGTTCTCAACTGTCAAGGCTGCTCAAAATAAAAAAGTGGGCAATGACAGCCCCACTACATTAGTCCTGAGTGTGAAGTGAAAGGTACAGCTGAAACCTGAAAACAGGCGCAAAAGACTCAAGGTTGAACATAAAATTACAAAGCCTACTGGTGACAACATCCAAGTGATTCAAGCCAGTTAAAAAAAAAAAGTGATATAGTTAGCAAGAGCTGGACGACATGACTCCATCACTCAGCGTAGCAGTGCAGCACCCTACATTTGCATTCAGTACAGTGTTTAATACTCTACTGCATGGTCACATTGATGTGCAACAGCATGTCTGATGTGTGCTACAGGCATCCAATGACATAGTCATATAATACATAACTGCAATGCACAGAAGGTTGTGGAGTTACCTTCTTCAGATAAGCAAAAATGAGTGGAATTCATTCAGTCTGCTTTTCAAAGAGAATAGAAAAGAGAAACAGTGAATGAGGTGAGTAGAAAAAAGGGCGAGATAAAGGCACTTGTTGAGATGAACTAGCCTGCTATCAATGGTGCTGAGGTAGGTATTGATGGAGCTCTCTGTCTCCCTATTGACAACACCCTGGTCTGGTCACACTGGGGTCCCCTCACAGACACCCAATCAATAGGCCCTTCACAAGTCCCCCTCTTTACACCCAGGTGACTGGGAAGAGACATTTCATGTGTGCGTGTGTGTGTGTGTGTGTGGCTGATGCATGACCCCTCTAATCTAGTGACCAGATCAGAGCCTGGCCTGGTGGCTACCTTCCTCACTCAAACTGAAATTACAAAAACTGTCAATTGAGTAACTGGGTCTTCGATCATAGATGTGGGAAACCTTGTATACAGGCTGAAAGTCTTTAAGAATGGATATTAGGGATGCATCTTTGGGTTAAAAACTTAGACTGTTTTGGACCAATACTGTAAAGGTATCACAAGTCTACTAATTTGATCATCACGGTCAAGTTTATCTTTTCTGACTTTGTATTTGGCATGCATTTCCCCTGGTAACCCACACACTGTAACATATATAACACCATTTCTATTGATAAGGTTTAAGTCCCACCTTTTAATACTGTTATTTTGCTTTTTGAATGTCAGCCTAGAGATTTAGTCAGTTATGGTCAGAGACAATTATAGTCACAGACACAGAGAAAAAGAGGCAAGAGGCATCTGAAAACACCATGTAGTTTAGGCACAAAAAAGAAAGCAAAACCAACTTTAACAGTTTAGACCAGGGGTGCTCAATATGACGATCGCGATCTACCAGTATCAAGTACCAAGGTATTGTGGGTAGATCGCATGGCATTTACAATTTAGCCATCAACCTATCACCGTGAAGTGAATGGAAATTTGTCATTTGATTGACAGTTCGTCTGACCAATCAATGAGCATGTGCATAACCGCACGTAATAGCAAGGCAGTGAATTGACCAGTACCCGTACACGGCGTCGGGTCCGCATGTCCACGGCGTCAGGTCCGCCCGTCTGCGGCGTCGGGTAGATACCACATAAAAACTGTCTAATGTTGTCAGTTCCTTTTGATTCTCTGTTGATGTCTCGCAGAAAAACATTGTAAATATTCTTCTTATGTTACTATGTCAGAAGGAAATAGTCCGACAGTCAGTCAAGCACAGTGTTTACTAAAATTGCACAACAACATTTTTACAGATTTTGGAACTCCATGAACACATAAGACACACTTTAAAAGGCACACCGTTGATTATTATTTAAGTGAACCATGGAGGGAAATAGATAAGTCCCCCACCAGGACTGAGGATCATGTTGAAGTGTGGTTGAGGCTGGTGTCAGTAGATACTGTCCAGATGATGCATCATATTATATCAATTATTATTATTATATAAATACTATATGATGCATCCCTGGCTGGTTCCATTCAGTGCAAGTCACCAGAGTAAGGTCATGACAAAAAATGTACATAGTTGCATCAACCAATATGGGTTCACGCTGTTATACAAAGTACACTCACATATGTGTATATATAAATAATACAAGGTATATTAACATATATGTACATATAAATAATTGTCAATATATTTATAAATAAATATATATTTGGCAATTTTACTGTAGGTAGATCTTTTTGACTTGGTCATTTTGAAAGTAGCTCGCATGATGAAAAAGTGTGAGCACCCCTGGTTTAGACAAAAGAATGTGAATCATTTCAGAGAAAGACTAAACAATGAAGCGGAGGGAAAACATAGGATTGTTCTCATTACTTACTCATCTCTATTTATTACAACATGAATGGATATCTTTCTCAGGTAATGACAATCTTTTACCAAGGGTATGTTTCCTTTTCAACTCCCCATCAGGAAAAGGACAACAGCTACCACCCTGTTGTATTTTGTCACCCTAAGTGTGGTCATCAATGCAAGAATGTGTCAGCCCTAATTGTCTGCAGCACACCTCTTCATAACCCACTCCCCGCTGCCTCCTCACTCTGTTGCTCTAAAGGGGTTTGTTTTGGGTCGGTGGCTGGCAGAAGGACTGGCACACAAACAAATCACAGATGAAACAGCAGTGTGAACACACTCCTCTGTTGTCCTAATGGCAGCATTCTGTTGGAGGGGCTGATTGAATTAGCCTGGTGCTGATTGCTGGGCACATTGATTAATGCTGCCTGCCTCGGTGTGTTGTGCCGCTGAGTCCTGCTGCTGAATCCCAATGAGACACCATCCACGCAAGAACATGTACTGCTTCCCACAATTCACAGGCTGTACGTCAGCTTGAGGTTCGCTTCATTTTAGAGATGTAGGAAGACGCTAATAGTTGGTTTTAGAGCCATTTTAGCAGTGTGTCTTTTAGAAGGGCAATGATTGCAGACACTCATGTGGATGAATTTCATCATGTCAACAACTTGTCAACACCTTTTTAATACCCTTACGATCCCAATTTAAGGCCAATGTCACACCCATACTAAGAAAAAAAGCAGACTTATGCTCAAAAGGCTTCAACATAATACTAAATGCTTACCTTGAACTACACGAAAGCAGACTTTATTGACATTGGTCTGCTGTGTCAAAAATAGAAGATTCATCTGTTTTTGAGGGGGATGCATGGCTGCCTCAAGGAGATGAGGTGTGGCTTTATGGTCTTTCCTTGGTAAAGGGTATCGAAATGCACCCGACATTGATGAAGATATTTAAAAGGATGCATTTAGGTTCCAAATTTCAAAAATAAAAATAGGATATGTCTGAAAAAGCAAATTCCAATGTGACATGTTAAGAAAATTACTAAGAAATAACACCATGCACCTGAGGAGTTAAAACATCACACACTTACACTTCCAAAAGAAATGCAGAAACATTATCCCTCCGAATGCATGTTTTTTCCCGCCGAACAAAAGCAGTCCATCAGTGGAGAGATAAAGCGTCACACTATACTTTTAGTCCTCAAGTGTTTTTCACAGCCACTGCAGCAAGTACCTGCTGTTGACAAATGCTTGCTCAAAAACAAAAGTACTACTGTGAGCGTCACAATAGTCCAGCACTCTTTGGAGACAATCACGTATTTAGTTTAGAGTCAGCAGTTTAAGAGGTTGTTCAGAGTTTTTAAGTGAGTCCACAGTGAGTGTGTATCAGGGGGGCACTTCCCAGAATGCCCTTTCCTCTCTCTTTCCTCTGTCAGTGAGCAAGGGAATGGGAACAGACGGGAAAGAAAACACACTGGAACAACATTACCGCTCTGCCTCGTGCTTCCTGTTTGCCCCCTCTGTGTCATTTCCTGTTTGGAGTGTGCAGATTTGGGTCGAATGAGACTCCAGCCAAGTCCCCTTATGGCCTTCATGACCAACTAGATTTTGTGCAATGAAACTATTCATTAGCACCTGTTCTGCTTTCATCTAATTATTTCGCTCTTCTTAAAAAACAACTCATGTTTGCATGACTTCTCGTTCACTGTGTCAAAATACAACTGGTAAACACTTTAAAAAACATACAAACAAACAAACAAAAAACTTATCCCACGAACAATGATACATTTGCATAAGGTGAAATTAAATGGTTCATATCCATCAGAGCAATCTTGACCATGCACACTGTCATTCTCACAGTTTGGTGGATTGTTGTGTGCTCTGTCATGTTTGACTCACTGTGGTAAAATTTAATTTGTTGCATTTTTACATGTGGTCGTTTGGGTTTGTGGTGCCCATTACAGAACAACCACATTCATACGCCTGCAAACTAAAGTCATATGTATCTTAAGCAGCAATCACACGAGGTTAGAGAACAGCCAAACAGAAGCTGTTGTGGCCTTCTTTTATAACTAACCATTTGTATGGGTTTTTTTTTAAACATAATGCTATCATCCTGTTTCTCCACATTGCAATTTCATTCCTGCAACTTTTGTCTTTTTGGTATATCTATAGTCTGTCTGTCTTCCCAGAGTTCTGCATATTTTTTTCCCTTTCTTTTTATATTTATATTTTTGCTGTGTGATGTGTATCTATTCTGCTGCTGTAACCTGAAATTTCTCCAAGTGGGACAAATAAAGGTATATCTAATGTAATCCAGTCTAACCTTATCTAATGTTTTTTCTCAAAGCATCCTGTTTTAATTACAATACGGTCTAAAGCTTCTTTAAACTCTGATAAAGTATGAGTTAATGTCAGTTCCAGCATGAGAGAAAAATCAGAACACACGGGATCTGTCACCAGTAGAAAGAGGATAAACAGTATTAAAAGGACTAATATTCTAATGGATTTTACATAGGCTAAACAACTCCAGATAAATAGAAATTATAGAAAAGTAAATGTTCCAGGATTTAATACATGCTTCAAACATAGCCAAATGTTAGCATATCACTAAACCAATAAATCAGCCCAAGCCCACATCAAGATCCAGGCCTCCCTCAGACATCACCTCTCCCAGGACCTTCAACAGCAAACAGCCATGATGTTCACCACAAAAGTGGGCCAGTGAAAAGCTTCTGTGCACAACACAATGCACGAATGTGTGTGTGCCGTGTTGTGCTGTTTACAAGGCGACAATAAAATAAACAGCTGGTAAAGCAGCGGAGAGCCGAGGCCCAGCAAAGGGAAAGCGGGGGATTTGATGTGCGCAGAAGCCAACAGTCAAAGATCTACGATGACACAGTCCCACTGAATGCGGCAGCGGCATGGGAGTCTCTCTCCACAAGGCTCTGTGCACTCACACACGTGTCCCTTCATGCATCACACAGTCGATCAGGTGTATCCTGCTTGACATTGGTCGATAGGGCGCGAGTCGTTTATCATGAGCTGACAGGCAGCAAGATGTTTGTCACAGGATGAGTCTGGGTGTGTGTGTGTCTGTGTGTGTTCAGTGTAATATTCATGATCCTGCTGTTGGAATTCAGAGGTTGTGACTGAGATTTCTTGAGGGCCACTAATGTATCCTGTCAGTTATTAACTCATCATAATAATGTATCCTATCTTGTTAAGTTTGTGGGTTTATGCAAGAACCTGTGATGCATTCTGCTGGTTTTCAGTGTAGAAGGGTTGAATGAATACTTCCCCTTCTTAAGCTAAATAAAGCCTTTCAAACTATCTTGGATTCACTTGAAAATACATAGTTACGTGCTGAAACAAGCCTATTTTTGTGAGGGTGTGAAAAGTTGACTTTTGGAGGCACGTGGTTCCTTCAGGAGAGCCATGCCACAAAGATACAATATGATGTCAGTGTTTATGCTGGTAAGGTTTTGCTCCTAATCTTGCCACCACACCATACATTTGACACACACACAAACAAAAATCAATAATAGGCCTACATGTTAGCCTCTAGGCTGTGCGTGTTAAATTAAAACATTGAAGGTTTCATCCCACGGAACGATGGTTGCAGTAGGAGCATCCCTCTATCTTTATCGGTTGATTCTGCTCACTTGAACAAACATGACAGTAACTCTACTTGGACAAACTGCCCAAGTTGTATCATGACTCAATATTTTTTGTTATTAAGTGCTCTAATAAAATTAGTAAATGCTGTTTCATTATAGTTATTTTTCTTTAAAAATGCAGAACAGAAACCAACCACCTACTTAAATTTCTATAAGCCATGCATGCAAAAGAGAGTTTTCTTTATTAGAATAAATTCAACCAATCTGAAGTCTAGACATTAATTATTGATAGCTGAAGAGTATTGAGGTTTGTAGACCCACGGCCTAAAACAGCATCTTGTCTCACTTCACCATAGCAACTACATTAAACACTGGTGATGAAGCACTGCTAGGATTTCTGTCTCTGTGTTAGAGACAGAGGAATATTAGTCTGCTGGTATCAAAACTTTGTGGTCCAATCATTTTAACTGAAAATAGTTTGATGATAATTCCAACAATTCTAAGAAATATTTTAGTTTAAGTGTTAACATTTTGATTTTAGTCACTTATTTGCAGACAGTCTACCCTTAAAACGGACTCACATTAGTTACATAATTATTTGTTTTTGCTCTCAAGACAAATAAAGTCAGCTAGCATATTAATATTTATTACCTATGGCAATTCAGTAGCTAGAGTGATTCATACAATATAATATTACCATTGTCTGCAAATGCATTTAAGAATAAAAGACTCCACGCGTTTCTCTTCCTTCTCCTTGGGCCGCTGACCAAAAGTGTATGTACTTCATTCTGCATAGAATATTAACGGGCACATACAATACAAGCTGACACCAAACATCTGTGAATCCTTCGACCCACTTTGAACTGTAATGTAGCGAGAAAACCTTATGAAAGTGCAGCAGTATAGAAATACTGCCCAGCAGCAATGAGACATTGAGGTACAACACTAACAAGAGTGAGACTCTGTAACCCTCAACACCAAGAGCAGTGAAAAGGTACCAAAGTGTTCTTCCACACACAGTCCACTCATCAATTCATGCCGTCAGTTCCAAGAGCGTTGCTTAAACTCTACAACTGCAGACTTCATACCAGCACACTATTAGGAGTCATCACCATATTACCTACATCCAAAAATTTATGGGAGCTGGGATGTGAAATAAAATCTTTGGTGGCTACGCCCTAAATGTTGTCCAACATTCATAAAAACTACCTCATTCATACGGAGGACAGTCAAAAGGGATACGGCTGTGTGACTTGGTTGGCTAAAGGACCTATTTGTAGTATTCCCACTATTATAAAAAAAATATTGACCTGAAGCATCATTGCATTGTTTGGAATAAGTAAAACTGATGTTACGATAAAGAGAACCGCAAAGACATGAACTCTATCAAATATCTGTGATGGGTGGATGGAATTACTAGTACAGTATACCTACAGTGTATAGCCCTGCCTCTGGCCAGGTGGGGGTATAAGAAAAAACACAGAAAATGTCAGATCTGCTCCTAACATGGCCTAGCACCATACATGAAAAGGTTTACATACAGAGAAATTAAATAAAAAGATTTGTCAAAGTCTTCAAAAAATTCTTAAAATCTTAAAACTCAGGTTAAGGGAAACCCCGGATTACAGGCTGATAATGCCTGTGCTGTAAAACAAACCAAAGGTTCACACCTGCCACGGCGCAATGAGGTCACTATCGAGTCTCTCTTTTCCAAGAAGTGAAACAGTGAAGTAACAGGCTTTCACATGCCGCAGCTACTGTCTTTGATTTGAATTATACTGTGCAATAACTTAAACAAAGCAACTAAAGCGAGCCCCATTGTGAAATTACATTTCCTACAACAAAAGGAGATGGGTAATCTATTTTTTTTTTTATAAATGATTACTGTTCAGTGCAGGTGAGGATGTTTTCAAGTTTGTGATGTGTGACAGTGTGTGCTGTTTATTAAGCAATACTTAACTCATTACTGGTTGGTTGGAGTGTGTTTAACAGGCTCATACCCTCAGGACACTGTCTGTGGATACATTTCCTCCAACCCTACCCTTTACAGGGAGATGTAATCATATTCCAACAAGCCTTCCTTCCTGTGACCCTCCCCACCACCATTCCACCCCCATTTAATTCAAAACACACACACACGCATGCACACACGCGCACACACACACACACAAACACACACATCGATGTCACCACAAAAATGACATCTGAGCACTGTTCACAACTGCAGGACAAGAGAAAAAAATGTAGAGAAGGGGGTGAGGAAAGGTTGAAGGACTACATTCCATGATTTAAACACAACACAAACAACTTCCAATAAACTGACGACACACAGAAGAAAAAGACAAATAAAGAGGCAAAAGAATACACTGGACAGCATAGAGCATATCCAAGAAAAAAACAACAGACAATGGAATAGAGAATACCCCGACTCCATTGTATATAACTGCAATTTGGATTGAAATAAAATAATCACAATTTGGAGGAAAGGCCATTGGAAGTGTGGTGTTTTGTGATTATTGATGCAAAAATGTGCCAATGGATAGTCAAAAGTATTTTGTGAGTGGCATGTGTGCAAAGATGCCACCCAAAAAGAGCACAGAGGCTTAAAAGAAATAGGAATCCATCAAAAACACCACCTCAGTCCACACAAAGAGAATGGTCGTATTTGCACTGACTGATGAGAACGGTGTTCTTGAAGCAGTACTAGTTTTTGGGCCAAATGTGGAAAGATACACACCTTTAAAAGGAGTACAGTGAGTGGGTTAAACAGTACCTCAGATGAACTTTTTCCAATCAAATCTGCAAGTTCTTCAGTCTAAATCGTTTCTAACTTCTAAAGCATACATCTTCTGACAGTAACTTTTTTCATGCCACCTTACCTTGGCCATCTTTTGTATACTCCAATTTTACAGGTCACTGGATTGTATAAAAATCAATTAGAATCTGTAATAGTTGCCAATACTTGGTAATTTTTCATACAGCTGAGTACAGATACTTACACGTTTACTAAATACATCCCAACTTCTTCTCTGTTCTAAACATGTCATTTTAATATATTTCCACTTAAGTTCAGTCAGCAGTCAGTGTTTAGTTTAATATGAAGTACGAGAATAACACAGGAGGGAGTGTTGCATTTTAGCTTGTATCTGTTTTGTCATATCCTCAGATTTACATTTGCATTCTAATATTACATTACCCTCTAATCATGGTTGGGGCCTTCATTTAGCTCAACAGCTGATACAGGTCTTTTTTTCTAATCACTTTATTTTAAATGATATAGCATGAAACATCATAGTGATCCCTTCCTGTTTGAGATGTTAAAAGTACTGCAAATGTGCTTTCTGCAAACTCAACACCTCCCTCCTTAACCGTTTCAAAAAGTCTTCTAACGTCTTAGTGTAATGGAATCACTCATGGCTTTATGGAGTTTTTATTGTGTATAAAATTTTGTCTTTGTGGCAAAGGACACACATCTGCAGTGACAACGCTCAAACCGAGTGACCTACAACAATGAAGTGTGAAACATTGCATTATATTAGTGAATACACTCAGTGAAACATGAATTAAATGTGTTCACTGTATTTAACTGGCAGTGCCTTTACAGGTGCCATAAGTCTTTCTACCTTATGAGTTGACCGGTATTTGATCATGTCAACCATGTCCTGACTGTTATTACAGAACCAGCTATTGATTCAATCACAGTTTTTATTTGAAGGAACATGAAATTTGTCACATTTTCTTAACACTGTGCAATTCTTGTTGAAGACCAAACATTTTTCTCATCCTCATATAGGTCTTTGAACACAGACAGGTTTGTGAACTTCATGCAAAAAACAGCTTTTTTCCCACCAGATAAAAAAGTCCTGTCGGATTAAGATGAGGGCTTTGTGATGACCATTCCAAAACATTCAGTTTGTCAACCTTAATCCATACTAAATTAAGAGGGATTATTGCTTAAAAGGAGAAAAACATTGTTTGCTCATGTGGCACATTTTATAGCTCATTTCTAGATCATTTATACTGAGAATAAACTGTAAATTCTGAACTACAAAGTAAACATATAAATCATTCTAAAAACATTCCTGTACTACCAAGACATTTTTATATCTGCACTTAAAACCAGAAAAAAACAGATTAATATCCTCAAAAAAAATAAATATCCACTTCTTCCCTACATAAAATAAAATCCATGAGTAATTAGTCATGTGGATCACAATAAGTCATAGTTTTGAATGTGTAGACCTTGTGTGAAGATACAATGCTGTGTACTGTGGTGGTACTTCAATGCAAGCTAACTGAATCTTATTTTATTGTCTCTGCTCTGTTTTGAATGTTTTTCATTTCACCCACTTCTGCTTTGGTGGTGTGTGAAATCTCTGTGCCATGCCTGCGAAGCATCATGAAAAAACAATTTGAATTCTGGATAGGAGGGAGTAACAGCTATGCTAAGTGGCATTCAGGGAGTACATATCACAAATTTCATGATCGTTTTGGTACTAAAGTGAAAATGTAGTGTTTATTAGGTCTTCCCTTGTCAATGTTATATTAAAGTGTCTCTTAACCTTCACCACAGTGGGTCCTGCTTTATTTCCTTTCCACAGCAGATCTCCGATGCAGGTCCGACACAGTAGCAGACAGAAAAGGAGTATGACATCTGTTATAATATCCGGACTAATCTTAATCGGAGAATCTCTTTCCAAGTTTGAATTCGTAGAATGTTCAGGAGGTGAGGTAGATGAAGCCTGTCTGGCTAATAAACCAGCCCGACCAGTGTGACAACATCAAAACCGAAACGGCCCTCTTTCCTCAGGTGCTTTCGGAGCAAACAAATACTAGTGTTTCTTGTAATTAGCATTGAGTCATTCTGTGGGCAGAGAGGCTCCAACTATCTGGAGCACTTGTGAAATAAGACGACCCATTTCACACGAAGACACGAAGAGACAACGTGTCATCGTTACTTCAGGATTGATCAGGAAAAAAAGGACAAATGCTGTCTTTAGCGAGCATCACAAAAGAAGTGTTAAACAAGCAAAAACCTGAACATGAAAGTACCTGCATTCCTCCTCAACAGACTGCAGTACCTGTATTACTTATAGAAACACACTGCATTGACTCAGTGGGCACATTCCTACAGTCACTTGTACTCAGAGATCCTAGAAAAAAGGTCAGATGGTGATCCCACCTTTTTTCCACCATTGACTGATTTCCACAGTCAAGTCAAAGGAGTAACAGAGAAGACACAGGCTGGACCTGCGTTCCAGAATCAAAGGGGCTGAGACGCAGTGTATAGATTAGATACCTTTATTATCCCATTCGGGGAAATTTCAGATTCCAGCAGCTAAATACAAAGAGTAGAAAAACAGAGTAGACAGATATACATCAATTGAATTCTTGAACAACATAGACCAGGGGTGCTCACACTTTTTCAGCAAGCAAGCTACTTTCAAAATGATCAAGATCTACCTACTATATAATTTCCAAATATATATTTATTTATAAATACATTGACAATTATTTATATGAATTATATATGTTAGTGTACCTTGCATAACTGCGTGAACCCATATTACTCAATGCAACTAGGTACATTTTTTGTCATAACCTTATTCTTAATGACTTGCACTGAATGGAACCAGCCAGGGATATATCATATAACATTCATATAATACAAATATATATATATATATAATGTATATGATGCATCATCCGGACAGTAACTGCTGACACCAGCCTCAAGCACACTTCAAATGATTGTCAGTCATGGTGGAAGGTACTGGGACTTAACTATTTCCCACCATAAGGTTGACTTAAAAGCCTGACATTTTTTCAATAATCGACAGTGCGCCTCTTAAAGTGTGCCTTATGTGTGGACAGAGTTCTAAAATCTGTAAAAATATTGTTGTGCAATTTTAGTAAACGCTCCGCTTGATTGACTATCGGACTATTTCGCGCCGACATAACAGACGTAAGAAGAATATTTACGTTTTTCTGCAAGACCCCAACAGAGAATCAAAAGGAACTGACAACTATCAGACAGTTTTTATGTGGCATCTACCAGACGCCGCGTACAGTCTGGTCAGTACTGGTCAACTCACTACCTTGCTATAACTCACGCATGGCATTGTAATGCCATGCGATCTACCCATAATACCGTCGCGATCAACTGGTAGATCACGATCGATGTATTGAGCACCCCTGACATAGACAGTAGGCACGATTTCAGTCCCCAGAGATGATAATGAGGGACCGCGGATGTGTCGTCTGGAGCTGAGAGACGGTGGTGTGAATGTCCTCGCAAGCTGCCCTAGCGTCGGCTGAGGAGGGATGTAAAGTTAACAAAATAATGTGTGAAAACTAGTCCAGGGGTGGACAAGTTAACAAAATAATGTGTGAAAACTCCTGGGCCAGGTGGTACAGCCGAACGCTAACCGCTAGCAGTTCAACGTCTTTGGTCCAGCTCTGCTCTTCACAGATGTACCCGTTACACCATCTCTCAATCCCATACATCGCCAGTCCCCCCCTCTCCTCTACCACTCTCCCTCGCACTTCGGTCCGCTCTCACCAATTGAAAACCAACTAAAGTAACGACAGAGTCTGGTGTGTTCTCCGTGAGCCAGGTCTCTGTTAACAGCAGGAGGCTGCTCTGCTTGTACTACCACTGCAGTCTGGGTAGCGCCGTTAGCTCTTCCATCTTGTTGGTAGATCTTCCATTAGAACTGATGTAACACTTGGTTGTACCATCCCCTACTCACCCGGTACATCACGCAAGCTCTGCAACTGCTCCTCAGATGCTGTAATTCCTTCAGAATTATGGATAGCTCTCTTGGGAGTACACTGCTGTTGCTAACTCCAACAGCTGATCCTGACTGTAAAAAACGGAGTAGCTCACAAGATCACCTGTTGCGATAGTGTGACATATGCTGACACTTCCACGTTGGAAATACCCAAAAGCAAGCCAGTGTTGGTTCTCAAAACAACAAAACATGTTCTTAGCTAACCTCTCCAGAGTTTCTCTCTGTTCCAATAATGTTAGGATGGGTAGAGTCATTCACCCAAAGGGAATGAGCTGTGGATCTCAGCATCTCCTCAATTCATCTTTCTGCTCGCGCTGATGTGTTTGTTTACTGTACATGGTCCACACTCATTTTTAAAACCACGCACCTCCCTGAAACAGACTGTTTCTATGGCATATTTAATACCTAATATTAGGGAAAAAATGATTCATTGAGCAAATAATATCTAGGAGTTTTTCCTTATTTTTTAAAAGTTTCAGTTGCCTTTGATGGAACTGTTATATATTCAGATTGGTGTCCATATAGGATCCTGCATCTGATAATGATCTTAAAGTGTTTGTAAGATCATTACATACACTGTTTGCAGTGTGTACTCTGTGGTCTCCAACACTGTCCCTCAATCAACACTCAGATTGTCGGGTACCTTATAATCCTTGAATTAAGAGAAGAACATTTGTTCATTCACTACTACCATCATTAATTCCAAGGCTTCAAGTTGAATATACAAACTGATGTTGAACATTATTAAAACATAACGGATCTACATCTGTGATCTATATTTCATTGTGCAACATCTCAGTGGAAGGCACCCCAGTTAAGCATCAATATTGAAATTTCTACTTTAGGATGCATATCACTTTCAAATATCGGAAAAAATATCTGCTTCTTACATTACTCTTAATAAGGATTGGCTCTGACAAAACATATCATTTGACACCAATATAAAATCCTAAATAGTAGAACTACTGAATAACTTTCCTTCTTGTGGACTCGTTCTTTAAAATCACAGACCACCCTCCTCACAGTCTGGGTGGATACTGTTCCAGGGTCTGTACGTCAGTGCTGCAGTGTGCAATTTATTTTGCTATTTTATGTTATTTTTGGTGTGCACTCACTAATAGGTTCTTAGAACCGCAAAGGCCAACTGATGTGGTCGAAGCTGTGAACCATTCAAATACTATGGCCGAGTTAATCCCAGGGTCTAGAAGCTAACTGTCTACTCTTCTGAGACTGAATATCTCTGTCCATGTTTGTGTTGACCTGCTTCCAGGTGTGAACTTGTGAGACTCTATGAATGTAAACCAGGTTGCTGCTGGAAAAAGATCCTGCATGCTCAGCTGACTTTTAATAGATGCTGCAGGTCTGGTTGTATGGACCTCTGTGGCTAAGCTAACCATGCTGGAGTCCAGCAGATGGAGGCCAGATGAGGCTTTGAAGAGAAGATAATTACCCTGTACCACACCCAGACACTGTCTGCCCAGCACGCCACCCAAATGACATTAGTCTTCCTCTGACAGAGAGACAAAAGAGTGAGTGAGTGAGTGAGTGAGTGTGTGTGTGTGTGTTTGACTTGAATCAGAGGACAGGTGAACAGATTGCAGTGTATTAGAGAGCAAGTCGTGCACCCGTGATTTGCATGGTTAATTTTCAAAAACCACATGCAAAAAAACCATTGTATAAATAAAGTGCCTGGCTTAGCTTGCTGGCAAAGCAGTGTAAACTATCAATATATTGTTGTCTTAGCTTGCTGTGGGCATTACAAAGTAGAAGTGTAAATGAAGTGTTTAGTGTTCCTCAAGAGAGTTCGTACCCCATGTAAGTTGCAAATTTGTTGCTGAGAACACTGTACACCCTCCTGTCCAACATTTTTTGGGGGTTGTCACTGGAATATTACACACGTTTTTCTCTTATTGTTTTTTTTTTAAACACACCCTGTTCCTCCATTTCTACTTAACGCGAGACTAACTACACAGCACACACATTCTGCTCTCATGTGCACCTCAGAATAGTCTTACTCTGAGTTCAGTGGTCATTGAGTTTAACTAAAGAGCTTTTTGGGGGGGACTAATAATCTTGACACAGTAGGAACGTAATTTTATGGTTAGTGTCATCTTACTTTGGAAACAGTGGGAACAAGGAAAGAAAATATACATAAAACACACACCTGTAGTACACGTGTGATGTCTTTTCATTAGTTTTTCTGTGGTGTGTTGGTGGAGGGGTTTTATTTTGGTAATGTGGGAGTACTTCCAAAGTGCCAAAGTGTTGAACGTCTATCACGCGGTACTACGGTCAATCTCATAGTCTGGAGTTAACTGTGATCGGTTTTGTGTGGTGTTTTGGAATTTATTGGATTTTTCATAACGTGTATGTTTTTCTTCTGTCTTTTCCAGTGCCCTCTATTGGAGCCCTCTACCACGTCCCCTCCTTCATTATTCCCTCAACCACCTTTTGTGCATTTTGGACTTTCTCTATTTTTTCTGCCTTTTGGAATAAATCTACTTTTTCTTTTACAAACCATTCCTGCGTTTGGACCCTTCCCTTCACGGAACATTCCATTTTGATTAGTTTCATGCTGTATTTTATTTATACATTTTAGAATTTCAAATATTTTATACAGTACTCCTTGTCCTTGAACATGTGTTAAGGGGTGTTGTGGTGGTGGGGGAGGTATACACCTATTACATGATGACAGCCCTTAGTGTAACCCGAAATCCTGGTTCCCGGAGAACTCACCGGACTCTGTCGTAATGTTGGTTTGTTTTCAACTGGTGAGAGCGGACCAAAGCGCGAGGGAGAGAAGGGACTGGCGGTGTTTGTGAATGAGAGATGGTCTAACGGTCATTTGTGAATAGCAGCGCTGGACCAAAGACTTTCACCTGTTAGTGGTTAGCGTTAACTGTTAACTGCCTGCGAGGACATTCACACCACCGTCTCTCAGCTCCAGATGACACATCCGGGGTCCCTCAGTATCATCTCTGGGACTTCAATCATGCATACTGTCTATGTTGTACAATAATTCAATTGATGTATATCTGTCTAGCCTGTTTTTCTACTATTTGTATTTAGTTGCTGTGATCTTGTAATTTGCCCTAATAATCTAACCCCTGGTTGAGGATCGCTGCTCTGTAGCTTTAAAGTCATGTATA
>JAPTHA010000005.1:17274839-17286882 GCA_029814585.1 Gymnapogon annona | reverse complement strand
TAAGTTTAGACTTCTGCCCACTCCTTTTGAACACGTGTAAGCAAATTGTTGATTTTGGACTTTTTTTTTCCTTTTAATTTTATGTTCAAATAAACAAGAAAAAAATTGTGGTGGCTTTTATACTATGACCCAAGCAAAAATAAATATTTAATTCCCTGTGAAAGCAGGACCCTTTAGTGTGAATATAATGATCTGCATTACAAGCTCTGATTTAAAGACTACTATTAGGCAGGTTATTATTAAGAGAGTACACATGTGACAATATATCCAAGTCGTTGGAAAGATGGAAGCGTTTTTACACATGGGCCAGATCAGGCCTAAGTGAACATCAAAAATAAAAGTTTTATCTATCGTTTCTAGAAATTATTCCATTTAATGGAACTTTTTACCAAATTTTAATACCAGATGTTCCAAGGCTACTTAGCAATATGAAATGAACCCTAAAAAGGACAAAAATATATCAGGGGATTATTAACTTTAATAATAATATTTGTTCTTACTTGTATAAGTGATATTTGAAATCTGTAAATCTGTAGGAACCAACTAACCACAGTTGAAGAATATAGAAAGGTTATGTAAAATCCAATTATCTAGCAAAAATGCTCTAGTATTAACTGTATGCATCAATACACTTGTATATGTTTGTTAAATAAAAGTATATTAGCATATTTGTAGTGTTTCAGTTCCAAAGTCTTTCATTCTTAAAACCGAACAAAGTGACAAACTACTGTGGCCGTGTCACAACAGATTTATGGTCATAAACACTTATCATTGAAAACGTTTTAATTCAGCATTTATCACACTTGTAGTTTAACATCATAGCTAAAGTCCTATGTTTCATTTAGTACCAATTTCTAATGATAACAGATTGTTTAGTGCATTCGTAAAATGGAAAAAAAAAGGTCACTTTAAATCACTGCGTCATGCAGCAGAAATCTAAGTATTTTAACTTGTCATTTAATTTTGGTAAATTGGAATGCGTCAAGTGAAAGTACTTATAGAGACCTATTCACACATGTTTCAAACATGGAGGTAAGTAATTCAGTTTACAATAGCGAGCTTATTAAACATCAAATGTGTCCACGTCACCACTTGATAAAACTTTGTGTAAAAGCGTCTAGTGTTGATGACAGTGGTAAAACGGTGAATTAAAGACTAATCAAACCAGGTAACAGTTATCAAAGCTTTACTTATGAATTCTAATGTACAAACCTTTTAACGGTGAAATTCCTAAATTACATAGCAATGATTAAAATTCTTACATGCTACAGTATAAGTGTTTGTAAATCTACTGCCTTGACTCCAGGTACCTTTTCTAAATCATTCCATAATTACTATTATTATTTGCAATAGTGGAGTAGTAGGAGGAGGAGGAGGAGGAGAAGGAGGTGGAGCAGGAGTATCAGCGTTTACCTTTCCCAAGAATGCTGACTGTACTTAGTGTTTTATCTATATTTTACATCAGAGCTGGGAAAGGGCTGATCTCAGGAAAGCAACTAAGCTGTACAGTAGTGACACAATGGCTGCAAATAAAAGCTGATAAAGCAAATAGCGTGACCCTGACTTGCTGCTCATTTCATCATAGCCAGACACAGACCACCGCGGATGTGGTCCTGCAGAGGATGTTACACCAGGACATCAGAAAGCACACACTCCTGATGTTTTATTGGATATAAACTTGATTTCTCCGTGATTGCGTGTGTGTGTGTGTGTGTGTGTGTGTGTGTGTGTGTGTGTGTTAAATTGACAGTTGAAAGTTAAAATGTGCCGGTCCTTTAATGAATTAATTAAGTTTGTTTTTGGCGTGCAACACATCACCATTCTGGGGTCTTAAACTGTCCTTCTGTCATAGTAGTAAGCGTGATACAAATGCCATGTGTTTTCAAACTATAAAGCTCCTGAATACATTAAGCCGCATTATCCTGAAGCGGGATAGGAAGGATTCTAAGACACACCATGACAGAAGCCCAGATAAAACACTTTAACAACATCCTACTGACGCTTTCGAAATAAGATCATGAATGCCTAAAAATAACAAATATTAATCGGCAACAAATTGGTAAGATTCTTGTTTTTAGAGCATTGAAGCGTTCGTTGTGCATTGCAGAGATTATTGAATGTTTATTTCAGTCAAGCTTCTCTTCCCATGCACGCGTCTTACTACACGCGCGCATGCTTTTGTTTAACCGTGTGTAACATTACAATTTATATCATTTTGTGTTGTGCTCATTGATAAATCATTAAGCTATGCAAAATGTGTTTTACTTGGGGGACATTTTTTTCCCGCGTGCTTTTATTTCGAAAGCAACGTTGACCACAATTCGTGTTAAAGTACTTTATCCTACTACACGCCTGTTACTACGAAGGCTTTGCCGTGTTCCGTGAGTCTGCAAATTATACCCAGCGTTACTTCAATTACTGAATGACTACCATTAAAACGTGTATATATAACGTATACAGATTGATGTATGCTGGCTGGCAATTTGCCAAGTAAATAAGTAAACCCCTGGTTTCATTTACACGTTAAAAACACAACAGCGTCTCCAACCCACAGTGACTGACACATCCTTATGGCCACTCAAAGGCCAGAAAGCTGGAAGCGACAGCCAATGAGAGGCGGTGATTGGTGCTCGGTCCGCATTGATTCGGTTGCGGGTGGCTGCCTGAGGGCTCCGTCCACGTCAAGTTTCACACAATCAGTCAAAATACAACCGGAACTAAAGCATTTGATGATCAAAACGCAGGTATGAATGGGATCCCTGCATCCACTCGGAAAAAACATAAACTAAAACAAGAGCTTTCCTCCGAGAGAAATGTCCACCTGTGAATGTATATTTGACCAAACCTCCAGATTAAAACCATTTTACGTTACATGATACTTTTATTTACATTGTTGTACTTTTATTTACACGCTGGTGTTTACCCGTCTTATGGCTAGCTCCTAGCTTAATTAAGCTAAATGCTACGAGCATCAATATAAGTATTACAATCTTGCCTTCTTCACATAAACAATAAGTATGACAGCTCATCATTTTACGAATGCTAACTCGGTTGTTTGTATTATAGAGCTTAGCATATAGCAGCATACAAAAATAACTTCAGTCGCTATTCACTTCACTTATAAGGGGAAAATAGTGAATTAAAGCGACTGACTAGTTTGTTTGAAAATTTGTTTTATTTTGTAGAACCACACCGGAAATGTCTTTCATGTTCACCGCAAGCTCAACTATGGTGGGTTTGGCTAGGTAGGCCTCGGTGAATACAAATAAGCACAAAGTTTACAATAATGAAACACAAACTACGTCCGATGGTGAACGTGAAATAACGCGAATAATTTCTCACGGGTGCCCAATAAAGTCCCCAAAGCCCCGGCGTCAACGTTTCATTTTACTTTGAAAAGCAATCGTTAATGAGCCGCCGTCATTCAGCTCCGCAGAAACGCTACGGTTTGCACTGACAGATGCATTTCAGGAGCTCGACAAGTTCCATCTGCTCCAACACGAGCCAACAAACACCGGAGGGGCACGAACGGACGCTCACCTTTCTCTCAACTCGGCGAGTCCCTCTCGGTTACATCGCTGCGGATATTTCCCCGGACAAACAGGAGCAGAAAGCGTCCATGGTCCCGTACCAGGAAGTCCAGAGCACTTCACTTCTCAAACTCCGTGTGGAAAAGCCGCACCGGATCCCAGCCAGGTAGCAATGCGCCGCCCGCCGGGCTGATCTGATCTCACCGGCTCATGCTGCGGCTCAGCTCTGCCTGCGACATTCCACACTCCACAGAATGGCCCGCACAGACCCGGGGCGGGCTCTACTCACCGGGTAGTAGCACGGTGAGCTGCACTGGCCGGTAATGAATCACATTTGAACATGACAGGAGCGGAGCTGTTAACCCCCGGTCCCGCTTCATCAGGACCGTGTTCTCAAGTGTCAAGTGAAGAACGTTTCACAACTTTAATTCAGAATCTTCCGACTATCGATACTTTTATCGCTCTACAAGCTTTAGTCTTGTGGCATGTTAACTGTTACTTTTGTTATTGAATTTTATTTACTTCTTTGTAAACATTTTCTACCACGTCTTTCTTTTTTTCAAACGGGCTTTCCTCTTTCTATTATTATTATTATTATTATTATTATTATTATTATTATTTCTTTAAGCAATATTGCGTTAACTATGCTTTAGTATTTGTGTATGCTTGTGTATATACAGTATATATACGCAGCTGAATACGGGTACATACAGACTACACGTGTACTGCGTATGTGGTTTTGTGTTTCTATAAATATAAAGTGTTTTTATGATTTTATTTGATCGTTTATTTAGTTTTATTTTTGCCTGATTTGTTTAGATTTGTGGAATCTACTGTGAAACACCAGTTATTGTGTTTGGAAAACTATAAAAGTGTAAAAATAATAATAATAAAAAGGAAAAAGAACTTAAACAAGGGCCTGCCAATCATTTTAGTTCAGGTGTCACATACAGTCCAAATGATCTGAAATGGAGCAGACAAGTAAAATAATGAAGAGATCCAAACATCAACCAATGGCCCGACTCATCTCCTGATGTAAAATATTAAACAACCGTTAATCAGATAATCCCACTAATGTATATTAATCATTGAGGTAAAAGACATGATTATCACAAAAAAAAAACCTCAATGCAGAAGATATTATTGGAGATAAATCCCCTGGGAAAGGAAAACAAATGTGCAAATAGTGGCAACAAAAGTTGTGGGTCTTTACATATTAAATTATTAAAATGTGACATAACATTTCAGGCTATCCATAGTTGTTCAGATTACTCACATATTCAAAGTAATTTTACTAAAACGAAGAAATATTTTATGATTTATTATTCCTTTTAAATAATGACAACTTGATTGCAAAAAAGTAAACTTGGACAATAATAAAATATTTATAATTCCAACAATTCACAAAACATGAATAACCTTAAACCTTAAATTTCTTGAGAAGCATGACTGCAGTTTTACTGGTATTATGTCCACCAATCACTGTGAATGTACAAAGACACATAATACAGGCATCTGGAACAAAAGCTGTATTTTTAATCAACCTGAACATGTACTGTAGAACAGCATTAAATACACAACAGATGGATCGAATCAAACAAGTCTATATAAATGCAAATAGGTATGAAGAAGAGAGATCTGCCAAATGTCAACATTTAGTCTGAAATTTTATGTGTAAATACAAAGGAAATACAGTCTAAAATAAAGAAAACAAATGAACAGGTTTTTAAATTGCTCAATATTGCCTTTATTTCAGACCTTACAATTAATGAGAAAAAAACACCAATCTAAACTTTTTGGAGTCTTTCACAAATTTTAGACTTGGATTAAATGTATGTCACAAACATGTATCTGCCTCTGCATATAGACTTAGACTTCCTTTATTGTCATTGCACAGACACACACAATGAATCTGGTAACGAAATGTCATAGAATTGGCAGCTGATAACACAAAATAAATATGGAAAATAGAAAAGTGCACAATTGCTGAAATGAATCCAAAGCCATGAGTGGCTGCAGTGTAGATGCGACAACACACTCAATATAAATAAGAATAAACAAGATAAGTTCTCTTATCTCTTAATACATCTCTGGGGTAAAAAGTGACAATCCTGTAGTTTTGGGCTTTAAGTGTAATAAGATAAGTCTGGGTGAAAAGTACCAAATGAACGAAGGATGCTTTCACAGGCTGAGCTATTATATTGTAAATGTGAACATGGGAGTGTCTCTGAGTAGATTTATGTGAGTTAATGTTCATCTCACAGTAACAGTGACACACTGAGTTTATTTTATGTCTTTTAGTTCCATTTCAAGTCTTATCTGTGTGTGTTTGTTGACAAGTGTTAAATGTCTACACCCTCATCACACGGTGGTAACTTGGCTCTCATGTTCTCATATAGAGGAGTTAATGATGTTTACATAACACTAACAAAACAGTGGTGGCAACTTGCTCTGTGATACAACACTGAGTGTGTTTTAAACACATCTGCCCAACAGTAGTGTCAACATTTACTGTAGTATGTCATTTGACTTCAGTGTGCTTTGTATATGACATAATTATTATGTCACCGCAACACATCCATCTGTCAGTCTGCTATGCACGAGGCCTTTACATCTGAATCCTTTAGTTCACACTGACCTCTGTAGGCAGAACATGTATGTGAGCCGCAACACAAGATCAGTCGGTAGCAGTGAACAGCATAAGAAACGCTGGAGACAAAATCACAGGAGGGTGATACTGACCGAAAATGACTTCACTGCTCTCGCTTTTAAATCTTATTTTTCAAAAAATGAAAAGGAAAAGGTCAGCACATCATGACACTGCTATTTTGAGTGTACCTTTTTTCCTCTTCTAAGTTTAGTCAATCTAGACAGTCTAAGAGGCGGACTAAATGGACGAAAGATATGGATAGCAAAGAAGAGCAGATTTTCAGACAAATTATTGTTTTACCTTTGGCTCCACAAACCATGCACAGAAGTACAACAGATGGGACACATCATACCACACAGACCTTAGGAAATGCAATACTGCCTTTATCTCAAAAATTATACACATATTTTTTTTCAACCATTTGTGGAATTTGGGCCATTGGATAAAATCTTTGTACACGATTCAACAGACACAACACTTGGAGATGCATATCTGACTTCCAAGACCCAGTCAGACTCAGACAAATCTTGATCCAATAGGGATGAACACACTTGTGTGCAAAACAATCTACGACATACAGTGATTCTAATAGTAAAGGCTTTGATGCTTCTTTCTCAAAATATGCCTCTGACTTAAACTATTTTCAGCACCATTGTTAAGACATTTGTGGTGCTGGAGTTGTCTATTATTTAAGTGAGTGAGGGCTTTGGGCAACAACACCACACAGGGTACACATTCGGCAGTTATCTGATTCCTAACCAAACTGAACCACAGAACATCCATCTGTTTTAAAGATTATCCTTCTGCCCAGAAAACAACTACCACCCATGCTGTTTCACAATTCATGCACACAAAATAGTTCTTATCTAAAGGAAAATACTATATAATAGTAACTAAGTTGAATCAAAAAGAGAGAAAAGTTAAAGAAAAAGAAAAATTCCCTATTGCACAATATAAAGTCAAAGTATGTGAATGGTCCTGTCCTAAATGTGCCTTTTAGAACCTGTTAAACTGCAAGGCTGGAATAGAATAGCTTTGACGACGCTGCCGGTTTCTGTTTAAAAGGTCTTTAAACTCATACAAATGAATTTCCTCAACCTTTCACACGTTGTCGATTCTGCATAAGAGGATGATCTTGTTGGGACTGTCACTGACAGACTGCTGTTTAAAAGGTCTTTAAATGTCTTAAAGACCGTCTCTGTCAATCCTACAGAGTTCCCCTTTCAGTGTTCTGGGTGAATTGCAGCTTAGTTCAGCCAGGCTCAATCTTCTGGTTTGTGTTGGACTTCTGCTCCAGTAGGCTGGGAGGTCCTGAAGGAGCCTTAAACACACACCCAGAGTGTATAATGAGGTCTGGGTATATGGCTGCAATATTTACTTAGACAGTATACTGTTTATTGAGAGGGGTTGTTGAAGTCCCCCTGGCAAACCTCATTATTGACTGCAGAGCGCTGAGTGGTGACTGGGACTACACCTGAAGCTTTCAAATACCTCGTGGAGAAATGTGATGGTAAATAGAAAATGATAGGCTCATATGACCTTCAGTTTGTGATCAAACATCTGTCCCGTTTCAGTCGAAGCTTTCATTTGTGTCTTTAAAGTGTTCTTTTGTGCGTATACGATGCCTGTCTGGGTGGTGTCAACACGTTCTCCCTGTGTGTGAATGGGTTCTATCTGAGTAATATTGCCTTCCTCCCACCATCCAAACACATGCACTTCATAAGTGAACTGGTTCATCTAAACCACCCTGTACTTGTGAATGTGACCCTTTTCCAGAAAGTTTGAGAAACCTCTGCGTATTTCCACTGTAAAATACTGTCTTTATATAAAAAAAATAGTAACATGCATTCCCTTGACCCCAAACTTCACCTGAAATGAATTCCTCAGAGGGTAGGGTGGCAGAATTTTTCAGATTATCCAGAATTTAGGGGATGGTACTAAATGCTGAAGAACACTGATTGGTAGAACACTTGTAACATTCTCCACCAACGTTCAGCCCCTTCAGCCAGTGTGTGGTTTATTCCATTTGTACAAGCTACACTTCCATTGTGTTTTGAACATTTGGAGGAAGAAGAAAAGCTACATCCATTAGACAAATACGCCACCAATTATTTAAAGTGACTATTTTGGGCATATTTGTCTTATAACACAGTAGCCTCTCTGTCCGTATGAATGGACTTTGCGAAATCAGCCAAGACGTACTGGATTTAATGAATGTGTTCAAAGAGATTCAGCGTGAGTTCAAATTGGTGACTCGAAATGATAGATCCCCATTCTGAAGTGCACTGGAAAGCATGTAGGTGACCACTAACTGTTTAATCCAGGTAAATACATTTCTGATAATATAAGTTCCTACGACACAGGTGGAAAAGAGGCTAATGGTCTGACCATTTGATGACACATCCAGGGTGAGCCCCGCCTTCACCTAATGGCAATGATGAGAGTAACAACATTAAAAATAAGGGCCTTACCTTTTTCAGTAACAAGTAATCGAATTACTTCAATCATGATAAAGTCGTTACCCATTTTCCCCCCAAAATTAATGACTTTAATTATTAACTCATTGAAAGTATTATCATCTGAACAATTTGATCTAAACCGAGATGCAAAGTGTTTGTAACCGATTTAACAACTCGACCTCTAATCATCATCATTGATGTAGTTGTCTCAGTAAAATATCATCGTATGCGAATCAGTGGTAGAGTTGGGTGTGTGTTGTGAATACAAAAAACAGAAGTAGGCATAGTTGCACATTCTACGACACAAGTGAACAACATGAGGCACTTTCCCACTGTAGGAACTTTTTGTAGTTCTTAATACATTTTTAGTTCCCAGAACCTTTTTTTGTGCATTCCCACGGCATAGGAACTACGATCTACAACTGTAGTTCATAGAACACTTTTTAGCTCCTACACAGAGGCAGAGTCTTTCTTAGTTGTTCAGGAACTATGTGACGTAGGTGCTTGCTGATTGGTAGACCTCTGGCCATGCCTATTTGTGAGTCTTGCAGACAGTGAGTGTGTTCCAGTGAATATGGTGCAGCTGTGATCAGGTCGTAGGCATAAGTCCTATAGCTTTTCGAAACAGTATACATCAGTATATACAACAGATCTACAAACAACATTTATTAGTTAACAATAATAAACACTTCACAACCTTTACAGCTTTCCCCTTGGTGGGTCATCTGCAGCATTTCCTCTCTCATATCTGCATCTCTGTGAACTTCTGAGAAGAGAATGAACACACATCTGGTCCTTGAATAGATGAAGAGAAGACAGTACAGTGTGGACATGTTCAATCTGTTGTTCATCAATGATTATGGGATGTATGACGCTAAATCCACATTCGCTCTGCTGAGCGAATGTTGACACGGGCAGCGCAGACATGTGACTCAAGACTTTACAGAGATTGTGTGGGGTTCTGGGGCATTTGTATTATGTTATCTATTATTCTGTAAGGTTCCTCAAATGTGAACGTGTCATGTCGGAGGGAAGGGAAGGGTCCAAACACAGGAATAAGGTAAGAACGAAAACAGTTTATTCCATATAATCAATACTTTAAACTAAGGGAGTCACTCCATAACAAGTCCAAGACCAAACTATAGGGGAATCCAGGGAAGGGTGTGACGAAGACGGTGGTGGGGGGCTTCAAAGGAGAACACTGGAAGAGACAAACGAACAACAGACGTTAGTACGAACTCCGCATAAAACTTCAGACAGTACCGTACATAAACGCTCCAACTATGGATCTGGCCTAAGTACCGCGTGACAGTAGTTTAACGTTCTTACACCGAACAGCGTCGCTGCAGCTCCTTAAATATCCGGGGAAGATGATCCAAACTGTCCCCAGGTGCGTCTCGTTATTCGCTGCACCTGTGAGACAATTACGCACCACCACAACGCACTCCCACCACACACACACACACACATATCAACACCACCCCCTCATGTACACACACCACAGAACATCCATTTTAAACATAAATAAAGCTAATTTGACATCCCTTTACATGTGTGAAAGTTGTATTGTGTGTAAAAGTACTTTGGCAAATGCCTGTGGGAATGCACAATGAAAAACTTCCCTTGGGAGAATAGTTCATAGAACTGGATATGGATCGTTCTTAGAACTATTCTGAGGGAAAGAGCTTCTGAGGAATGTTGAAACCAGATTAGATTAGATTAGATTAGATACACCTTTATTTGTCCCACTTGGTGAAATTTCAGAGGGGTTACAGAAGGCTAGAGGTGGGGTCCACATTCTGAGACACATTATAACATTTAACATGTAATTGAAAGCAGTGTCAGCCTGTGCATTTCAATGCTAGGCCTTCAGTAACAATATATTTATACCTAAATTAATATACAGTACCTCATAATATCATCAATATGACACCACAGCTTCATAAACTACACAGAAGCATACATATACGTATATTACATCACCCATACCATATTAGACTAGTCGAGCAACACTTAATTTCCTGAGAATTTAAAATCATAAATTAAGATCCATCCTCCTTTCTGTTCTCCACAGGACACCAATGCCACTGTTGTATTTTTTATCCGTGTATTTCAATTTCATAGATAAGTCCTTTTCTATGGACATGGAGGCTAATGCTGAAAGCTGTGTCTCTCTGCTTGTGTTTCTACTATAAGTTTTACGATGATTTAATGCGTTTTTAAAAGCACTGTAGCCTCTACGTTTCCAGCTGTGCTTTGGCATTTTGTTGCTGCATTGGTAAAAAAAACTTCAAGTTGTCGAACCCGGTGTAGTTCCAAACACCAAATCTATCAGACTGCTCATAGTCGCTTGTCTCTAAAATGACAGACAAACCCTTTCCGCTGCTGGGACAGGCTAGCTAGCATAGTGGTTAGCTGCCCTCTTCTCACAATATCCAGTTTTTCTTGAAAATGACATGACACGTATATATCTGCCACCATATCTATATCTTCCTATCCTTTAGCCATTGTGGGTTAAAAAATATCTGTCTTTAGCTAATTAATCTCCTGGTTTTGTTTAGATTTTTCGCAAAATGTTATAGCCCGGCTCTCACAAGTGCTTACACAATCCTAGGGGATGCACATTCTGGTTGGCCTTGGTGTCACAGACTCAAGAGCTGATTGGTTATTGTAACTGACAGTATCCATCCATTGTAAGTGAATGGATACCTACTCTTTTGATCCATACATTCAAGTTGAAAGTAACGCAATAGTTTTTTTTTTCCTAGTAACTAGTTACTTTTAGAACTTATAACTCAGAATGTAATTCAGTTACTTTTTGGGAGAAGTAGCTTGTGACTGTAAATAATGACTGTCATCATTTCCAACACTGCCTGATGGTAGCTGGGATAGGCTTCAGCACCACCGCAACTCTTTAGAGGACTAAGATATGTAGAAAATGAATGAATGATGTGATTTAATTTTTTGTTGGTATGACTATGATCCATCTGTTTTTCAAAATACAGAATTTCATAAAGCATAATATTTTAACACTCCAGTATTTCAGAATGCACAGACATCTCCCTCTGTTAGTGGCGGGCCGTGCATTTCAGACCTGGACCAGCAGTGATATACTACCTGACTTAATCCACCTTTTAAAACCATCATTCTGATCCATGGATCTACACATGATGTGTTTAGACCAAAACACATACAACTCTATCACCTGAACATAAAGTCACGTACAACAGAGTTATATTAGTCTACTGAGTACACTAATAACAGAGAAACAAAAGACTTAGACTTAGACTTAGACTTAGACTTCCTTTATTGTCATTACACAGACACAACAATGAATCTGGTAACGAAATGTCATAGAATTGTCAGCTGATGATACAAATAAATATGGAAAATATAAAGTGCAC
>JAPTHA010000005.1:17258182-17271165 GCA_029814585.1 Gymnapogon annona | reverse complement strand
CTGTAGCGCCTGCCAGACGGGAGGAGTTGAAATAGTTTGTGTGCGGGGTGAGAGGGGTCTGCAGAGATGTCACCTGCTCCAGTACAGTTTGTTGTTTATGTGAACATCCAGGTACTTGTAAGAGTCCACTGTCTCAATGTCTTTTCCCTGGACGCTCACCAGTGTGGTGAGGAGGACTTCCCCCTGAAGTCCAACACCATCTCCTTGGTCTTGCTGGCGTTTATTTGGAGAGTGTTGGTCTCACACCAGCTGACAAAGTCATTGATGACCCCCCTTTATCCCTGATCGTTCTCATATGATACACATCCAATGATGGCCGTATCATCTGAGAACTTCTGTACGTGTCAGTGGTCCGAGTTATATCTGTAGTCTGACGTGTACCAACTAAACAGAAAAGGTCAAAGGACCATGCCTGCGGTGCCCCCGTGCTGCAGACCACGTCCTCAGACACCCAGTCAGGAAGTCTCACATACTGTGGTCTGTTAGTGAGCTAGTCGATGGTCCATGCAGTCAGCTGCTGGTCCACTCTGGCTCCCTCCAGATTAAATTGTTTACTATTTTCACTATGCATTTACATGTGGTATATGTTCTCCAATTTCAGATTTGCAGGCTATTGCTAGGTTAGCATTTCTGATGTAACGTGTCGCCCTGTGTTAAAGGTATAATACGTAACATACATGAAAGTATACATTTATTAAAATGTAATACATGAACACAGATGTCTGCATAAAGGTTTGAAGGTATATCTAAATATGTTCACACACCTTCAGTGCCTCTCATTTACAACATTGTTCAACATTAGCAGCAGTTGCTGTAGATCAACACACAAAAACTGGGACCTGTCAGAACACACACACACACACACACACACACACACACACACTTTACATCAGCACCCAGGCAAAAGTGACTCTCCAAGGTTGAATCTTTAAGCTATGGTAAGAAACATTTAGTGATTTAAGAATTGCTCCTATTCACCAAAGAAAGCAAACATTTTACCACTGAGATCAGTTTTATTTCATATTTTGGCTTTATCATAATGCAGAATATTACGACTGAATTATGTCCATGTGTGTTTCATAGAATATTCATGTTTTATTTTTTGGACTTAGTCCTAACCATGTTTGATGGCAAAAGCTTTTGTCATCACAGACCATTTATAAAACCTGTGCTTCTACATGTTGGACATTGTTTTAAGAACCTTTTTTGCTGGTGCATTTGTCTACTTACTAATTTCTTGGCAGATTCCTGCCACCAACTGTTTTATTAATGGAAACCACTCAACTGCGCTGTCATTGTAAGTAGCCTGGAAGACTTTATTATATGACTCACAATTTGGAGGTAAATGTAACGTTACATGATAATACTTTTATTCATTAATGTTGTCTATTTTAATGGGTTGTAACTGCCTCTCTGTATTGTCAGATGCAAATCAACTTCTGTGTCAGTGCCCATTATATATGACAAATCCATGCATGCATAATCCTTTGATGTCAGCTCTGTCATAGTGAAGGAAAATTCAGAGAGCGTTGTTCACCCGAAAATAGGGAACGTGAGCTGGGAATAGACCGTCGTGAGATAGGTACGAAACCCTGACCCAGAATCAGGTTGTCTGCAAGTGATTTAGGACCAGATTCTCCACTGTGAGGTTTAACATAAAAAATAACATCTACTTTTTTTACACTGTGGTCTGTCAGGTACAGCAGGATCTGCACATGCTGCATTGTTTGGCACTTTGATCCAACATTTAATCTAAAATCGAACTTTAGAAGTGTGAAGGGTGTTGGCACAAGTACACCTGCACCAGAACACACACACACACACAGACACACACCTACGCATACATATGACATTTAGCCAAGATCAAGCACTACAAGTCTGATCCAAAACCCTGCACCTGAACGTCACTGACTAATAACAGGTCTGATGAGGACTACAGCATGCACTAATCTTATCAAAGGACATGACATTTGGAAGGGAAACACACAAGAGGATTAGCTTGTCTACTTTCATACACAAAGCACCACTAAAAGCTCTATATGATAGAGAAAAGAACAAAGGAAATATTTGTATAATTTTTGTATGGGCCAAATAAAGTTTGCCATTGTGTCTCATAACCCTTTTGTTGAATTCTAGTTTTCATTAGTTTGAGAACTGAGTATGTGAATTGAAGAAACATTATATATGGACTATGAAGTCAAGGCCAAACGTGGTTCATTTCGTCATAATTTAAAAAAAAAAAATTCTGTCATTTTAAAGCACTTCTTCAATGTAAATCTGAGACCTGTTGGAAAAAACAAAACAAAACAAATCTGAAAATTTAAAGTGAAGACAAGTGTGAAATGATTAAACGTTTGCCACTGCTGATTCTCCACCCCCACCCACACACATCCACAATATCTTTGTAGATGATAAAATAATAAAATCCTTTCCCATTTGGAGCTAAAAGACTATTCTTTTTGAAATGACTGACAATTTTCTCCTCAGGTTAAACTGTTTAGTCTCAATCATTCAAAGCCCTTGAGTGACATTTCTTTTCTGCTTAATATGACCCCCGCCTGTTACCGTTGAATGTCAACTCTTATAGAACAAAGGTACTTGTACACTCTATAAACCTTTCAGTCTTATTTTATTTCAGTGCCAATTTTTTTTTTAAAAATGTACTTATTTCCAAATCTCTTCTCTCTTCTCCTCTCAGTTAAATGGAGATTCACATGAATTAGTAAATCACAGACATTATAGTACATTTGAATATTACATCTTTACTGGACATGGGGATGTATTTTTAGCAGCTCTCAAATGTTTTGCTTAGATGAACATTTATGTCATCGATCTCTGTGCAGTAGATTTACACTTCTTCTGTCAGCACAAGATGGCAGCATCGTATTATCCATACGTGGAGACGACCTGCTTTATGCACATTTTGGTCCGGTTAACTGTGATTTGAAGATCATCTTGCCTCCTTCTTCTGTGTACTGCCAACAAGCTTAGCAATTGCGTGAGCATAACGAGTCTGTGAATATTTTGTCTAACAAAGGGGAATGAGACACTTCAGTTCTTCAAAGGAATGTAGAGGAAATGGTGGGAGAATGTGGAAGACAACAAAAAAGAAAGAGAAAAAAGAAGGAAAAAACATCTCGGAGGCCTGGCTTTGATCAACACTATAATTTAATTACCTGCGTACCACAGAGGGCCTTTATTTACAATTCCAGTCTCAGTCGTCCTATTTCCTACACAGTGCAGTAAATCCAAGTGGGAATTTTAAAAGTTTGGCTCTTTACTTCTTAAAAGTGAAATGCTAATGTCGGCATAATCAGTGTTATTCAAAGTCAAGACACAATACAAAGTGTATACACTTGTATTGTGGTATACAAAGTGTATAGACTTTGCACAACTAAACAAAGTCACTCTTGACATGATGAATATTACATCTAATTATTTTGGATAACATGTCCAAGGATATGTTTTCTTTAAATTCATCCACAAAATAAGCAAGACTGCATCTTATATTCTGAGATATTTTCAGATATATTTTATTTTCCAAAAGTATTTTAGGACTTTTGGTGAATGTATTGAATTTTACATTACATTTCACATAGCATTTTTCATTCATTCATCTTCCAAATCCACTTTGTCCTTTGCAGGGTCACGGGAGTCAATGCAGAAGTCACCAATTCATCGCAGGGTCATACACAGGCAAAGTGGGTGAAGTGTCTTGCCCAAGGACACAACAGCACATGATCAGGAAAGAGCGGGAATGGAACCGCCAACCTTTCCGTTACCAGACAACCTGCTGTGCCACACGAGCCAAGGCCACTCCAGCACTCAAATAACAATGCTTAAATCCATTGCTTTAAACCATAAATATGTAGAAAAGCGCTATATAAGTTCAATCCATTTACCATTTGCTATGTCAACATTATACTAGAAATATTTGTTTTCAGTTAAAACATGCATTTTTCTCAGATTAATGTAATTTAGTTCATTTATAAACTGAAATGTGAATATTCTTCATTAAAGTCAATAGATAATTAAAACAATGTGCTCTGAATTGTTAATATCAAGGATGAAGACTGTGGTACAAGGTTAAAAAGTCAGTACGTTTGCCTATTTTTTTCCTTATACACTGTTACCTGTAAAGTTGTAATTTTTTTTTTTTATGTATCACTTTTGCTTTTCTGTTTCTGAGTGGATTTTACATAATCACTACTGCAACACATTTCATGAAACCTGTTGTAAAGGTAGGGCAGTGGCCAGGGATGAGTCTGTTCTTTTTTGAAGAGGATGCATACAAAGAGCTGCAGCCTAATATTGTATTTCACTTTCTCCAACTTTGGAGAGTCACAGGCTGACAGATTAGATAAAAAAAAACAACTACAGACTGACACCAACAGAAGAACTGGCATGAGACCCTTCACCATGGTAACAGTTAATTACATTAACCAGTGGCACCAACTGACAAAAACAGTGAGGCCTCATTCGTGATTTGTGGTTTAGTAACGTCAGAAATGAGAAGAAAGCTGCTCTGTCGGCCTTGGTGGGGGGTCTCCTCTCTCGGAAGGAACTTCTAAAATTGTTCATTAAATCAAGACAGATGCAACATGAGTCTATATTAGGTCAGATGTTGGAGTAGAATATTGTTAAGTCTGTGTTGATTCCCCTCAGATCACCTGTGTCCTTACAAAAACAACAATAAATGCACATTAAGTGAATATTAACAACAAGGCCTTTTAAAAAAAAAAAAAAAAATTTCAATATTTTTTTCAACCTTTACCATAGAGGCATTGACAGAAATAAAATCCATGGTAAAGTGAGTAGTTTGTATGCTGCAAATGGCCGAGGACCTGCTGCAGGTCATGTTGGCTCCGACTCAGCTGCAATAAAACCAGGAAACCATCACAGACTTATAAGAAGGAAAAAATCTAAAGTAGTATTTGCAATTGAAGCAACAAACATGTCTGACAGGTCTTCAGCCTTTTACTCTGATCAAAAATAACCACGCAACAGCGATGTAAGTCCTTTCCTTCTCTCTGGATAATACAAAACGCTGACATCAACTATCTCTGCTGACCCCACTGTTAAAGTCCTGAGTGCCCTAGTGAAAATGTGCTGTTTGAAATGGAAATAAAGTGCTTGTGCTGTGAAAATCTGTGCTAATCTGCCGTGACCCATCATGCCTGTCAGGGAACATCAGCACAGATCATCTGCTCAGTCGGCCTCTGTTGGCCGTTCATCTTCGTTAGGTCAAATCAAACACTTATCTCGCAACGATCAGGCCAATTTTCTGTTCTCCTTCAGCTATTCTGCGGCATCGGCCAGCGCAGAGCCAGGCTTCCTCTCCCTAGCATGGAAGAAGCCTCCACATTTCCATCAGGAATGTGGAGGATTGAAGAAGTGTGTGTTCCCTACCCCTGAGGCATTTTTTGTTTCTACCTCTTGTCGGGGTGTGAATAATAGACTAGCTGTGTGGTTTGGTGCTTAAGAGAGCCTTGTATCTTCCAAAAACTCGGTAACAGATAGCCTGCTCATCAACTGCATTATTCATTTAGCCACCCCACCCCCAACACACACACGCTCCCTGACTGCATCCACAGTACTTCCATTTCCATCAAACAAAGTGTCTGTATTTGGTCCATTAATTTCAAATCACTGCTCTTGACTTGGATTCATTATTTCTGTGAGAACTGAGACTTCATAACAGGTGCTTGTATTTAATTTTTTTCCAAGTATTCCTAATGTCTAGAAACTGGTATGAAAAGAAAACTAGCCATTTGTATAGGTTTACACGGGTAACGGTGAAAAATTTAATTCTGATGTCTTTATAATTGTCATTATGTGGTGTGTGGCGTGTGTTTTGTTTTGGTGCTGTATGGTGGGTGTGTGTGGGGGTGTGGCGATGGCTTATCAAGTGATTTGTTTCAGCTGAGCGCGACACCTGGGGTCCATCTACTCATCACCACACCGGGATTTAAGGAGTGGCTGTGGAGGACCTCAGTGTGAGAACGTTGGTCTTCGTGCATGTGGTACCGGAGACCTGATCTGAGAGACTGGTTAAACTGTGGTAAACGAGAGATGTTAGTAGGTGATCTAACCCGTGCTTTGTGTGATTTTTTTCCAATGCCTCTGCAGAGCTCCCACACCACCCATCCTCGCACCCAGATATCATTTGGAATTTATTTTTTGTGGACTTCTGAACTGACACATTATTCTGTTGGAATACTCTTTTTGCTGTAAGTTTGTTCAGACTCTTCGTTCTTAGGAATAAACCCTTTTTTGTTGAACTGAATCCGCTCCTTCTTCACACCTGACACATTATCCTGAGTGGGCTTTGGCTATGAGTCATGTTTTATCAAAAGCTGAGTCAGTTATTAATACTAATAATAATGAGTTATTAAAGGTATCTATCTAATACCGCTGCCCTAACACCTAAAACTTTAAGGAAACACCTATTGGTGAAATAGACGGTGCGCAGACGGTGACAGCACTGACCTTCAGGTATATGTGCTCACTGGGGTCGTGGTTTATGCCCCGTATTGCGTCTGATCGTGCCGTCCTTACCTTGAGTCTTCGAGTGTCCTTTGTGGCGTCTGATTGTCCTGGTCATCCTCAGTTCACACTTTTAGCTGGCATTCAAACTTAAAACCTTCACTTCCCGGCTGCTTTTAATTTGAAAATTGACTTTATGAGAGGGAATAAAAATCAAACAGCAACACGACAAAGAGAAAAACACTTGTAAAAAAAAATAAAAAATCTGGGCTGTAGACATTTTCTTGAATTACAGGCCTCACTTTCGCAGTGATAAAGGTGTAATATTATCTACCTACGGATACGATCCGCAGACTGAGGGCAGTGTATTGTATGCCTTGCCTGAACCTCACAATCAATATTTAATAACAGAGTTGGTGGACTGGTGCTGTAATGAAAGAAAAAGCTGCCATAATGTGCTAGAGAGCAGATAGTGCACCTCCATGTGGGTATTTGTACTATGAAATTTTAAAGATAAAAAATAGGGCTCTGCGGGTTACAGCTCTGGATTAAAGAGACGGTTTAAGCTGAAGGAACCCTATTCATCTTCTTTTCTCTGAATTGCCTTCTTGTAAGACACACTTTCGTAAAAACACAACATTATAATTGTAAACACAATGTCATGCAATCAGGGTTAAGTAAAGGTGTAGTATTAGTATCTTTATTCAAATCTAAAAGTGATATAGGCAAAAGTGTTTTTTTTTTTTTCATCTAAATTGATTCACGAGGAAAGTTGTGTATTTTTGCTTGAAAAAAAAAAAGTCGAATAAATACATTGACTTTTCAAATGTTGTACATTCATATTAACCAGGAAAATGCATATACCACTGCTTTAAATGCAATACTCAAATGCACTTTCGTCAACCTGTATTCTCTGGATCTATGATGCAGAAACATTTCCATGAGCTGAGTGGACCTTCACTATTTTCTGAAAATATCAAACTCCATTTAATATCTGTGAATGAAATATGAAAACTTTGACCTTTGACTTCTCTTTCTCTCTTCCTCTCTCACTCTCTCTTTCTTGCTCTCTACTGGGGATGCAGTTGTGACGGTGAGACAGCACGGGAGTGGATTGGACACAGAGTGGACATACAGTTGACAGGCCTCGCCCAGGACAGCGGACAGCACGGGGGGGGGGTTGACATTGGGGAGAGGGTCCCCAATGAGGGATAACAGTTTAGGTCGATCTGTTCCCAATCACTGTTTAGAACCTAATGGAAGATGTCTGCCAATTCCACTTTAGTTTTAATGACATTAGCTGGATGAGCACATATCACAAAAAAAACAGAACAGCTTGACATGTGATTCGATTCAATTTGATTCAATCTGATCAGTTTCTGCTACTGAATAATTCAGGACTTTTCATCCAAGTGCAAGTAATTGCAGTACTCCGTGAGGTAGTGCAGTATTTTGGCAACAGCGCACTTATAGAGCTCTATTTGACATGAGAATCAACATCATATCATATTTGGTGTCTGTACAGTGAGCAAAGTCCACCCACAGAACCAAAGTATTGTGACTTCTTAGAGTACTGAGGCGAAACGTGATACCCAAACGTCAAACAATTAACAGAAACAATTTACAAATCATTTCTAAAATAACTAACATGTTTTTTTTAATGGTAGAATTTTGCTGGTGATTCAACATTGAATCCGTAAGGTATTCTTTTTGGTGATTATTTATGGACTGTCACACAGCGACTTGGGCTACACAGTAATATACATACAAACACCTCGATGTATATTTACTATGTTTAGTGAGAACAGCAGAGTGAGTTGTCACTGGGGATGGAGTCGACTAAACTATGTGATAAAAAAAGACGAGAAAAAAACCCAAACAAACACAAAGAGAATTAAGATAGAATGAATGAGAGAGAGAGAGAGAGAGACTATAAAAGGAAGGGAATAGAGAGAAAATGAGGAGGGAGGGAGGGAGGTTGTGAAACAGTACAACATCAGACAGCCACTGGAACATAACAACACAGAGAGAGACAAGTATTAGGAAAAATGGTTTAATATAGGAGACAGAAGCAAAAAACTGCATCACACAAGAACATACGTTTACAAAAATAATTCTGACTGCTTCAGCTACACAGTTAGTTCACAGAGAAGGACAGAGAAACTGGAAAAATCTAAACAGCTAAAATCAAAAAAATTCTAATTAGTTGATCTCTTCATTAAACTAATACATTAATCCACTGAAGGTGACTAAATATTTCTATTCCTTCTTTTTCTATAATTGTCTTATCGTGTAGACGGCACAATACAGAAGTCAAATGAAACTTACCGCTGTTGTATAGACAAACTCGCTAGAACTATTTATAAAGCAAAATGAGAGATTTGACACTCACCTACCCTCTGTTTTTGAAAAAAAAAGAAAAAAAAATAAAGAAAAAAGAAAAGACCGAAAGAAAGGTGGAAAGAAAGAAGAACACTCAAGTGAGGAAAAAGAAGTGAAAGAAATAAAGCCAAAGATCTTCTAGAAAATCTTATATCAAAAGCCAACTTTCTGGAGGCCAGCTAGAAATCATACTCGGGGACCAGTCAGGGTCAGGCCACACCACCAGGCCAGACAGCTTTTTTTCTAAGATTTTTTGTTGTATCCTTTAATCTCCAGTATAAAAAATTCCACTGGTACAAAATGCATAAGTACAATCAGTTGTAGAAATAGGAAAGCCTGCATTTTTTTGTACTTTTTTTAAATCCCATCCAGTGACAGATTTCAAAGTGTTGTCAAACGAACATACATCACGCTTACAGGATCCACTGAAGTGCATTGACTTTGGCTTCTCTCAAGACAATAACTACTGAAAACCTTTGTTGAGTCAAAAAACAAAAAAACAAACAAACAAAAAAAGAAAAAAAAGGAAAGTAAAGAAATTCAGTCATTTCTACAGACAACAAGCTCTTTTTTTTTTTACGGCACAGAAAGAGAACACACAAAACATTTTCCTCAAAAAACTTGACATAAGCCATAATGCAAAGAAACGACAAGTTCTTTTTTTTTTCCTTTCAGTTTTCTTTGTTTGATAAATAGCACTTAAGATAATTAAGAAAGAAGGAGAACAGAGAAGTGAACAGTGACAAGATAGAAAGATTACAACGAGCATCTGTGATGAAAGCCCCTGAGGTGAGCCGCTCCACATAGACGCCGCGACCCTCTTGTGCTTTGACATTGAAACAAAAAACACGAATGCTTCACACTACGCTGTGCAACTTGGTGAGATTTGGCAATTTTTACAACAGAGTTTTTTTTTTTTTGGGACAGGAAAAATGCTCTAAACAACGCAGACAGCCATATAAAATCGAGCGCCGCAGTATGACTTGAGCAGCGTGTAATCCGTAGCCTCCGCACTTATGAGCTAAACCAGCAGTGAGTTGTGCAAGAGTGAGGTGAGGATGTAAAGTGTGCAATTGCAGGATGCAAAGTTTACACTTTGACATTTTTTTTTTCTTTGACGCTGTGAAAACCTGCACGCGCTGGTCAGAACAAACGGTCCATTAACACTGAGTGACTGCACTGGGACTGGTCCTGTCCAGCTTCCATACAGGTAGTTATGGCTGTTTGTGGCACTGCTCATGTACTGCATTTAGGAAAAGTCTCTCTCCTCCTCCACCAGGCCAGATAAAGTTTCGTATTGGGTTTGGTCTTTGAGAGGATAATGAAAGCTGTATTGCCTTCATGTCGGCTGTGGCTTGTTTTGCCTGTGTGGACCTGCAGACGTGACCCTTCCTCTCCAACCAACAGCGCTTTTATTTCCCCTGTTGCTATTCCAATAAGACATCCCTCCACATAGCCCTGTTTCTAATAACCCCGCTTAGCCTGGGAGACAACGGCCAGACAGAGAACAGTGTCCTTCAAACAGGAGCCACCTCCTTCCTCCTCCTCCTCCTCCTCCTTCCTCCTCCTCCTCCTCCTCCTCCTCCTCTCGCCTCCTTCCTTCCTACTTTCCTTCCTTCCACAGCTGCTGCGAGGACTAAACGGCCATTTCAGCCTCTCTGCTTGGGTCGACCTGCCAAAATGGTGGAAGAGGGAAACCCAGACTTTCACAAGTAGGAGCTTTAACCGTACACAAAAGTGACCCTAGACTTGGCACACATCGCTGTCCAGCGATTAAACAGGACTGACAACAACTTGTTCTTTTATAATACTGGTACAACGCTCCCTGGTTAAGGCGACTGGTGAGCTTCTGTAGAAAATAATGCTGCCTTTATTTTGCAGACCGTAAACTAGGCTTTCAGGGAGGGGTAAGGGGGGACAGTTGAATAGACTGACAACATTGTGCCATGTAAACGGATTGACCATGAGAATGTCATTAACACACTTTGGCATCTAAACACGGTTTTGGCCCATTACACCACAAGACTTTGTGATTATGGAGATGTCTTAAAAAAGTATCAAATCAAACAGGTAAAAACTTGCTCCAGAGCGTCCCACCTCCATATACATACATATATATGTGTTTCACTGTCCGATATTAACGTGTGCTTTTTCCTTAAAAGGTCGAGGCTTGTTTGCGAATGAGCAAGTCTTGCCCTGTGCTTACATCATGAAAGCGAGCGTATGAGCTGATACACAAAAGTAATGATCCTCGTTTTTTGAGACAAACAGCACCAGCTACAACTTGTGAAATGTTTTGAACCCCACAAAAGGGATAAGAGGATTTGTGAGAAATAAGGCTTTGCGTATGACTCTCACCTCAATTTTCAACTGAGGAGTGGGATGTCGCGCCGGCGAGAAAACAATCAAAACAATACATACCCAAGCCTGATGTGTGTCTTGTTTTTGTGTCTGTATGTGCGAGATACTAATAGAGAGAGAACACGAGTGCAAAGATTTGTGGTAAGGCTTTGATGACTAAAACGGCTGTACAATGGCTAAAAACATCAGTGCAGGACTTTTTTTTTTTTGTATCGTGCGTGTGTTTTTCAAAAGTGTGTGCATGCACGCTGGCGGGTGGTAGCAGTCGCTGTAGAGGCTTTCACACTCAGGGGCTCTCATGCACAACAACAAAGTAAACTGTGAGGTCTGCACGAGAGTGTGTATGTGTGTGTGACCGTTTGTGTGTATATAGATATATATATATGACACATGGGCACTTTTTTTTTTACATCATTACAAAGAAAAAAGCAAACATGACATTTTCAGGCAACAAGACCACAGAATAGCAAGTTAACAAACTCTTTTTTTAAATCTATATTTTAAATATGAGGGATCCATACAAAACACTTATAATAAAATACCCATGTTATCAAATAATTTCACAAGAAATACACTGACGCGCTAGGCAGGAAGTACCTTCAGAATTTGGCACTAAACTCCACTGATCTTGTCTTTTTTTCTTTATAAGACATTTTGCTGAACAACAAAACACATCTAAATATTGTTTCCCACAAGAGAAATAAAATAATAATGACATTAATGCTTCACAAGCTGACGTTATAATATATATATATATATAGATATATTTATATTTATATATATTTTTCGGAATTTTATATAGCTAATTAACTGACAAGAAATTTAGCAAATAGGGACTCCTTAAAAAAAAACAAAACAAAAAAACCCCCCAAAAACCCAAAAGTAACTATTTTAGTAATATGAAAGGCTTTGTCTATTGTTCAAGTAAACTGATTTTTTTAGTCTTCTCTTGAAAAACATGAGACATTTAAGACTGTTAGACTTGTGATGAAACCACAACTAAACTCACGAGAAGCACCGACGTTAACGCGGGTTACAGGTATCTTAGTATTTTTTTTTCCTCTATACATTTAAACAGTAGAAAATATAGGTCATTTCATCATGTGCATTTAAACCACGGATTGTCTATCTGTGAGTCAGTTCAGCAAAAGGTGACACAAGTAGGTAGCATTTCTCCCCCCCAAACAGGGCAAATGTCTTTTTTTTATTTTTACCTTTAAACTACTCTAGAAAAAAGTGGTTCTATATATAGACTTTGAATGAGAAACAGAGCCACTTAAAATGGCCTTATCAAAAAACTTTACACTGCCTGAAAAATGTAAAAACCATTAGAGAGCTCTGAGAGTCTAATATTGATCAGACAGTTTTTATTCAAAACTGTTTGGAAGTAGTCTTATTTCTCAGAGAAACTGGCGCAGACTGCTTCTGGCCCATGCACTGTTTTTCATCGGCACCAGAAGCAAAACGATGCGCCAATTCCTGTAGTGAACTTTCAAGTTTACTTTAAATGAAGAAGAAAACAAGGGAAAAAAACTGAAGAGGAAGAAGAAGAAACCAAAAAAATGCAAGAAGACATACTGAATGGAAATCACTTTGCCACGGGTTGTTTTTTTTTTCTCTCCGAAAGATGATGGGTATTTCCATAAAAATTGTCAGTCCTCTTTTTTTTTTAGTTTTTTTTTAAAGTTTTTTTTTCATATGAATGCAGCTTTATATCTTTTTCACATTGATTCATTTTCTCACCCACCCCACCC
>JAPTHA010000005.1:17235276-17249106 GCA_029814585.1 Gymnapogon annona | reverse complement strand
CACACACACACACACACACACACACACACACACACACACACACACACACACACACACACACACACACACACGACATATGCACACATCACTTCCTCACATCACTCTGACAAACACCTTGATACAAATTAACTCTGACTTTAATTCTCCCTCTCCTTTCCGCAAACAAACGACTATAAATCAAATTGTCCTTTACAATATCCCTCGTCTTAGTGCTGCTTAGTGCACAGTTAGCCTACATTATCCCCACTTCATTTAGCTTGGTAAACAATTAACCCAGCGTGCGTGTGTGAGCAGAATGATTGAGGGATTTGGCATTAGCTATGCTGTGTCGCGTCTCCACACTAACTACCCTAAGTGTTTAACATGGTTAGCCTGCATTTGCACAAACACACAGACACACACACACACTGACACACACCCCGACAAATCAATATTCTTAAACGCTGCCACCAACTCAGACAGAAAAGAGGGGTTAGGGAAGTTAATTTGAAACAAGCGATTAATATTTCTTTAGTTAAATAATGTGCACATACTCACATGTAAAAACACACACACACACACACGCACGATGGGGGTCTGTGCATCGATGAAGTTTGCCTTCCTTCGGTTGTGTTTGCAATAGCATTTGGGTTTCACTACAGCAATTACAGCCTTTAATTGAATTGATTTCGATAATGAGCCTCTGTAATGACACCACTGAGGGAATGGCTGTTTGTATATGTGTGCTGTGTTTGCAGTGAATGAGCTACTGTTGTTTCTCCGGACTTAAATGATCTGCGAGGAGCCGAAACAGGATTGAAAGACGAGGACACACAAACACACATTTAAAACACTCGTGCGAGCAGCTCCAATCGCTGTCTACTGGCCAGCTGTCTCCATTCAGCCTTTTTACAAATCACTTGTCCGAGGTCTAACCTTTCAGCTTGTTGCATAATATCCTCCAGGCTATAACACATGAATGTTTGATGACGCACGGCTTAGTACATGATAAATTTAATATCCTACACTGCCGTATTTCCGCCCTTGTGGGCTTGGCACCACCTACCACTACTTCCCATGTCCTGGGATGATGATGGCTTAGGTTTCGTCAAACACTGGAGTGTTCAAAACTGAAGTTGCGGTGCGGAGGACATCCAGTCAGTCCACCGCAGCCACTTTGAGTTACCTCATCTCTTTCTCCTGCCAGGCAGCTCCTCTTTAAGCGCTACTGTGATAGAGCAGCGATATGTGTGATAGGTTTGCACCTGAACAAACAAAGCACACCGTCCACCTGTCAGATTGTGGACGCCAGGCATTCCTCTCCCTGCCGTGCTGCTATCAGGCACTCTGTCAGGAGCACACACTCCAGTACACACACATCAAGTACAAGTTAGCTGATGAATGACCTGACGTGGTCCTTTTATTAAAGAAGACTATGTCTTGCTGGTGTCAGCGTTGACGGATCTATTTCATTATGTACAGTAGTCCTTCGCAGGCTGACTAATGGATGCTGAATCAGACTTCACTTCATCTCAGGTATGGTCTCATGGTGGATGAGTCAAAATGCAGCTGGAGATGCACTTTCAATTTTATATATATATATATATATATATATATATATAGATATATATATTTTCCCGGTGTGTGTGTGGCCTTCCAGTATACACACACACACACACACAGGGAAAACCACTTATAACATGGGTGGTTATGCAAACCAGATGGGATCACAACATTTCTGAATTCTGTATGTATGCAGTTTGTGATGCATGTACAGGTGGACTCCGGGTTACGGCGTACTCGGCTTACATCATTTCGACTTTACGTCACTCGAGTCTACTTTATGCCGCACGGGTTGTACTTTACAGCGGCCGAGTCTCGTCTGCCATTATGTGTCCAGCCCTGTTGCTGTACGCTACACAGCAACAGTGCTCTGTAATTATCTGTAATTATTGCTATACTCGGCTTTGTCACCCTCCTTTTTCACATCATGGTCCCAAAAAAGAAAGCAAGATCTCCTAGCGATGCTGGTCCAGCCAAGAGGAAAGCCATTACGATGGAAACGAAGCTGGACATCATATAAAGGTCGGAGAAAGCCGAGACACCGACGAGCATTGGTAAAGCCTTAGGCTTCAGTCGGATGAGCGTGTCGACCATTATTAAGAACAAAGTCCTTATTTTAGATCGTGTGAAGGATTCAGCACCTATGAATTCTACAGTGATCACGACAGTGTACGGTGCTACCGTGAGATCTGGGAGGAAAGAGGAAGATTTCCCTCAAGACGGACATCTCCAAGTACTAAACCAAAGTAGAACCCGTACCTTCAATGTCTACAGAAGATCCTGCACCTGCTCCACAGCCTCCCCTCCTATTCCTCCAGCAGTGATAGCAAGTACAGTACGGCATCTTATTTTTTATTTTTATTTATTTTATTGAATTAATAAAAATTATAAAACGCGTACTGTATACAGACATTTAGGTGTTACTTGGGGTGTATTAAAGGGTTAATTCGACTTACAGCGAAATTCGGGTTACATCACCGAGGTAGGAACGGAACTCGGACGTAACCCAAGGACCTCCTGTATATGTTGTATTTTAGACATTCACAGTAATTTTCACTTTGAAATTATAATTAGCTTTTTATAACCAAAGTACTTCTATTACCAAAACGGATAAAAACCAAACCAAAAACATAGAATCTGACATTTATGGTCTGCAGATTGAACAAACCAGCAGATACCTGGATGACAAATTATGTGGAGTTCCATGGACTGCAGAGGTGTACAATATAAACATTTAATTGTGGTGAAAAGAACTGCATTTGTAAAAAAAAAAAAAAAAATCCAGGCACCTATTAGAAGAAAATAATCTTAACAAAATTTTGCCACTTGAATGAAGTACAAAATACACTCAGACTACAGCACTGAAGAAGAAATTATATTTACAGGATGTATACAGAGTTGAGCTGCTTGCATTTTCACTGAGTGGCATAAAGCACGTACATGATGCTCATGATGCACATGATGGTGAGGTTGAAAGTGAGTTAGGTCCACTAAATCCCGTTGTATTAACGTAGATAGAATGTCTTAACTCTGTTTCCTTGCAGTTCTTATGGTTGAACACGTGTGTATATGTACTGCAGTTTTTGTCATTTTCAACAACGAAAGAGTATGTTAGTATTATTTGTCTATAAATAGTGCATATTGATATATATTGTGGTATTCATTCATACCTCCCAGGACTACACACATTATAAACTTGCTCGGCTTCTGAAAATCAAAGGCCTACAGTTTAACAAGCAGTGTTTCCCATATTTCAGTGCAGCTGCAAAAGAAACTCTTAGAATAGGCTTACTTTCAATAATCAAGGTCACCAGTCGAATAGCACATACTAATGCAAAAGGAAAGATGAGAGCTACAGTAAATAAATATTAGCTGCAGAGGAAAAACTAGGCGTGGCCTTCCAGTCCACTTTAAAAGACGCTTTCAAAAGGTGGAACAGCCACAGTCTCAGGACCACAGGGGCTTCTGCATGAAAGAATATGATTTCTCACTTGGTTGAAAATGATAATACACATTATCAGTTACAGTCTATCTACAGCTCTGTCCAACAACTCGAAATAAATGATGGATTAAATGAGTTATGTCTTTGGATTATAAATCGCAGCTTTTAAACCTTAACCTTGCTTGAGATCACACTTACTTTGATGGAAGCGTTTGATTTGCCTTTGGTTGCATGAGCACACACAACCTTGCGTCTGTATTCAGGCAGCGGAGCGTCACTAATTATCTCTCCAGCAGAAAGGTAAGGGAGGTGGGGACCTGTGTGTGTGTGTGTGTGTGTGTGTGTGTCGGTGTGTGTGGTCTCAGTGCGACGGCAGCTTTTAATGAGCCCCACGCTTCTTATCAAGCGTGGCGCTCTGCAAACGCTCTGATCCGCCCACGTGGAGGACGGGGCTCGACTGATCACGTCTGAAGCACCCCCCCTTGTCCACCCCACCCAACATCCCGATCGACATCCCAACCCCCCACCCCTACCTCCATCACCGCTCCCCTATGTCGTACAGTCAGAATGAAATATCCTTGAGAGAAACTGTGATTCAAAGAGCTTTTCATCCTTTTTCACAAAGAGAAGGAGAGATGGAAGGGGAGAAAGGTGGAAGGAGCGATTCAACAGGACAAAAGAAAGGAGACACAGACAGAGAAAGAGAGAGAGAGAGAGAGAGATGGTAAGATGAAGGAAGAGAGTGGGTGAGAAAAGACAGAAAACCAGGATAAAGGACAGAACTTCTTCAAGCTGGAGGGCACTCCCGAGGACACGTCCTAGATTAGCTATCACTCCTCCCTTCATCCTTCCATCTCCACCCTCGCTTCCTTTTCCCCCCACCCAGCTTCAGACGGAGAGTGGCGGCCTCGGGGCCCACTTGGCGGGCATAAGAGGTTGGAAGAAAAAGGGGGCAGACACCGGGCATTTAGACATCTGTCAGCCACTAATGAAAGAGTTCAATTTAGTGGAAAATCTCAAACAACCTTGTCTGACAAGCAGGCTGACAGGCTTTAACTCGCTGCATGTTGTTGTTAGCGTGTGTCTCAGTGTGTGTGTTGAATATGTGAGGAGGGTGGGGGGTTCTTTAAGTGGGCCAGGAGGGGGAAATAAAAAAAAAAGAAAAGGTGAAAGTGAAAAACACAGCAATGTAATGTAATAAAGCTAGACTGTGTAGGGGCGTATGCTTGTGTGCACATAAAAATGTGTGTTTGCATGTGTGTGTGTTGAAGACTCACGCAGGGTTGCAGATCAGTCCATGCAGCGGGGGTTTGGTCTTATGGCTTTAAATCGCTCCAGGGGTACAGAGCATGTTTTTCCACGATAGATGGGATATAGCAGGGATGTTGGTGTTAAATGTGTGTTTTATGTGTGTGTGTGTGTGTAAAAGAGCACATTTGGACATCACTTGTGCTATTAGAGAGTTGGTGAGATGAACACATGGCTCTCCAGGCAACGTGTGCACATGCTGATCAACTTACACACATGGTCTCCACCCCCCAGCAGCTTCATTAACAGGTCATTAGAAACAACTTCAGTCAAAGCTGTTGTTCTTTGACAAAAAGTCTCTCTTATTTGGAATCCCAAAAGCAGCATGGTAATAGATGCTGCCTATGCGAGTCCTGTGCAACTTTGATTTTTATTAATTGAATCATCTACTGACACCATCTTTATTAAAGGTCAAACAGGGTACAGAGTGTTTGTGGCTGATGATGCCTCATGTATGCTGAATGTTCCTCGCCTAAACTATAGTCTGAAATGGTAGAACATCAACAGAAAAGGTGGACGTTACGCTACAGTGTCGCCAGCATTATTTTTTACAATTTAAAAAATTGAAAATCAACCACTTATATAAAGTGATTGCCATGTCACACATGAAATGTTATTATTAAAATAATTTTAAATATTTCAGATTTGCTGAAGTGTTGGACCATGCTATGACACAGAACAACAGTGATTCTGCTACTGAAACTGGTATAGAAGTATACTGACAACTACAAATACTAGCTGCACTGCTTCCAAATCTGACATTAGAGTTTCTCCAGTACATCAGGAGTTTAAGCTGTGCAAATGTTAATAAACCACTGCCAGGATGCCATTAGCAGTGCTTCTGTGTATTCTGATCAAAATTCAGATGACATTTTTCAATGATGAAAAATTTAGTGCAATCCAAAGTGAAGCAAAAATGAACTAAATTTCACTGGATCCCAAATACGATAGAGCCTGAAATTACAGTCACCTATGAATGGACAGAGTGCATAATGTCACCTAGGATATACAGTATTTTCTCAATGTGTTTTAAGATTTGATGCAGTATCAGCGGTGTAAGTCATGACAGTGTTATTGTTGGTCCCAGCAGCAGAAGGACGTCAAAACCTAGCGGAAAGTGCATGTGGACAGTCATGAGCTGAACTGACAGGTTCTGCTGACACTCTTCAGTGGCTTGGATAATCACATCTACAAGTTAATTTAAACAAGATCAAGTGTGTTTCCTTCAGTAGCAGATGGACAGGTGTTTCCTGTTGTCCAGTGTAAGTTTAGCCAGATATTGTCACCAGACTAGCCTTCAATGCGTTCGTGGGGAGAACAGGACTTACACCTTCACATTTGATACATTTAAGTTCACATTTCATACTTTAGTGGCAGCAAAAAAAAAAAGGAATGTTTCACACCACAGAATGAAAGGAACCAATTTTTCACCTTCTATAGAATATATCAACAATACGACACCTGCTGAATGTGTTTCAAGTCACCCAGAACTCCAGAACACAATGACAAACAACTAGACAATCAGAAGAGTGAGGAACTGTAGTACATCGTGTCAATCAAACACGGAGGCACTCTTTAGCATTTCACCACGACAACATAAACCCAAACTAACAATGATTATTGAACTGCTGCTGCAAATTTATATTCACACAGTTTTGATGCAATCTAAGTCTCATTTTCTCATGTCTCATTTTCTCATGTTTACACGTCACATAAAGGCTCTAAAACATGTACTAAAGAGAGTTAACGGTGAAAATCTGCTGCAGGATCATGGTACTATTACAGAAAAAGGTGTTTGTGGTTACCGTTTTGTCATTGCCATCTGTCTGTATCATATTTCACTTATGATAATATATGATTACATTTGTAAACACAAATTACAGCGATTCTAACTTGTGGTACCAATCTGTTATTTGACTGAAGTTCTGATATCATGATACCCTTCCTCAATATGTACAATATTGTTTAAGGTCATTGCCTGAAAAGTCATGCACATCTGACTGGGGGTTGAATTGAGGCAAACCTGCCTCTTCTAAAAAATAAAAATGTGGTATTATTTTGTGAATAGTTGGTAAGTAATACAACATCTACTCCTTGCTCTGACCTGTGCATGCAGTGGAAACAATACTTGACAGACATGCTCGGAGCTGGTATGAACACACACTCTCTGCATGCATAAAAGCAAATATGCATATATTTGGTAAAGATGTGCTGTCAGGTCGCTGACAAATCTTCAGGAGAATCAGGTGAAAAGTGAACAAAAGAGGAAGAGCTTCACTCTCGGAGCAGGAAGACTTGCCACAATTTTTTCTGAGAAATTCAGCACATAAACAAGTCGATTTTGCTTAAAGATGCAATGTGGAAGCCACGGGTTGAGAATGAACTCCGGCTATCAACACTGGAGGGTAGCAGCTCATTAGAAATAACAGCCAATAGTGTTATGTGCAATTAGGCAGCATTTGGCATCAGGCATCAAGATCCAACAAAGCCTTCTATACTCACAATCATTCATCTCCATATATATCCTACATGTTATATCTGTTCCATAACAATGTATTAAATTATGTACAAAGGTGTATCATCTTTATTTTGCTGTTATTTACTTTGTGTTGTTATTTTTGCTTCCAGTAGTCAATGTACATGCAGAGTATTCCTCCAATCATATTTCACCTATTATGTGTTGCTGGGTAAAATAAATCTGCGTTTGTAGCTTCAAGTAAATGGAGATGAACTTGTTGCTTTAACCAGTCATATTTCACGTTGGTCAAACCAGATTCATCTAGCAGGTCAGCATTTTCATTATTTGATTGGATGGTTGAAGAGCAAAGTCATTAATAATTCATATCTGTGGTAGCTAACATATATAAATATATATATTTATATTATATAGAAATATTATATTATATATATAAATACATGTATATCATCAATATAGTGGTTTAGAATTAATATCTGAAGACATCCTATAAAATAAGTCATAGTAATTGTGAATGTAATGAATTTTTTAAACATCTTGATTTTTATTTTTGTTTGTTTCACTGGGTTCCTTGCTTTAGGAATTCATTCATTCCTGATATGTGAGATACATGTCTGTGACGCAACGTAGAAAACAGTACGTAGTATTGATACTATTAATTAAAACATTAAAAACAACACACGCAAAAACATTTTTATAGTGATAATGTATTAAGGGTAGAAAACACTACAGCTCTTGAGGGACAAAGTGGCATTATAAGAAAGAATCTCTGCAACAGGAAAACCAAAAAAAGAAAGAACAAGGATACGAGAATGATAAACAATTACAAAACTGTGCTCACATTGTTTTGATAATTGGAGTCTATTAAAAAAATGCAGCATTAATGCCCTCCTACAACAATGGTAATTGTTCAGCTGCTTCTGTCCTAAACCAAGATGGCTGCCAACCAGCGCTGCCAATACTGGTGCCCTTTTCCACAGTTTGGACATCTTCCAGCTTTCCACTCTGATTTCATCTCTCTCCCTGTTAGAGCCTTGGGTTTGGAAGGAGAGACAGAGAGAGAGGGAAATAGTGCCAATACAAACATTGTTCCATTGGCTTTTACAAGCCAGGAGAGTGGGGAAGTTAATAAGCAGGTATTGGTTTTTAACTGCGCCTCATTTATTGCTTTGCCCTCGAGCGTGCTGGAGTGCTCTACTCCACCTTTTTCCTGTCCATCTGTCCATCACCTCTGCTAAAGTCTCGCTTCCTTTTTTTCCCCCTCACTGTCTGCTCCGCTCGCGCCATTTTTCATTCGGCAAATAATTCATTGTCCTCATCATGTGTTATTTTTTCGTCCCAGGTTCGATTCCTTTCGTTGAGTTTTTTTTTTTTTTGGGCTGAGATGCAGCCAGTTCAAAAGGCCTCATACAAGAAAGATAACCCCTGTACAAACTGGTTATTGATCTGTCATTAGGCCACAATTGATTGTGCGTTTGGTAAATATGTCTTTGAATGTGGACTGTACTGTATTCACCGGCACCTCTTAATGGCACTTTATTAGATATAAACCATATCCGTTTATCAATGATGAGCTTTTATTAAAAAAGGGATGTCAGCCAGTCAGTGCACTGACTGAGCCAACTTTACTATAGTGTTGATCAATGTTGTATGGTTTAAATGGATACATTTAATTTTCTACACTCTTCTAAACGTTTATCTGCTCTCTCTGAATAAATCATGGGTTTGTGGAACATTAAGACCTCCAATATTTCCACTAAATATATAAGCCTTACCCTGGGTACTGTGATACCATCAATTTGTCTGCTACACGTCTGCTACAAGAAGTCAGGAGGGATGTTTTTACTAAGCGGTGTGTCACGATGGGAGGAACAAAGGAGCTCCAATGCACGAAGGTGAAGGGGAACATCGAACATTTATTAACCAAAAGGGAATACCACATGACATGACAGAACCTAAGAACACTAGATACAATTAGACGCACAGACCAAAGACACCACATACAAAATTAAAGACACAAACCTGATAGAAAAGCAAAAGACAGGAGCCAGAGTCCAGAACCAAAGTCAAACTAACCAAACTAAGACAGAAAATAAAGCAGAGGAGTCGACCCTGCGCAGTGCCTGCACCAACCCCTTTATCCTCTACTGATGGCTGATGCCAAGCAGCCACGCAGCCACGCAGCGTGGAACAGGTGGAGATGATCTTAGTGATTGGGTCGTCCCTTGAGGGAGAGGGAGTGGCCCAAGCCACTGCAGGGCAGAACTGTGACACGGTGTGCTTCATTGTTTTAACTTCTTTTTTACTACTCCTATACACTTACAAGAAACTGCAATTGGCCTATTTTGGTACCTGACTTCAAAAAGGATGGGTGTGTGTGGGGGGGGTTATGGTGTAGAAGAAGGCGATTTCATGTTCCTATAATCCGGAAACTGCTGCAGTATATGTCCTCCCCAGGGCTGTTTCACACCTCCAACTAGGGATAAGTGACTAACTCTCACGACACAGGAAAACAGACCAAATTTAACATACTTATTCCACAAGCAATTAACACGGTGACTCTTTTGCAAAACAACAAGCTTGACTCGGAATCAGGAGCCCAAGCACAAATCCTGCATATAGCTCTTGTGGGATTCACAGTATCCACCCTGTCCTGCCCAGGAGGGCTATCCGCTGATCCAACTGACAGAAGCAAGTGAGTGCAGGCGCTCAACTGATGAGATTCCAGTTAGCCGGTGCAGCCAAGGAAAGAGGTGGGGAAGGCGCCAATAGCCTGAGCAGAAGGGATCTGGGGGCCTCTAAATATCCACCCAGGGCTAAAAGAGCAAGAGTGCGAGCAAGCTCCAGCCCACTTTCTATATCGCTCTCCTGGGCTATGGAGGAAACAATGGAGGAGAATGCAACATGAAAGGAAAGCAATGCCCCTGCATGCGTACGCTCCTTTACAGGGAGGTGAATGCACAAGTGCTGAGGCGTGCACGAGGACGGACGTGCATACTTTGATCCTGGGATGCACTGTCCTCCAGTGTTTCCTAGGATTGCGTTGACTTACCTTAAGCTTTGATGAATGAGTTTCAGTTGCTAACTATTGTTTCTTACGCTGGTTACCTAAACTATAGTTTAATTCCAAGACCAAAGTCCCTTGATGAAGTAAAACCAATCACGAGACGTTATACTTTGCATCTCTGTTTAGACACAGGATGTAACTTATATGAGTAATGGATGATTTGAATCTGTCAGCAACTCTTGAGGCATGATGACTACTAAACCAATGACAATGAAACATTATATTTTTTAATCCAGGAAAATTGGAATAACAAGACGAGTAACCTGTATTTTTGTCCTGACAGACTCTAAAAAAACGCTCTGAACTGACACAAACAGTCAAAATGAATATATATATATTAATGCAACAAAGAGCTCATGATGTATTTACACTAGTATTTATAATTATGATTAGTGGAGTCAGACAATTGAAGTGTTATTTATTGATTTGTTTTATAATTTGATGAATGATTACTCTGAAAACCAAATTAAGATACTCCAGTTAAACCACAGTTGTGTATCATGTTCGGATTTCTCGTTTAATGGTTTGCACCTGTCAAGTACAATATTTGCAGCAGAGATTATATGGTTTGCAGTAATGTTTTATTGTTAATTGGGTAAAATCTGTGTGTGAAAAAGTGCTTCCAAGTCGAGCCAGATACTGTATGTCAAATAAAATGGATTATGTGACCTGCCTTCAGTGCTTAAGGGTAGGTGGACATATTTAGGTAAGAATTACCTTTGGCACGAGGTTCGATACTTAACAACTGAAGTATACGATTTAACTAGAAACTGACACTAACCGTCAGCTGCTCACACAGCCACTCATTTGATCACGCACACATTTGCAAATATACTTTGGCGGCGGTACAACAAACTGATGTACAGACTGACGTACACACACGCTGGGTCAGGGAGGGGCCGCCTCAGGGTGCTGCTGTAAGTGTGTGATTAGAGAGAGAAAGTAGGCAGAGGAGAATCGAGGACACACACTCACCCCTGTTAAGGTCTTTATGTTATGCAGTGCATTCTGGGCTTCAAGGGCAGCTTTCCTTGTGTAAAACGTGACAAAACAGCAGCCTGGGGAGAGAGAGAGGGAGAGAGAGGGTGAGCATAAGGAGAAACAAAGAGTATTTTCTCTATTCATCTGCTTGGCATCACCTGTCGACACTGGCAGACGCTGAGTGAATGTTAAGGACAGAAAAAATCCTAGTGGAGAGGAATGGAACGCTTTTTGGATTCCTTTCAATGCTGATGACTTGAGCCTCCAGGAAGCGCTTGTGCGGCAATGCACGTGCACGCACACGTACGCATAAAGAGGAAGTACAAGGAAGGAAAGGAAAGGGAGAGGAACGGGAGAGGAGGAAGAAGAGGTTTCCTGTTCATTAAACCATTAAGGAACCTATCAGCAGCTGTTCACTCACACAAACACCTCACTGATTTATTTCTCCTCACCTGTCACTCACTGATTTGTTCATTCTTTAACATCTGTCCTGTTTAAGTCTTTGGAAAATGGAGTCTTTGTCTGTACAACTAAGATGATGTGATCCCCCTACCCCTCAAAACTCAATCTTTCAGCCCGTCAGCAAGTTGCCACTTTTTGCGTGTGCTCCTTGTCTTCTGAGTTTTTTGCGAGAGCATTCTAATGCCACATTGCATTGGTACTACGTTTTTTTCTGTAGTTCCATGTGATGCAGATATTTCCTAAAATGACTGTGTTTACAGAGTACTTTTTTTAAAACAACAAAGAAAAAGATCGAAGAGAAAAAACTGTGATTTCGTGTGAATATAGCCTCACCACAGAATTATACCAGAGCCCTCAGAGGATGGCACATCTACCATATCTACTCACAATGGGTTGAATTACTCTTTGTTATCATTCCAGAGTGTCTCTATCCCGTTTACTGTCCCTGTGCAACTTCTGGGTATGGGTTGTAAATTCTACACAAAAAGAACTACAAAATCAGATTCCTTTATGGTATACCTCACGTACCCCCTCCACCTTCAAAAGTTGTATCTGGCAAATGAAGCTAAGAGTGAAGGAAAGCTACAAACAGGCATACAGTCATGGCTGAAGCAGAAAGACAAAGAGGGTCTGGGTTTTGTCCCAATACACAAAGAAAAGAAAGCATGAGAGTGATCAAATCAAGTCATCGAAAATAAGTCCTCCACCTCAGCTTCACAGAGGAAAGAAACAACTGTTTTCTACCTCAGTTCTGAATATGTGTCAGAAAGGTAGAAACAATCTTAAATTGGTTTTGATTTTTCTTTGAAAATTGCTCCAAATGCCCATCTTCAATATTTCTAAATACTTCTATCTATGTGGTTTATACAGTCACCGCTTATCAAACTGCTTATTCATTCACATAAATGCATGTTTGTAAAAAATGTACCATAAAAAAAGTACAAATGATAAGAAAAGACAGGGATTTAGCCTCTTCATTCATCGGTGAATAATCAGTGTAGTTGTGGGGCAGTCTTGCTTCTGCTGACTCAGTCTAGCAAAGCTGCAGAGTCAGGCAAAAACCCAGCAGGAGGACATGGAGGCCAGACACAGAGGTGTGATTCTACCATTTTCCTCATATAAACAGCAGCTGTTATTTAATTTAGGGTAGACCTGGGGATGGTAACGTCTGTCTCAGTATGGGCATTGTCTGTGTGTGTCCTGATGACACTTTAGATGTGATTAACGAACAGCAAGAGGGACATTTTACATAAGTCTGTGCAGCCAGTGAAGGATTAAAAGCCATCCATAAAATACGATGGATGCACTGGATGTGAATTATTCAGCTACAAGACTGAACAGGAGGCCTTGAGTTCATAATATGTTTGTGACAAAAGCAGAAACCTGTGTGGTTAGAGTAATGGCACGAGCACTGGCAGGCAATACATCTTGAACTATGATGTTGTACAAACCATTTGTTTGTACAACAGGGACTACAGAAACTCACTTAACTGACTGATGCAGGATTTTTAAATGTATGCACTGATACTGGGATTTATAGGATAACATGCAGTCGCTGCAGGTCAGGGTCTCTCACTTAAACATGGACTAAAGATTCAGTCTGATGATGCTGTGATTGGCATATGTTCATTGGAGTTGGTCTTTCACTACAAATCAAAATGGGACTTTGGTGTGTTTGTAAAAGAACCATCAGCCAATGTCATGCTTATTCCCAAACATACCAGTATATGAGTCACTGAGTCTACCAGTTCAGAGGTCAAATTCCTATTTCCAAACACATTACCTTCATAGCTTCCATTAGTCACTGGTTATGTATTGTGATAATAAATTGTAATTTTACAAAAAAATATGCAGCTGTCAAATATGCTGTACTTAGACTTCCTTTATCGTCATTACACAGACACACACAATGATTCTGGTAATGAAATGTCACAGAATTGGCAGCTGATAACACAAATAAATATGGAAAATAGATAAGTGCACAGTTGATGTAGCCGAGAGTAACTGCAGTGCAAATATGACAACACACACAGTCAATATAAATAATAAAAA
>JAPTHA010000005.1:17217900-17235176 GCA_029814585.1 Gymnapogon annona | reverse complement strand
CATTTCGTTACCAGATTCATTGTGTGTGTCTGTGTAATGACAATAAAGGAAGTCTAAGTCTAAGTCTAAGTCTAAAGTACCATACGCTATTGGGAAAGTAAATGCATCCCACATGCATACTCCATGATATGCTATTTTAAAGGAAAAGCAAACTATGTTCTCCATCCTGTGTCATACATTACTATGTGGATTAAGATTTCACTGGGATCAACATGGGTTTGTTGGGGCAAAACAATCCCAAATCAATAAATGTATACATTTGACCCCAGCCACTACAAATCAATTAAGTTGTATAAGTTGAGAGAATGGTGGAAAACACAACTGCATATTTATAACTGGGCCATAACATTTTCTCATGTAAAAATTCTATATTTTTTGGCCTTGGAGGTTAGGTCAGAAGGGCACTGGACTCAATAACTACTGACTTAGGAAAAAAAAAAGATTGAATTTTTCTAAGTTTTCCACAGTTACAGTTTGTAAGTGGGTAGACAAATGTAATTACGTGACCAACAGTCAGAATTAAAAACAGAAATCCTACCCCACAGTGTTTTTGACGCATTAAAGCTCCTCCATATCAGCGACGAAAAGGAAGCGATTTTCTAAAAACTTGCTTCAGTTCCCTCCACATCCTCCTGCTTCTACTTCGACAGAGCTGTTCCTCGAATTATCTCCCTAAAATTATGCTTCCTTCCTTACGTCAGCCTGACCTGGAGTCTCCTTGTGAGTGTGTGTGCGCACGTGATAGAGGGAATGGAATTAGAGCATCTTAAAGCCTCAACAGCAGATTGGTCAAATCCAGGCAGCAGCAGCAGAATTCCACCCTAATCTTTAGCACAGTTCCTCTCTTCCTAACCCCCCTCACCCCACCACCATTTCCTCGTATCTTGTTGCTATGGGAACAGCAGTGTCAGAGGGGCATGGGGTGAAGGTAGTTGGGGGGTTTGGGGTGGTGTCTCCTCAGATGACAGCGCCCCCCCCCCACACACACACACACACACACTCTTGACTATTTATATTTGTGGTGTGTCATGTGCTTTTATTCTTCTCTCACAGTTTCCTTTCTCTCCTCCTTCATCACCTCTTCAGTTCCCTTCACTCAATCTCTCATGTTTGCGGCTTAATGAAGAACAGCTTGTTTGCGATGTGAGTCTGCGTGCATGCCTGCGCGTCTGTGTGATGAAATGGCAATGGCTCTAACTGTCTGGCGTCGCGCAGCATCTGCGTCCTGCCAAAAGTCATCATCTGACTCACCGATGGGGATGATGGCCCATTTGACTAATGCTTCTCCATAAAATGGTCCAACAATGTCGATCCAATCAACAGAAGAAAAGCCGGATTGGGGAGAATCGGGAGTTTAGATCAAATCACTTTAGTGCAGATTCCGTTCTGTCGACCCAGATTTGGGAGAACAGTCAAAACAAGTCAACCGTGCTTTTACAGTACCATCTCATTGTGTGTGTGTGTGTTTGTTTGCAACAAGCACTCCTCTTTTTTTTCCACCAGTACAACATGTAACACCTCCACTGCTGTGCCCTGCTTGAACAATAAATCCCCCTAGTGTGTTCACGCACATTGGTCGTGACACCTTTAAAGGGGGCGCTGAGCAGGAAACCACAGGGTAGAGGCTGAAAATGGCGTAATAAGGGCAGCAGAGAGAAACAAAGTGGGAGAGGGGAGAGAAAAAAGCAGCCCATCGCCAGTGACAAAAAAGCCCAACAGATTTAACAACATGACTGCATTTGTTGAACCGGCTTCAGCACAATTACATCCCATTGTGAGTAAACCTCTGCACCGTCTGCAGCACAAAGCTCAATAAACACTTTCATGAGGCTGCTGTTTTCATGCATTATTCCAATAAAAACATTAAGATGAAATACACGCTTCTGATATTCTGGTGAAGGTTCTCAGAGAGCTGTTATGACGACAACCATTGACGATTCAATGTCAGACTGCAGCAACTATCATCTCTGGCACGCGCTAAGAAGGATATGACGATGGTGGTGGTAGTTTAAGAGGACGCTGCTGGGAGCTAAGACATGGTGGAGACTTGCAGCTGGAGGGAACTGTTTTATTGGCTGCCATGAGAGTGTAGTATTTTCTATGTGTGTGTTTGTGTGTGGTTTGAGTCACACAGAAAAAAAAAAGCCCTGAAATTGAGAACGTACTTTTCTGTGTGAGGACACATCTGTAAGTGCTTGTTCGTACTGTAATTTCCCTCGTAGATCATTTCATGGCGGTTGCGACTGAGAGTGTTTGTGTGTTTGACCTCAGGCTCCCTTTAAATACAAAACACAACTGGGCCACTCCGTCCATGTGTACAACACATTTTTCAGTATGGCGTCACACACTTTGAAAAGCACACACTGAGCACAGGGACCTCGGCTGCCATCCAATGTTCCCGTACTCTGATCTGTGTTAACTAGGCCATGCTTTGCCAACTCCATCAGCATCTCCCTTCCAGTTTGTCCTCTGCTTTTCCTTTCTTTTCTTGCCACTTCATTTCCCTTTCATTTTTTTCCATCACTGTTACACATTCGTCCTTGGACAAGTAATAGGTTGCAGTGTCTGCACAAAACATCAATGGTTATAATCTCACGGAAATATGACGTTTGTTACTTTATTCTGAAAAAGAAAATGAACCTCAATGATGGTCATTCTGTGGGTAAAGTTTAAACACTTCAAGCTTTAAGTCTTTCCAAAATAAGTCCCAGTCAACTCTCAAGTACTGGCAAACAACTCTTATTTCTGCACTTGGGCAAAGTTTTTCAAAGTTACATCGCACTTCTTGGAAAAAGGATTGAAGTAGCTTTTTGGTCACCTCTCGATGGCCCTTTGGTCAAAAGCAACATTTACACTTCTGTTCCAGCTTCGACATCAGATCTTTTAAGCCTAATTGTCTGCACTGTCAAGTAATCATGTTGGATTTATGTGTCAATAGCCCATGTAAACAGATTGCTCTTACACACACACAAACACACACACACTAAGTTCCACAAATATTCAGAATTTGACAGGTAGCATGAATAGAGAAAACTCTGGATATTCTGAAAGAGGCTGATTTCTGAATGGAGCTGACGTGCTGGATATGCTAATTGCATTCTAGGTTCATGGGTATTCTATGGGCGTTTGCATTTCATTTAGTTTGTACATAAAAAAAAGATTTAAAAAAAAACATCTACAGTGACATGAGGATAGCAACTGGTTTTCAAATTCAAGGAAATATCAACAGGACAACCTTTTTCCCGAAAGTGTTTGAAGGAAGATGTCTGATCTGACACAATGGAATGTCTGTAATTGGTGTTTTCAATGGAGTGAGCACAGCTGCACATGGACAGGATTATTGGTGGAACATTGCTCTTCATTGATTGTGTACACAGTTTATTTGGAATAAGAACGTGATTATTAACACATGTAGTGTTACAATTTCAGCTTCACCTAAATAAACCTCTTTAAATTTCCTAGCAAACCAAATCAATGACAAGAAAGAATTTCCAAGAATAGGAAAGAGTTCCACATTATATTGGTAAAAGGGTGAAAAGAAAACGATCCTCACATCAGTGGTCCAAATAATGTCTTTACATGACATTTTACAAAGACATTTGGGGTGAATTTGTTAATTATTCACTAATTATTATGTGTGTGTATTAACACTAACATTTCATAATTCCTTTATTTACTGTCTCTTTAGCCTTTTACACACACACACACACACACACACACACACACACACACACACACACACACACACACACACTATGTCTGGTTCCTTAGTGTGCCATCAGCATTAAGGAGGAAATTACTTACACATTTACATCCTGCTTTTCCAAGAGCCTGACTCCATAAAATTATAACAATTCACACTCTAAGCCAAGTTTATATTGGAACTGGATTTTAGAGTAGATTTCCACAGAGAGCAGGAGGACATCTCCAATCTCTGGACTCTAGTGCCCCTATAAGAGATGACGCTAATGCTCACTACGATGTAATTATTCCTTTAATGGCTTACAGGGGGAGGGATGGGGCAGGGACAGGGTGATAACATTAAGGGATATTAGGGCGGGTGGGGTGTTCATTTTCATTAGGTTTTATGGGTCGGAAAAACATTGTCATGCATACCAATTAGTGCTGGAACAGATGGCTTAGTACGGTTGTATGCTAACGGGTAGCTGAAGAGTGTGTGTTGAGGAGGTTAGGCACCTACAATTTAGTATAAAGCATCAGGTTGGTCAACTGAGGGAGGGTTCAGACTGAGTGCCACTTCCAGAGCTTTCCTTTTCCTCTTCCCTTCCCCCCCCACTTCCCTTTTGCACCATCCATCACAGGTCAGGACCTCCACAGCAAAATCAAACCTGGATCCGTCTGTTCACCAACATCTCTGAGGAGGTAGCCATATGCTGACATATGCCGATGGAGGGGGAGAGGGCTTGCCTGATTATGCGCGTGTGCATGTGTGTGTGGGGTTTGTCTCCAAACTGTTCTGTGTTTCAGAGGCATCGCAGACACAACCATCCTTTAAATCTGCAAAAGCGTTTGACCCAATTGGGTTTTCAAGAGCCAAAACTGACTCTTTTACATCACAACTGACATTTTGCACTGGTTCTCAGTATATTAATTCAGTTCTTTCCTTTTGTTCCAATACATACCCTATCTCTCCCTCTCTCACATTTTATTTAACTTTTTTATTGGTCAGCATTTTTCTAAGAACTGTAATCTTATCAGAGATGAACAGTCTCTACACACGGCATCAAAAAACCCTCCAATTATAGAAACAATACTACTATTCTGCGAACAGTAATGTTGGCAATCATGAGGATAAATGGGCAGATTTTGAGAAAACAATACTTCATCAAAGAAAATTACACGAGACTGTGTTCACAATCAGATTTGTAAATTATGAGTAAAAGAAAATGCACATCTGAATGACAGAACAGATTTGTATTGTGTTGAAGTGGAGATACGACTGTGGTTATACAGCTTTGTCGAGAAAGCCCCCCCCCTCACCACATACTTTCCCACCTGTTGCCCCCTCCCAAAACATATTTGTGACCACGGGGTGGGGGTTTGGGTGGATAAGTCTCAGTTAGATGATGGATCTCATCCGTAAACTGGGTGGGGTCTTTATGTGGGAAGACTGCCCCTGTTGGGACACACTGAAAACTGCCTGCATTTGCATGTTCTGTGAATGGACCATTGAGAGGTCGTTAACATAGACCTGGTGGACCCAATCGTCGACCTATCTGCAGCCCTTTGTGTCAGTTATCGCCTGTCATCCACAGTCCTCCTTCGCTCACTGGTTTTAGTGCTCAGTGTTAATCTGTGAGGCAGGGTGGGTACAGGTGCACTTCCCCACTTTGCAGACTTTATACTAGCAAACACTTTAGCTGTGGCGTTAGCCATGGCTCAGTGGGTCTGAATGGGGACACGCTAACAGGCTAGTGCTGCAGTCCCAGAGCCCATTGATCTGTGCTGCTCAGTAATAACAGACAGCAGAGACTGGCTGGCTCTCAGGGGCCATTAGGATGCATGAGTGGGAACCGTGCTAAATGGGACAATACACAGAGGTGTGTACAAGGGTAAATACACTCCAGTTTGTATGGAGAGGCAGATACACAGTGGGTAAGCTTAACTAACATGTAATTCCTTTGGCTAACCTTGGAATTGCATTACGCCGCGTTTGTCTTTCCGTGCGTGTGTGTGTGTGTGTGTGTTGTGATATAGGGATTAAGCAAGTGTTACAGGATGACTGTGGCAGCTATATTTAGGGTCATCCAGTTACATTTTCAAGCCATTATCCAGACCTGTGGGGACAAGCAGGGATTTGGGCACAGCACAAATACACATGCACACACACAGCAGCAGCAGTGTGTTTCAGTGCGTCAGTACTTTATCTGGTGAACGGTAAGAAGAGAGAAATGGTGAGACCTGTCTGCTCTCCATCCCTCTAAATGTTTAATGAAGCATCTTTCTCTGTCTCTCTGGCGCTTCAGCTCGCTCTCCATCTCCTGCCCAGCTGATCAGCCCTCACCCATCATATATTTTTCTCACATTATCCCTGTTTGTCTTGCTCTCTCCCTGCAGGCGAACAGACGCCACACAGACACACTGTATATATTCCGGATGAGGACGGAGCTGAAGAGGATGGAGGAGAAGGAGATTCCCATCTGCATCCTATTTCACTCCAACCACACTCTGGTCTACATCCAACCCTGCAAAATACAACACTTGTTTTAACTTTACTTTTTTTTTTTTTTTTGAAGTTTGAAAAATAGCAAATTGTAGATCCAGGTACACTTTGCTCTGGTGGGAGAGTGTTTCACTGCCTGAGTGAAAGTGTTTCTCCGTTTCTGTGTTAACCACATGAGGAAAGCATGCAGCGGCACTGATCCAGCTCCAAAGTGCTTGTATTGTAACCAGCTTTTTTTTTTTTTTGGCAAGAGGCAAAGATGTGAATTTGTCCACAGTCACAGCTGTTATTGTTTAGTCAACACGATTTGGCTGTGTGGGATAAACGCAGCTCTGTTTTATTAGGCTTAATCTACTCCACTCTTCTTTATCTTTTAATTCTGAAGATGGTGGCTTTATCTTTTTAGCCACTCGGAATAAGCCACTTTTACCTGTTTTTGCATGCTTATCTGTTCCATAGGTTAAATTTATAATCTGCATCTGTTGAAGGCGACATCCCAAACAAGCACAGCACCACAAAGTTAAAGATTAGGAAGCAGAGGGAGATATGACTCATAGGACTTTTCGTCAATGCAGAACAATTTGGGCTCCAACTCCTGACCAGTCAAATAATAATAGAATAAAAAAGGAAGATGTAGCTCTAACAAACCATACACACTTAACAATTTGATCACTGAAATTAGTTGCCATAGCTTTTCAATCATCAGTATTTGGAGAACACAAAATTATCCTTAAAGGAGACAAATAAAGTAACTTTGTCAAACTACTGGTTGGTTTGAGATACAAGGAATGACTTAAAATTGATTGATCAAATGAGTTCTGTTAGAGGATCAATGGGTCTTTGCTGTAAATCCTAACAGTTCTTGGACTTAAGTTGGGGCATATCTGGTTCCATTTTCTGAATGAAAGACTCGGGATCCAAGCTAAGTATTGGGAGTGAAAGCAGTTATTTTCTGTGATTTTTTGGGGGGATTTTATTTTGCTTGGCTCCTCTGAAGAACATTTAAAATGCGTAAAACCTCTTACTCCGCTGTGAAAATATACACATAATACACAAGACAAACGACGCCACACGGTTGTGCTTGCGAGTGTGTATTTCCACACCCGCATGTGTGCAAATGGGTACAAGTGTGGGTGTAAGCAAGCGAGCACACTTCTACTCGCAGCCCCAGGACTTCAAATTATCCTGAGGCTCCTCCAAAACACACTTCAGAATTTTTGTCTGCTTTCCAAACTCATTACTTTAGTAGGGCAAATCAAACAGGGCGCATTAAACGGAACTCAAACGTGAAGAGAGTGGAGTGCGGGGGGAAGACGAGTGTGCGTACGAGTGTGTGTGCGTGCACTGCAGAGAAAGCGAGTGCGCCTGTGTGTTAATTAGCAAAATCCTGCTCTAATTAATGGCCTATGAATACCCATGCTGAGTGAAGAGTCAAGGTTAGACACCTGTGCGGCCATATTGATGCTGGAGCAAACTTTTTCTCGGGGTCCATCGAATTACTCACATTTAATGTAAATGAAATATTGGCAACCGCTTCTGCCACGGAGCCAAGTGAATGTGTTTTAAAGAGACAGTGAGTACGTTCAACATGGGTGAAGTCAGACCAATTAGGGAACACATGAATCATCACTGCGGAGGTAATGACCACAGAGTCAATTACTCCATCATACAGGGCACTGGCAGTGTTACACATTATTTGTAACTCAATGCAGAAGTGATATTATGACTTTGCTCTGCTCTGTGGCAACATTAATTTAGCATAATCCTCCACAAATTACTTTTTTGTTATACCCTATCATATTTGCAAATTGAATCCTTGCAGAGTGCGGAAATAATCGTTAATTTAATAATCGACTTTCTGAAGTCAACCACAGATTTGAAACCAGTTTGAGTTGGTAAAAAAAAAAAAATAATAAAAGACTTGCATAAATCTTCTGGTTTTGTTATTCTGTCTTTTCTGCAACAAACTGCAAGTGGAAATGTTTTTGATCATTTAGCTTTTGATCAGTTCGGTGATTAAATCATTTTGTGAAAAAAGGGAAGCCGCCTTGAATTCAGACTTTTGTATGCTTCTTCAAAACACAGGATCTTCAAGGGTGACCTGAGGCTACACTAATATCTACACAAGAGATATTAAATATGAAGAACACTAGATTTTAAACATGTATGCCGTTTTGCCCTAAATGAACTACATTTAGTTTGCAAAAAGTTCTCTGGAGAACTTTTGTGGCCCTTTTTGTTGTAGTTGTGAACGCTTCGACCCTTTGAGTCTGGGCCCTGAATGACCCTGAAGGCTGGTACTTCCCAGTAATGACTGTCTCGCTGCACACTGCTCTGCTTATTACACTACTTCTTAACCAAAGAAACCAATCATTTTGAGAGAAATGTTGATTTTAAATGGTCGTATTGATTTAAAATGATCTCCACAGATTCCGGTCTACAAAAGAACACACTGTAGAATGAAGTCACTGACCAAATAAGAATGATTCTAACTATGAGTATTCGACAACACTGTAAGAACTGCAACGAATCTCAAACTGCAGCTTTTGATCTTCCTGAAGGACCATGCAACAAACCTTCCAGAGGTACTTTATACACAAATAACACATTTAAACTTTGCACTGCTCGAAGAAAAAAAAAAGCCCGACAGGACTTTAAAAAGAACTATTTTGCCTGAACATCAAATAATATAATATGCACTCTTGTGTAATAATGACACTTTTGGGGTTCAAGGCAGGACACAACACTGAAAAGGATTCCACGGAGGAGGGGGCAGCATGTTATAGTTTCCATTGTGTGCACGAATGTAAGAATTTCAGCATCAGCACGTGGGCATGGCTTTCTCCCCTTTTAGCGAATGTGTGAAAAAAGAGAGCATTCCCTGCCAACAGATCAATACTGTGGATCCATTCTGGTTTGTTAAGAATAATAGGCATGGATTTGAACAGAGAGGAGGAAGGCTAACGGTCGCTGATTTTGCCAGGCTACACCGGACCCATTTACTTCTCGGCTCTGGCTAACAGGGCTTCTCATGCCTCTGAATGACTTTGTACTGCCATCCCAACGCTGTATACGCTAGAAGAAAAATTACCCCCCATTATGTAATCTCTATAATGATTCCTATCGAGAAAGCAGAGGCTACAATGGTGATACAGTAAATTACACTAAGCGCCATTAATTTTGACAGGTTCTTTTGAGTGCATGTATGTAGGCTCGTGTTTGTTTGGGAGTATATGTGCGAGTGTGTGTGTGTGAATGTTTTAGGTGAGTGAATGATTGATTGTGTGTGTGTGTGTGTATGTGTGTGAGTGTGAGAGTGCCACTCTTACAGTAAAATTAAACTGGGGCTCAGGTGAGAAACAGAGCAATGCTTTCGTGCAGAGAAAAGAGAGGAAGAGTAGGACGAAGAAGAAAGAAGTGACAGAGGAGTTAAGTACCCCAAGGACTTTGCAGACATAGAAAAAACCTGTCTGGGTTCAAAGAAGAAAGGAGAGAGAGGGGGAAAAAGGGGTAGATAGAGAACAAGAGAGGAACAGAGGGAGCTGACAAGAAGATTGAGAGATGGGGAGATTGATGGCATGTAATGATGAAACGGATGGAGGACGAGACAAGAGAGACATGAACGTCTGAGGCCATTACTCATCTGCAGCAGACACACACTCACACACACACACACACACACACACACACACACACACACACACACACACACACACAAACACTGCAACCACCACCCAAGGGTGCAGGAAGAACTGTCTGCCACCCACTTCTTTTCATTTATTCCACCTTTTTCCTTTTTACATTTTTTTCTATATATTTTTTGTCGCCTTCCTGTTCATCCCACCATCCATCTGTTCCTTCAGACTCCCTCTTACACAGGAGATTCACATCATTCATATCAATTTATATTATTCACCGCAAAACGGATGCTATTTTCAAAGAACAAAATTGTAGCAACGATGGACTCAATACTTTAATGGCCAATACATTTACAAAAGACTGATGTTAACAGATGACAACCCTATACACCAGTGAGTCGTGTTCTTAGTTAAAGAGCCTTAAACCATCAAACCACCATCATGTTTGTGTTTTTTCTGCACTTTAAAATATCTCTAATGTGGAATGAGGGGTCATGAAGGTCGCAGACATGCTCACTAGGGCTGAATGATGTGCAAGAACTCTCATTGACATTATTTTGAAAGAGGTGAGAACAACATTTGTCATGGTTTTGATAAGAATGTGTCTTTTTACTGTTTGTCTTAAAATGACTGCCATAAAGGTACATCAAGTACCATCATTGTGACTCCAATTTCCACACCTGTAAAATGTTTTAACTTAACACAGAGTCGTAGACTTTTAGATCACCATAAAAATGGTACATTTCTGAATGATCTTTTCTGGACTTTAAGTCTTGTTCTTGATTCATGCACCGGCTCATGTATATGGCTAACCTTGATTTAGTGACGCTTCCCAAATCCTCATATTACCAAGTTGATATGTCAGTTCTGTGTGCTCTGCATATGCTCGGCTGTAATCTCACTGTGTTCAGATTTTTGGTACACTTTTTGCCTTAAATATTGATGAGTTTGACAAAAAATTGACACTCAATACAAAGAAATCAATGGGATATAACTACAGAAGATTCAGTTTCAGGTTTGGTCCTTCTAAAATGGGGGAAAAAACATATACAGAAACTTTTAATGGAAGGTCAAATGTGATCTTAATATGCTAAAATATGCATAGTTCCACAATTTGACTTCTTGACTCACTACTGTCATGAATTATGTGATAAAACCACACGGGAAAGAGGAAACCCTTGTCTACATCTGATTTATATGTAGATGTTCTTTTACGGTTTTGGCCTGTTTCATAGAGATAGTGTTCCATAAAGAGCACCTTGACATATGACTCCCACTATGTGAAACCTGTGGGTGAAATAAAAACCAACTAAACGGACATCCCGGTGGTGTGTAATACTACCTCGCTGCTACTCTGGACTTGTGAAGGCTGTTTAAAATGAGCCTGCTCTCCACTAAGCTCTATTCACAAAACATCTGCTTAACGTCCTGCACGCACACTCCTTAATACAATGCGCCGATATGCCGAGCAGCAGAGTGTGTGCCATCCTCGATCCCCGTGGAGGCTTCAAATGCATCACGCCTAATCAGAGAGCTCAGCTCATAGCGCTGGCTAGTGCTGCATGCTAATCCTCTGCAGATGAAGACGCTAACCTAAGCACAGGCTGACAGCCATGCACTACAAATGGCAAAGGAGGCTAATGCTAACTGCGGCATCACCGTTCCTTTCCACCTTTATTTCACACACAGTGTGGAAAGCTTGTTCAATATGCATCTGGGTATTTGTTGTGAGAGTATTTCACGGCTAAGTGCATGTGTGAATGTATGCGTTTGTAGACAGCCTAGCCGAGAACAGCTGCATTAAGCCTACAACATCACTGTGGCCAACTGAGAATTGACTTGGCTGTGTGTGTGTGTGTGTGTGTGTGTGTGTGTGTGTGTGTGTGTGTGTGTGTGTGTGTGTGCGCACGACCCTGTGGTTACGAGCGTACATTCAAGAAGGAATTTGACAATAATACTAATAAGCACCACATGCCAGGCAAATGTGGGATGCGAGACAACCTCTCGGCACAAAGTTCATATCCATACACAAATAGAGTTCAGTGATTTGGTGTGATTGTTGTTGTTTACCAGCTGAGGTGAGAGGGAGCAGTGGCTTTCTCATTAAAATAAAACCTCTCCAACTCAAAAAACTTTTCTCATTAGTACACGTCTCTCCGGCTCATCTGAAAGAGTGCTTGCCCGTTAGCTGCTAACGCGGAGGAATGATTTGTGAGTAGCTTTGGCTCCGACTCAGTTTAAACACACTTGTGGAGTAGGTAAACACTACCATCCATCAGATGGTGTGTAAGTAAGTCAGAACATCTGTGTGCCTGGCGAAAAGATTTTGAGAGGAAACCACCCGCCTCAGAGGAATCATAGCGGTGATACACACACACATACATACACTAACTGGCTATAGTTGTGTAAAAGCACACGAGAGAACCACAAAAGGCTATAATGTCTGCCAGTCACAAAAGCACTTACACAGAGCCGCCTGCCAATCTCAGCCAACCGCAGCCGCCACAATGCCCACCACTGTGCCCACTCACCGTCAATCACATTTCACCACCACTCCCACTGCTTGACAACCTGCAAAACGTCTTGCAGCACCCAGCCAGCATGCAACCGGCGCTCCTAATTACAACCTCTGCTGCCAACTGCACAATGCTAACCTTCGGCTGAAAGAAACCGCAACTCAACATGATGTAAATGCCTTCACTGGGTCTCCACGGAAATCCAAAGAAATATACCGTTCAACCATGTCCGGGAGCCAAAACACCCTCATGTTGGCTTTCTGCTTCCCCTCTGACATGTTATGTCCCATTAATGAGGTGTCACCACTAATATTTAGGAAGTTAATTTGCACCGCTCCTGAAGCTGCTTTGATCCAAACACAGTGTGACAACTTTAATGACTAAACAAAACAGAAGACAAACAAACCTAAAGACCTGCTGCTAAATTGTGGTGGGGTGGTCTACGGGGAGACAGCTTTTGAAGTGGAGGAAAACAAGCAAAGGAAGCTTTTCATGTGGCCATGCCATCATTACATTGGGCGAGGTGAAGCACAGGCCTAATTAGGGCCAGGATTGATTGAAGTGGTGTGTTCTTGTGCTTTCAGACGAAGATGTCGATGGGGGGTGGGGGTTGTGGTGAGACGAGCAAAATGAGGAACATCCACTGATAAAATTTGACAACAGGGGTGTCTTTTAAAGGTGTAATTTATTTGTTCAATAAATCTTTCATTTGTGTGACAGCCCCTGCACCGTGATGACATAAAATGGAAAGAATTTCAACAATTGATAAAGCTTCAACTTGGAATGTTCTTTCATTATTCAACAGGAGTTATAGGTAATTTGGCTAAAATGAGTCTAAGCAGTCGTATCTCATTTTGCATTTGTAGTTGGCTTCATGCTACAGTTCAGTTTTGGGATTTAAGGAATCAATTAACTTCCCAGAGCAAAACTGTGACAATGTGGGAAGACTAGACGAGTTGGAATATTTACCCAAATCAATAAATTCATGGATGTATCCGAGTAGTAAAAGAGCGCGATTCTGTTCTTTTTAAAGTGAAGACATTCTCTCACTTCTTTTTTTCTTTTTGCAGGTAAATGCCAAAGCGGGCCTGGCCTATCTCCCTCCCTCCCGTCATCCCTCTCTCTTCCCCCTCCATCTTCTAAATCTGGTTATACTTGAGAAGAGGGGCTGCTGTCAGCTTCCACCGGCTCTTGCCTCTAAATGACAGAGGTAACAGTCTTATATGAGGAAGTCACTGCTAAAAGCATGTCATTTTCTCCCACTAATGTCAAGTGGGAACAGTTCAGAACAGGCTAGGGGAGTTAATAACACTGCATTCTCTCCTCGCACCGACCCCTTGGGTACTCCAGCTTATGTGAATTTAAACTTTCTGCATGACCTTGGTATTTGTGACTCGTGAGAAATCCTAATGCGACCTCGTCTCAAACTTTGTCTGCTTTTCACAATCTCCTAAAAGCCAAAAGTCAGGCTGAGCATGACGTTGCTCTTAACGTTTCATCTATCTTCGGCTTAAAATTTCATCATCGAATCCAGAAGCCATCATATCTAAGTCACCTGTCCTTTTATCTCTTAAGAGCGACACATATCCACTTAAGTTACAAAGCCAGACTCTGCATATTCAGCGACTTCCTCTATTCATGAGCATATTGCCTTCTTAAGAACGACCTGGAAAGCAGCAGCGGTTATTTCATCTGCCTCTTCAGAAAGGCTGCACTGGAAGTCAACGAACATATAAGAAATATAACATGCTCCATATAAGAGGTTTAATAGCCTCAGACGGTGATATGGTGTCGGTGAGATTTTTTTTAACCTCAGGGATGACGTTAAAAACCACATAAGCTATACAAGACTCATAAAAGACTTAGCAGAACAGCACTCTTTAATTAATGGCCCCCATGGTCTCATCCATCTGGACAGTTTTCTAACTTTCTGAAGACTTAGCATAGATATAACAGGCTAAAACCAGATCAAAAAATACAATGCAAAACTAACGTTAACATTAGCTAATGTAGCTACGTTTATTTAACAGGCGAGGAAATGCCTGATGAAAAGCACAATAACAGCAGAGGTGTAAGAAAACTGACTGTCTCAGAAAAAAGTTTTTATTCAGTAAATTAATTATATAAAGTCCATATGGCCGACAGCAAAGATTTCGCCCTTAAACTGTTCTCAGTAAAAGGAAAAAAAAAAATCTACATCCACACCTATTTCAGAAACCATCATAGTTCCAGCACAGAAACAATGATAACATATAGATTATATATTGCTCTGTTAACCATATTACTTCTTAGTAATATTTGTTGTACATGTAATATACATTTTTCAAATATTCTTTGATTGCAGCATCAGTCTATAGTCCATGGTTTGTACAAAATCTTGGGCCAAAGGCAGGACATCTACTATTTCTAAAGCAGCATGATTTGCTATTACCTACATGAAATCAAGACTGCGTTTTTTTATGCTGATGAGAGAAATGAGCTCAGCTTTCCATGGTCCTCTGCTGGACTGCCTCTAAAATAGGCTGTGGCTGTTTCATCCACAACCAACAGAGCCATCAGCAAGAGCAACAGCATCTCTCTGTATTCCACTCATGCCCCCTCCTCTCCACTGCAGAGGCTAGAGGTCCACACATAGTGTGGCTCCACTCATTACCTTGCTGCTTGGATGCCAGACCCCCATTCACCCCATTCACACACACATGCACACACATCCTGACACATACGCACTGCAAGCCCCCTGATTAATCATCTCTTTTTAACCCCTCCCTCCTGATGCAGCCTCCCACCCATCTATTTTCAGGATGCGATATGCTGGCTGAATGAACGTGATCCTGATTTTGATTGGTACCTTCCAAGCTCAACACTAAAGCAGGGCTCATCACATTATTTGACCCTACCTCACTGATTCACAATGGAGGTAGACGCATGTCAGCAGCAGGAGACATTGTTGTTGTCATATCTAACCTGAACATATTCATTACTTTTGAGAAAAAAAAATGTCACTGGAGTCAATTAGATGGTGCACAGTAGGCTTAAATTACTAATGAAAATAATAAAAAGTGACTGCACTCATGTATATAAAAAAATTTTAGGATTTCAATGGCTCAAAATTATACCATGTCACCTACCAATGATTTACATGTCATTTCTTCCTATGTTATCCTATTGGGTACAGCTGGAGCCTGAAGACATTAATTACTACATGGGACAAATTTATATTTGTCATCTGTAAGAATAAACAAATCAGAAGATGATATGTGGTATTTCACTGTTTATAGTACTGTTTATAGTACTGGCTACAGTCTAACTGATATTTGGTATTTACACTGTTTATAGTGCTGTTCACATTGATGTGCAGTATTCTCTCTATTTATAGTACTGTTTACATTGATATGTGGTACTTTCACTGTTTATAGTACTGTCTACACTGATATATAATATTCTCGCTGTTTATAGCACTGTTTACAATGATATATTATTTTCACTGTTTATAGTACTGTTTACATTGTTACATTGTCCATCTTATCTTATTTCGATTAGATTAGATACCTTTATTAGTCCCCTACAGGGAAATTTCAGGTTACAGAAGCACGTATAAGACAAGACACACACAGAGATACTGCAAATATGATGAAAAATAAGAGTAAATCATAATAATAATAGAAATAAGAACAGACTCAGTGCAACAGCAAAGATCAATGAGACGTCAGATATATAGTAATATACAGATCAATAGTTATACAGATATAGTTATACCCATATTGTTATATAGTAATATACAGGCATTATTCTTATTTGTATTGACTGTGTGTGTTGTCATATTTACACTGCAGTCACTCTTGGCTTTAGATTCATGTTAGCAACTGTGCACTTTTCTATTTCCATATTTATTTGGGTTATCAGCTAACAATGCTATGACATTTCGTTACCAGATTCATTGTGTGTGTCTGTGTAATGACAATAAAGGAAGCCTAAGTCTAAGATTGCTGGTCTGCAATTCTCAATTTCCTTGCTTTAAAGCTGCTGGATGATTTCAGTCACCTTCAGTCTGCTTCAAAACAGTCACAGGTTAACACGGTACAAATGCATTAGAATGAAAATTCACTTGAGAAGGTATCCACAAACATCATTTACTATTACCATGCTAGGGACTATCTACAATAAATTAAAGATCCACAAGCACAGTCAACTATCTCCCTAAGCTGCAAAACCTAGCACCAAGATTTGAATTAATGTGATATGTGATGTGACACTTTTTGGAGGCCATCCTATTAAATTAGTGCCTCAAAACCTGAGCCCAAAGAATTTTTGTTTCAGGTACCCAAATTAGTTTTATTTGACTGTATGATTTCCCGCTGTGAATGAGAAAATATTCTCATATCCCAGTAAAATCATCTGAGTTGCTTTCCAGGGAGTTACTCCATTATTCACTGTCTGCAGAGCTGCTCCAGGATTTTGTCTCTAGATGAATGAATTCATCACTACGCTCTTTTATGTCTCCGATGGTCACAGGATGGAGAAACATCCTTAGATAAACAATGTTTAACTGTTCCTCAACAGTAAATATGAATGATGTAGATCTATTTTTAAGGTGCCTCTATTTGGTGACAAAATAACTGGATATTTAACATTTTTATAACTATTTATAAATTCTAATAAGTAACAAAGGTTAATTGCGCATTTTTTTAAAAGTATGAAATGTGCTACTTGGTCAAATCGAGGTGGAAATGCAGTATTGAAATAGACTGTCCACAATAAAAGGCCACTCTGAAATGTGCATTTTTTTTGCTTTATTGGGTAAAAAAAATGCTGAAAAACTGAGTCTGGGGACTCAGAACCAGTCAGTATCTGGTGTGACCATCATTTGCCTCATGCAGTGCAACACATCTTCTTCGCATAGAGTTTATCAGATTGTCAATTGTGGCCTGTGGAATGTTG
>JAPTHA010000005.1:17206838-17217800 GCA_029814585.1 Gymnapogon annona | reverse complement strand
ATACATATACTTTTTGTTATGAAGAACATTAAATATCACCACAAAATATCATCAGTCAGCAGCTTCAATCTAAAATACTTGGCATTGGTTTTTGCCTTCAAAAATCCATTGAACCCTAAGGCAGCAAAAGGTAAATGGGGAAAGGGGAGAGAGCGTAAAGGGATTTGAGGCCAATTGGATTGCAGCAGTAGGAGTGGAAGCGCAGACTGAAAGATGGAAGGAATTCTGCAGCATAAAGGGGATGATAAATTAAAAAGTTGGAATCTGGGTTGAATGGATGGATTGGGTAAAGGGCAGATAGATGAGGATTTAAATGGATGATTGGTAGCACGGGCACACAGAGTGAGTGTGTGTGTGCTCTGCTGAAGTGTAGATTAGATCACTGTTATGACTGCACAAGCCCTCAGGACACAGGAGATAACATCAACAGATAACCTACACATTTATTCCCACCTCTGCATCATCTTTGCTTCCTGCTTCTATTTCCTCTCTCTTCACTCTTCTCCCATGCTCACTTTCCATCCATCCATCCATTCACTGTCACCATTTTTTTGCACATCATCCCTCTTATTCCCTTCCTGCCATAACTAAATCTAGGAGTCCCCGGGCGGTGCACTAGATCACTCTTCTCAATAAAGCCGTCAAGAACCCCTCACCCCATCTACCCATAGCTTTCTAAAACACAATAACAGTAACTCTGAACGCCCCTCCCAACAATACCCCCATCGATCACTTCACTATCTGGAACACATACATCTATCATGAGGGGAGTTTACCACAGGCCTGGTACCCACTGAAGGCCCCACTGTTCTGCTCTGTATAGCTTTGGAAATTACACAGTACAACTCCCTGCTCTCCACATGAGGATATAATGTGATAATACAAAGCCTGCAATTTGAACTGAACACTTACTGTATAGTCTTCTCACATTAAAAAAACTAAACTAACATCTGCTTTTTGATCTTTAATGTCTATGTGTACAATCTACACAAGTCAACAAGTATGCATGTGTTAGCAGTGACACACATATAGAAACACAACACCCAGGTTTAGTAGGCCCATTATTTTTCATTCCTCTTCCAGGTCTATGACATGCATTCAAGTTCTGGATACAAACAGTTTGACAGGACCATCATTTCAGGGAACGATGTGCACAAACAGTTGCATATAATGCAACTGCTAACAGAACGGGGTGAACTTATTCAAGTGGGATCTCAAATTTGACTGAGTTCCCCATTTATAAAACACTCATATTTGGTTTAATAATGGTGCATTTAATTCTTCAATATCTGTCTCAGTGAAAGTAGGTCAATGTTCCAAGTAGCCTACACATTTGCTCATACTGGTTTAAGAACCCTGGCACACCACATTCCAATGAATTGGATTCATTTTGTTCACAGAATGTATCCAAATCTGAAAGTGAGATAAGGTCCAGAGCTGGCTCATATTTGATTGTCTCAGCCAAGGCAGAATGGAGAGTGAACCAAGGCCACTGTTGGCTGGACTGCAGGCAAGTCACCCACATTAATTTTCCAACTTGTGATTGCGTATGATTACAGTGATGTTCAATTGACATCTAGCGCGCTTACTGGTAAAACTGACTTCCTTGGTTTCCTCTGCGTGATTATTTGACCAAACTGTATAACCACTTGGTAGTGTTTTTCCTCAAAACTCCTGAGATTTGTTTTGGTAAGAGGATAAAAAAGGCAAGGTAACTACTGCGGTCTTTTGAGAGAAAAGAAATAAAAACCTCTGTAACAGAGAGATTGTGGAGAGTTGGACTCCGCGGGGAAGAAATAGGCAGGTCAGGCAGAGACGAGCAATGGCTCTCAGACATCCTGTTTGTGCCCCCTTACCCCCCTCCTTGCATTACAATTCATTCACTGTGCGAGTCAAGGTTAGACCTGACAGCTCTGCTACTCTGTATAGATATGTGTGTATGTGTGTGCTCACGTGTATGTTTTGCTGTGCCCATATAAAACAGATGGGGCAGATGGAAATAGAGACTCAGAGTCTGAATAAGAGACTGGATGGAGAGATTTATGGGCATAAACGCTAGTGTGTGTGTGTGTGTGTGTGTGTGTGTGTGTGTGTGTATGTGTGTGTGTGTGCGTGCTGGCGGTGGGGCTGGGCGGGACCCTAAGGTTTGAGGAAAGACTCCGATTAATCCACCATGCATGGTTGGAGGTTTCATTCCTATTTAGATTCCATTATAAGGTCAGAGCAGAGGCTTTTGGAGGCTAATGGATTGTAGCAATATTCATTATTGCACCCGGAATTCTTCAGCTCGGCTATTTTATCACAAAAAAGGACAAATTATTTCATTCCTTTTTTTTTCTTGACACAAACAGGAAGCTAGTGGACTTTTTGACCAAAATCACTAAATCCAACATTAACTTGTTTTTCTTCTTCTAATTAAAAAGTTGTTTACTGATCTACACTCATACTCACGTTTTTGAATAAATATTACTCTATGTCTAGGAATGGGCAGGTGGCATTTTATACTAACAATAAAATGAAGTCCTAGCATCATTTAGAAGAAATGGAAAAAAAATACTTTTATGTACATAAAGATTTGAGAAAAAAACAACTTTCAAGTGTAAACACTAAGCTGAATGAAGTCATTCTATTTGGGTATTATTTGAAGTCAAGTTAAAGCAATAATGTTTCAGCGGGCTGTGCATTTAAGACCTGCGCCTGCAGTGATGTCCTACCCGACTTAATCCACCTCTTAAAACTATAATTCTGATGCCATGGTTCTACACATGATGCATTTAGACCAAAACACAGTACAACTGCATCACCTGAACATAAAGTCAAGTACAACAGAGTTATATTAGTCTACTCAGTAGACTAATCACAGACAATCAAAAACAACTGACATCGATCACACACCAGTTTATGTGTACGTGGCATGCACTAGACACGTACAGACCAGACCAGACGCGTGTGGACCAGACCCAGGTCCACACACGTCCAGTCCACACCCGGGTCTGGTGCCTTGCGATCTACCCACAATACCTTTGCGATTGACTGGTAGATCGAGATCGACGTATTGAGCACCCCTGGTCTACTGAGTTTTATTCACTCCACCAACAGTATGAGCTTTAAGAAGTTTGTTCCCAAAACAGTGCAGAGTGCATTGTGAAATCAAAATCAATCAATCAATTCACACCGAAAGCAGCGTCACAGAAACATGACAATACAGACAAATTATTCACTGGCTCTGCCTCTCTCTATTGCGTATCCAATCAAAAGACGTGCACGCACTGACGTTGTAGGTCTGCTAACTGGCCCCACTGAAGGCAAATTTGACGCTGATTGGTTAACGCCACAGGTCCGTTCTCATTCACTTTAAGCTACCATGCGCCAGCACTGTCGCTTCTGAAGGCCTAAAGACAGATTTTGGACCCTGGCAACACATGATACCTGAATAATGATGGGATAAAAACTCTTAACATAAACCCTGCCCTCCAAATCTCTATCTGGGCCTGGAAGCTGAGCAACCAAGTTAGGAAAGCTATGAAATGAAGAGTATACACTATGGGGAATAATTTAATACATATTTGTGGAAAAAAATATTAAAACATATATTCCTGATTATGCTTAGGCCAACAGAGAAGGCCTTGCTGGCCATGAGGGTCCACCACTATGTTTCAGCTATCATGAAAATCACTACTTTGACACCCTTTCACTGATATCACACAGAAAACTGCCTTAACCTGATACTCCGGGACTTTTGAAAGGGATTACTTTACCAGTTCTAAACGTTAACATCTGATAGGTATCGCCTGGAATACACCCTGTTTTTCACAGGGTTTGATGAATTCAAATTAGCTTTTGAACCTAATAAATTCCTGAGCTGATTTTATTGATGGGGAAAATGCTGTTGCCAATTTAACCAAACACTGTTCAGACTGTCTGATTGTTAAGTGAATAAAGAAACATTTAGACAATTAGAGACAGAAATCTAGATCTTTACGAGGCAAAAGTGTGTCTTAAATTTGTGCAATGAAAAACAGTGTTTGATTTGCCTGCAGGAGCTGCTCTGCACACTGATAGCGAGTAAGGATGACCTTTTTGTGACCTTTGACTGGCAGACGATCCAAGCCTTGAAGTTTGTATGCCATCGAATGTCAGCTCTCACATGTTCCAGCAGATGCACCCGTACAAGCAAATCAGATAAAGATATGTATGCAAAGCCTGAGTGTTGGACTGAGAAGTCCATCAGGAGACATCTGAAGGTGACTGGCCAAGGGTTTGGCAGGGCTGAATATAAGGGAATTCTCACAAGAATCTCCTTTGTCATGGGCCGGGATTTGTTGGTTGGTAGACACAAAAACATCATTTGAATATGAATAGATCCAAGATGGCACCGCCCTAATGGCTGCCTATAACAGCAGCTCCGTAACTTTTTTCTACTTTGAAGTTTTTCTGCCCGACTCTTGTGGTCGTGTTAATTGGACACCTGTACAACATGGACACGCGCCATTTTTGAAGCTTTTGTGTGATAGTGGCTGTTTTTTTGCTACGTTCATGAATGCTAATGGTAGCTGTGGACTTTTTCACTACAGTTTCTCTCTCCGAAGGACACATTAACGGCCCCTCGTTATCGTTATCATCTCTGGTATTTGTTGTGTATCTGTTCTGTTCTTCTCTTTTTTTTCTTCTACTCTTTGTATTACGCTGCTGTGTGTGAAATTTCCCCTCGTGGGACTAATAAAGGTGTATTCATATTCATTCATTCATATTATCTGTTCTTTTCAAACCAGAGCAATTCATATGTCTATTCCTATTATGACTTTTTCATAGCAGTGTTGATGCAACCTGTTAGCATAATCTGTGTAAATAGTTAAACAAGTTTCTCAGGCAGGCATGTAGGACTGATTTCAATCAACAGGAGATCACATCAAATGCAGATGATAATGGGGTTGAGTTACTGTGCAATGATCACAACTTAACGCACTGTGTGCTTTTAATAACCCTCAGCCTCAAATATATTGAAAGAGTGTCAAACTTTACTGCCCTATAATTTAGATTATCTTGTCTCTGTGTAAAACCTATGACACACATATTGATATTTCAAGTAATCATATATTAGAAGTGCAGGAGGCTGGTCCAAGCAAACGTGTCATTTCAAGATGGAGCCACATTTCCATTTGAAAATGACCTTCATATGGAGAATACACATAAAATTTCATTAACATAAAGATGGCCCGACATAACAGCCCCATGGCACTAAAACCATTAAAGGGATTCTAATCTACCTTCTAGATTATTCTAGGTTCAACCTATCCTGTGAATCAAAGATAAACTACCAAATTATGAGTAAGCACTGAGTTTTCTGCTCCACTAATCTTCATTTAAGACTATTTGGTTATTCCCAGGACGTAATATATTCCCAGGCCGTAACAATTTCCAAATAGTGCAAAAAGCTACAGCCCTGGTGATTAGTGAATAATATTGCCGACTAACGCAGGTAAATCTATCCCTCTCTGTATTTCTGACGACTCTTTTAGCTGAACAAGAGCCTCAGTCCACGAATGTTGCTCGTAATCCCAAATTCCTCTCCTTCTCCAGAATAATGAGCTCCTCTCAGACTCGAGAGTTGACAGAGGTAAAGCATTTAGCATGGTTGAATGGAGAATGATGGAAAGTAGGAGTGCGGAAAGAAAGAGAGGGAGATAGAGGCCAAAGAGGGATAAAGCGAAGGATGGAGAGAAGAAGGGGGGGGGGGGAATCTACAGAGACATGTATGAGGTAAGCTCTCCCTCCGGCAAGGAACAGTATTGCCATGGCACAGAACAAATGCAACGGGGGACTATTGAGAGGACGACGCCACGCAAAGGAGGAGAGGAAAAGACAAGGAGAAAAAAAACAGGGAGGTGCAGTAAAGTGAGAGAGGGAGGGAGATGATGATTGGGTTCTGAGTCTCTGAGGGTTCAGCTATTTTCCTGCCCATCACACCAGCCCAGGGATATGATGTGAACAACACCGGGACTGTTATTGTGTACGCCCACATCTACATATATCTGTGCATCACATTGTGTGCCTTCTTCATATTTATGTGGTTGGCAATGTGTGTACACTGCACTAAAAGCATGTGCACGCCTCATTCATTTCAAGGCCAAATGATGAAATACTTCGCTAAGGAAATAGAAGACTCTCTTACACAAAAACCCTGTCTCACTTACATATGCATCCGCACATGAAATACTCTCCTCGCACTGCTCAATTCATAAAGTAATGTGTGCACTTCATGTGTGAAGGCGTGCTCGACTTGGATGACAAAACCAAAAGGATGGGGAGTAATAGCCACATGAAGAATGCGCCTAAACAGAAAAGGAGACTCTCAGTTGTTTTTCTCCAGACAAATTAATCAAACCGGAATCACAAAAGAGGCAAAGACGCCAACTTTACCGGCTAAGAATGCAACACGGACAACAGAATGACAACGATGAAGAGGATATAATCAGTTAATGAAGGATATGTCATTTAGAAATCGATTAACGCTGGTTTAACGTAATGGCTACATAGGGTGCACACACACACATACTATTTTTTATAAAAGCCTATAGTCCATTCTTTTTTTTAATTTCAGGTTGATGTGTATCTGTTCTGCTCTGTTCTTTTTTCTACTCTTTGTAATTAAGCTACTGTTTTGAAATTTCCCCTCTGGGGACTAATAAAGGCATATTCAATTCAATTCAATTCAAACTCACAAGGTAAAGGCAGCCCAGCAGCTTTGTCAAGACTACAAAATACAAACAGTCCCTCATTTTTTGGGGGGATTCGTGTGTGATCTTCACATCTGTCACATTGTCCGTCATATTAGGGTTGTCCAGTTCAGACATTATCATGAGACATAAATACACCGACTGACCCAGTCGTGCGTCCAAACATAAATGACATGCCCATGAACAACCGCACCCTATCACACACACACACACACACACACACACACACAGACCTCATGGTCGTGATACATCACCACCTACACACAGCGATGTCAGACACAGACAACTGCTCCTGAGCCCCAGCAGAGCAAAGACATTTATCATTATGACAACACACACACACACACACACACACAGAGAAAGCAACATAAAACAACGTTGCGGCTGTTGATGCGTGAAGACGACTCCATCACATCATATATCACACATACTGTATGTGTTTCCTGCCTAAATAACAACATTGTGAACAATTGTAACAGGAGTGACGAAGGGTCTCGGCAACAATAAGTGCCACTCGGAGCTAATTTCGAATCATTTACTACTTGAATTTGAATTACTCAGCTGAAATAATTGCAGGGCTGTACAATAAATCAAATGAATTAACCGAACTGAGGTATTACATTCTGAAAACAATGGCAAATCTGCAACAAATATATATGTATGTATATTTATATGGATATTTATGTAGGAAGTAGGTAGATATACAAATCACGCTAGAAAGGGGTGGGAATTTTTTTTTTAAGTGCATATTTCTGCCCACTCAAAACTTGTTCATATTATGATGATGCTTATAGAATATATTTTTGGTTTTGTATTTTAAAAAATTCTCAGTGTTAGACATGTTCATTCAAAATAATTTCATTAATTCTTGTCATATGTCAGTTGTGAATGTGTTTCTCTGGTCATATATGAATGCAGTGCTCGTGTCCAGAGGGTGACGGAGTGTGGATGCTAGAGCTGAATGCAGCCACCAATGGGCATTTGATTCCACTTTACTACGAAACATTAATTGTCTTGAACATTTATTGGAGTAATTTGGAATTGGCTGTGTATGTAAGTATGGAATAGTACATAATACTGTTGTGAAATTTGCCCTCAGTTTGCACAAGTCATGTGTCATACACCATGACGACAGATGCAACAGCTATGACAGGACCAAATACAGACACACACTCCAAAATCAATTTCTCGTGGCACGCATTCCTGCCCGTTGGAGGGCTTCTTCTACCTTTGCTGATGGTTCTCCGTTATTCCTGTGTGTGTGTGTGTGTGTGTGTGTGTGTGTGTGTGTGTGTGTGTGTGTGTGTGTGTGTGTGTGTGTGTCATCTTAACAATGGAGAATGAAAAGCCCTCTCTCTCTGTTGCTTTGGAAGAAGATAAACTTACCACCAGCAATTCTCTTTTTTCCCCTCTCATTTTCTTTTAATCTTCACATCAGATAAGACACAATTCAAATCCGACCAGCTGTCTGTCCAGGGACTCCGAGGCTGTCAAACCATCACTCCTCCTCCCTCTTTCACACCTTTTTCCTTGTAAATCGTGTCTCCAAGTCTGCCCATGTCAATTCTCACCCAGCTCCTGTCTTCTGTCTCTCTCTCCTTCCTTTTTTTCACTTCTAGGATTAGTCTTAAGTATCGCAATAACAATCTGCATTTGCCAATAATTAGAAAATGAAGTGTTCGTATAACGTCTAAGACTCCACTCAGTTTGTTTAAACATTTAAGCTGCAACTGATCAGTTCTGAAGTGGCTGTTGTGATGCTCTGGAATTATCTGGATCAGCGCCGCTGATATTCTGAAGAAAGAGGTGCTGCATATTTGTGCAGTTTTAAAATAATTTTTGTACTGTGAACAAAATGCAATGAAAAGTATTTTATGGGTCAAAGTAATGGACATGTGCTTGAAATAACCAAAGTACATTTTTGTTTTATTTTGATGCGGACTACAATTACTTGTACGTGCACACACTCTTTACTTAATTTGTTTGCAGGGATTTGCACGTCATTTTACAATCCATGTATCTTTGATTGAATTAAGCACTTTATATTGCATCTCCACTGGTCCTTGCACAGGCACAGGCCATAGTTCTTATGCACTGGTCTGAATGAGCTTGTTGTTTTGAAGTACTCTGACAGCTCAATTTCTTTTCACACAAAGTGAATACAGTGTGGAATAAGAATATAAAATAATGATGCAAAATGGCGAATAACAAGAGCTAAGAAGGTTCCCTCCCTGTGCTGGTCAGATGTGTCTTCTGTACAAGTTCAACTTTCCTTTTTATCATGATTGTTATTATTTTTAATTGATTAATTAATTAATTTATTGTATTTTATCTTATTTTATTTTTATTTTATTTTTTTTCTGTTTGCACACAGAAAGGGGGGTGGTCTGCAGGAAAAGTGCTCTATAAATAAAGATTGATTGATTGATTGAAGTCTGAAGGTGGTTTGGCGTCGTGTTCTAGGGCAGATTTCCATCAATATTCAAATATCATGGACCAATGGCAACTCCTTTACCCTTTACAACACATGGCGACAACACTGCTCTACACTATGGGTCTGTAACAAGACCATCTCTCCTAAAGTCAAGGGAATATTTTGCCAAAAGAATCCCTACGCCCTTCAACACACACACACAGACATACCTCTACGAACAGTGTGCATTCGGTTAGGGGGCCCGTTCAGCTGTTGGGACCATGATTTGTGGTCTTCTGGCCAGGGATGGGGTATTATGGATTGTCAGGAAGGGGAAGTGAAGGGATGAGCAGGTCATAAAGCTCATTTGACAGATATACATTTCTCCCAGAACCGGTGGGTCGTCTATGTAGGTGGTGGGTTGTGTACACAGTTTACAGGAACGTGTCATTTTCAACATTGTTAGTGTGTCTGTGCTGTCTTCTGTACGTGGTATACATGTTTATGTTCATCACATGGTTGCTTATTCTTAGTTTGACTTCAATTTTGGGTTTACTGAGTGATGTATGTGCATTGCAGAAATCATCGCTTAAAATTCCTGCCCCTGTGTGATACACCCTCAAGAACCTTAAGCTTTTGTAACAGATGGGGACTCCACACACAGCGCTGAAGGAGGTGAGGGGGGGTCACATATTTCCCAAGGACGAACTCTAGCCTCGGCTACAGAATCAGAGCACAAGAGGAAAACAAGGCGTATGGGTCCTGCTCCATTTTGCCCCCGATTCTCTCACTTCCTTACTTTTCATGCTCCCAGCCCTGATATGACTGGATGGAAGGAGATTAGACTGTTAGTTCCACTTACTCCTCACATGATCTCAGCTAATATTTGTCAAGTCTAATGTCATCAGGGGCTGTCAGTGTCAACGGGGCAACCACTATAGGGAGCAGAAATGGGAATACAACCCATTCCAGATGTGAACATGCTTTACTGGATAAGGAAAAATAGCAGTCTGTGTTGGACAATAGAGGGATGAAGCACACGTATGTAAATAAGGGGCACCGACGGGGATACAATTCATACACTGCCACGGGGAAATAATGTTGTTCCGCACCATTACATAAAAAAAAAAAAAAAACTAAATCAGAGGATCAGACAGAACACAGCTCGCAAGCTTAATAGTCAGGCTTAAAAGGCGTGTTGGCGTAAATATAAAGTGTCATCTCTGTAAGCGCTCTCTGCCTCAACCTGTCCGCCTCCTCAGTGGCTGGGTAAGAGGGCACAGATAGGCCTGTCCAATGCCACTGACACACATTATTTGGAGATCCTTCACTCCGGGGTGCAGAATCCCCTAACTACCCATGCACGACACATCAGACCAGGAAAATGAAAGCTGGCTGGACGTATGTCCACATCTGCCACTTGTACACCTCTGCTCACATGCTCCGGGCTGATGACACTGATTAATGAGAAAGTCATCTCACGGGTCTAGCACTCGACTGCACGGAGAGTAAATAGAAGGGGACTGGGCGGGCTGAAGGACCCTGTGTGCCTTGACTTGTTGTGGTTGAACTTGGTGATTCTTGACATTTTAGTGCCATTAGTTCTGCTGTGTCCACACATTCATCATGTGATCTCTTCAGGAAGACCAACGTCGCCCCCGGCCCATGGTAGTTTATGTGACTACATGTAACGTTGCACTCATACACTCACTCAGTGATGTCACATCTGTTGAAACAAGCTAAGCAGTGGCTGAGTGGCTCTACTCAGTGTACTCAACATATCAACGGCCTTGCCATTATGTGAACATATAT
>JAPTHA010000005.1:17178493-17191767 GCA_029814585.1 Gymnapogon annona | reverse complement strand
GTACTGGTACATTTTCCATGTAATTTCAGAATGGTTGCCATATCTTATAGAAGATGTCACTTCTCCTCTGCATCCAGAAGGTTATTTTCTCCAGGGGCACACAGCTGTTGACTTCTTCCAACCACATCTTGATTGGAAGGGGGGCGTCTAGCTTTGATTTTGTAACTATACATTTCTTGGCGACTATAAGCAGGATTTCAGCCCGTTTCTTATCCCACTTAGTTTGAGTTGAGTTAGGTTCCCTAGTAGACAGACTTCAGGGTCCAGTGGGAATGTAACAACGTGGACCCTCGAGAGTTTCACATACCCCCTGCAAGAACGCCTGCAATTTGGAACACTGCCATGTGGAGTGGAGAAATGTTCCTTGTTCCACACCACATCTAAAACACAGAGGTGGCACATTACTGTTATATTTATGCACCTTTTGTGAAATAATATACACCTGAAGGAGGAAGTTGAACTGTATCAGTCTGTACCTAGCATTTAAGGTGGAGGCCAGAATTTAAAGTTACCGCACTGGAGGATCTTGGGTAGTAATTCATTTCCCCATAGTGGGGTTTTAGGAGAAAGAAGCCCTTCCACCCCAAACAGATCCCGAAATTTGTACCAGATTTGGATTGAGTGGATGATTAGTGGGTTGTCAGTTGTTGTTTTAATAGTTTTTCTATCCCATTTGTACAATGTATTCATTGGTATCTCTTCTTTCATCTCTATCCTTTCAATGGGGTTAAACTTTGGAACCAGCTGGGATCAGATCTCAAACAATGCCCAAATATTCATCTCTTCAAATCAAAATTCAAAAGTATGGTATTGTCACGATACACAAGAGAAAACAAAGGTCAGGTTTTTTCATCACATATCATCACAGACGTAGAGATTGCAAGGAAAATTTTGATGGTAACTATCACGGATAGTCTGCCATCATTGTTGCCCATAGTTCTATATAGTATTCTGCACCTTACCTACTAGAATAATAGAAGGTGAATTTAAGTTGTTTTGTTTCTTTCTTGGCGGAAGCTGTAGAAGTTGTTGTTTTTTTTTTCTTCTAACTATGACTTGAAGATGGGGGTGGGAGTATATAAGTTTATTACTTCTTCATCCACATCCACACCCCCACCTGCGCAGTTTTTGTTATTTTTATTTTGTGGACAGTAATCCTGGACGCTTCCTTCCCTTTTTTGTGTGGATCGTTTTTTGTTGAGAGAAAGACTCTTTACGTTGTTTTCTGAGAAAAGACTGTAATTGATTTTTATTTATTTATTATGGGGTTCAGATCTCTTTTTGTTGCACGGTTGTGCTTTAATATTTATTTTTTCTATCGGGTTCCGATCTCTTTTTGTTGCACGGTTGTGCTTCGTTAATCTTTCACATGGGTTTAGTTTCTGTTATATTGTAAATAGTAGATTAAAATAAAACTGTCTTTACTCGTACTTCCTGACGTTTGGATGCTCCCTCTCATGGCACTGTATCTGAGACGGACTTTTTCATTATTTGACTGTGCACATATTGACACATGTAAATAGTTTGCAGATGAGTAAACTGTAAACACTCAATTGTAAATTATTTACACACACTTGTCTATAAATAGTTTTGCGCACACACACGTCTATAGTTTATACAAATGCGTAGTTTACACACGTTTATAGTTTACACATAGACACATCTGCAAATAGTTCAAACAGATGCAAACATCTGTAAATCAATTATTTTTGTTCTGTGTGTTCTAAATCTGAATAAATGTTATTTTATCATTAAAAGTATTTTGTCCTGTGTTTTTCTTTGTTTCATAGAAGTAAACAATTGTTGAGATGTTTGAGGTGTCACTAAAACTAAAAAATATGGATGTCAGTTACTGTTTTGCTTGAATTTTCTTCTCTGCAGAAAAAGCTTGTTTTCTCAGTTTTTTGGTCAAAATCAGGTGTTTTCACTGAAACTACCCCATGTTCTACGGGCAATTTCTAAAGAACCATAAGGGCTAGAAACAAACCTTTTTTTCTGATGAAAGAAGAGAGTCTCAAGTTGAGGCTGTTTAGATAGTTTCAGTGTTTATGTCGTCCCAAAATTCAATATTCTGTGGTCCTTCAAAGTTCAGTGAAAATGGCCAAAAACTCTGGCAGTGTGGCGCTGTTTCCTCTGAAAATGACTGGCAGTCAATTAGTTAATCAGGGCAGTGAATACTTCACCAAATCCAAATTTTTCCAAGACGCTGAACAGATATGGCCATTCAACCATATCAAAAGCCTTCTCAGCATCTAGTGACACAGCCACACTTGGTATTTCATCCTTGTTAGCCAGGTGTATTATGTTGAACAGACGCCTTAAGTTATTAGTAGACTAGTAGACAGTCTATTTGTGATGAGCCCTGTTTGGTCAGGGTTAACCAGCAGGGGGAGACACATTTCCAGCCTTCTAGCAATTATTTTAGTGACTAATTTATAATCTGTTTTAAGGAGTGAGATTGGCCTATAGGAAGAGCATTTTTAGGGTCTTTTCCTTTTTTTTGAATGACTGTGATAGTGGCCTGAGAAAATGACTCTGGGAAACGTCCATCTTTTCTGTTTTGTTCCAACACATCTGACAGCAGTGGCACCGGCTGGTCCTGAAATTCTTTTAAAAAATCCAGCTGAAATCCATCATTCCCTGGTGATTTATTTGCAGGGAGTAGCTTTATTAATGGACTCTCTTAACACATCATTCACCATATTCTGGAACACAGCGGGTGCATTAGTGAGGCCAAAAGGCATCACCAGATACCCGGTGGGAGTGTTAAATCCCATCTTCCATTCATCCCCATCTCTTATTCTGACTAGATGATATGTGTTTGTTAAATCAAGCTTCGAAAAAATGTGTGCGGACCGAAGTTGTTCAAACGCCAAGGCAATCAGCGTCAGAGGATAGCGATTTTTAATTGTTATATCATTTATGCCAAATAACCAATATACAGACGTAGTGACCTGTCTTTTTTAGACAAAAAAGAAAATCCTGCTCCTACCGGTGATGAAGAGGGATGAATCAGACCAGACTTCAATGGCTCAGTGATGTATTCATACATTGCTTTTCTTTCTGGACCTGATATAGAATATAACCTACCCTTTGGAAGGTCTTTGGCGCAATCATAATCTCTATGTGGAGGAAGTGAAGTGGTTTTATATTTACTAAATACTCCTTGGAGATCATGTTATTTTTGGCACCCCCCTCAGGTCACAATCTGGTGATGAAACCGTGAGTGGCGTGTAGCTGACATCCTTACTGTCCGATCCTATTAACTGACCCAAACTCCAGTCCAGTCTAGGGTTGTTTTTACATAGCCACAGTGGGCCCAGAACACATACTTGCAAATCAGAATTGAACAAATGAAAACAAATTTCCTCCCGGTGATCAGTGATCTCGAGGTACATGGCGTCGGTTAAGTGCGTTACCTGGAATAACTGATTGCAATTGATGGCTCGTGTTCCGAGAGGAAATTTCACCAGAGTCCAGCCCACCCCCAATCTCTGGGCTAAATCCCAAGACAATAAGTTAAGATCTGCCATAGACTCTATGAGGGCGTCACAGTTCAGGTGTTTTTCCCAGCAACATTCTGAAACCTAGTCACTTCAGTCCAATGCATGGAGATGAGATGATGTAATAATCATAACTTTGTACACTATACTTCTGTTGGTGTTCTGTTGGTGCACATTCACCCAGCAGGTTCAAAGAGGCCCAATTGGGCCAGTTTTGCCTGTAGTGTGAACACAGTACCTACATATGGACAGGAAATGACCCTAAAATGGAATCAATGGCAGCCACACAGATAAAAACGTGAAGAGGAAATTTATCTTATAACAAAAGGGTGGATTTGTGTCACTTACGAGAACAAAGCTGTAACGAAAACACCAATGAGTTGCTGCAGAGGCTTTTACATTAAATATTTTTTGTTAGTGATGAATGTGTGTGAATGATGACCTTGCGATGAACTGGCAACTTGTCCATCCCCCCCCCACCTTCACCCTTGAGTATCTGGGATAGGCTCCAATGACCCCCGCTACGCTGCAAAGGATAACGTGGGCTTGGAAGATGAATGAATGCATGAATGGTTCCAAACACCCTATCATCTGTACGTCTCCTATCGGAGCTCAGTCAGGCATTATTGGTTGAATAAGGGCAAAAATAAATAGAATTACCTTTTAATTAATTACCTCCAATCCTCCATGTTTTATATGTCAGGGTACAGATAAGGTAGGACCCCAGAAGCAGACAGACTACATGGATAATTTGTTTTGAAACAAAAAGTATTTATTTTGGTTTCTTTAACAATCAGAGTTAATCCTCAACTACACAGTGAAAACTAAAAGCGATGACGGAAACGCGTGATTACTTGTCAACAAAAAAAACCTACAACAGGAAAATCATAATATGAAAACTATAAATCAAAATCGCACTTACGTGGCAAAAGGACACCATTTGGAAATGATCAATTTATTTTAGCAAAAGGTAACAACATTTTAAACAAGACTTTAACAAGACACTCACTCTAAATTCTCAATGACAAGACACAGGATGGTCGGACACAGCGGCTGAAACGCAATGGTCGAACGACATACTGGGAAAGATACGCCAACTTTATACACATAAGGAACACCAGGTGTGATACATCAGGAAGGGATTAGACATCAGACACAGGTGGGGATGGGATCTGGGAGTGATGCTACATGACACAGGAGGTAGATGCTGGACCAACACAGGATCTATCAAAACAAAACAGAACACACTTACTCCACACAACCATCACATGACATTATACTGTCTAAATAAACCTTAATAGCCAAGATACCTTGAATGTGAAGAGCAGCCATTGACGACTCAGTCTGGTCCCTCATTCATGTGCTTTGTTCTGTTCAGTTACTCAGTTTAGGCCATGTACTGTACATCTGAAAGGAAATGAAATGATTTTGGGATTTTTTTCAACATTATTTATATGTAAACAGTTGTTTATTACTTGTCAATTACCATTCAAGCTAGAGTTTCAGCTCACTGGTGGCTTTCTTTACAATCCAAATCCTTTTACAGGTCTGTGCATAAAAATGCCTAAAAAAACAAACAAAACAAATCAAGGTGACAAAAAAAGAGCTGTTAATGAAAATAGTGCTCTTCACGGGTTACCTGATGACAGCAGGCACTGCCAGAGGTGGCAGTAGTCAGTCTGTCACCTCTGTCACCTGCTGTAATTGCTGGAAAGTCTAAAACAGAATATCAGAATATCATAGAAGCCCTGTGACTGAAAGACCTGCCTGCTTCTCGTACACCATGCCATTCTCTCACTCATTCTGTTTTCTTACATTTATGGGTGGTCAAGGAAGCAGTGAGCATACTTTAACAGGAAGTACCCTCACTCTCACTTCCTCTTTGGAGAGGTGGCCTCATTGTTTCCTGCATAAATCCAGTATCTTTATTCTTCCTGTCTCATTTCCTCCTCTGTTTTCACCCTCTCCCCCTCCCTCTCTTTCTAACCCCTCTCTATCCCTGCATCTCTGTGTCATGCCGTTCACCCAATTTCCTCTCCATCTATTTTCTCTGTGTGAATAGCTTAAAAAGCATTATGCACCACACTGATTCACTCATATCATGAATAAAATAGCACAACCAGTCACAGAGGGTCTAAACCAGGCTTTGACATCGGGGTTTTCAAGGTAGTTACCAATATCAAGATTTTTACAATACAGCTTCGAGTAACATTACCAATGTTTTTCAAACAGTATACAGCAGTTTAAAACATCTCAGTTTTTCACAAAACCCAGGAAAAACACAAGACACGATAAGTGCTGATCTTTTCTAATACAAAATAATACAAATAACCAATTTTTTGATACATGGTGCATGTAATTGAAATAATGGTGTTGTTTGGGGTGGGGTGTTATAAAGTGTACTTCCATGTGTTTAAAAAAGGTGAGTCAACTGACAAACACTTTTTTTTCTTTTCAGTTGAGTTTTATTTTCCCCTGCACACAGAATATTAACACTCACAACTCTGTGAGGTCGGCTCTTGTTCCTTCTTACTATACACCACTCATCTACCTCCAACCGATCCCTCTCTGGTTTCTCTCATCTGCCACCCTTTCTCCCTCCCTCCTCTCTCTCACTCTCTCTATTCCTCTTGGTCATCCTTTTTCATGACGTCTCAGAACAACACTATACAGTGCCAGTCTTTTGTTCTTACATATTTGTAGAGGGTGACATTAACAGAAATGTGTTTATGTCACAGTCTTTTGCTTGCACAGTATTGCAGCGATGTGAGGAAAACCCATCGGAATAGCATGGTAGCATGTTGACGTGGTCAATAGTAAGTGATTTGGATTGTTTTTTATGGCAACTACAGCAGTCGTCAGTAATAGAGATCCACAGATTACAGTGAATGTGTCTGAAGTTAATGGAATTTAGAGACACCTGTGTCATTCAGCCACTAGTTTATCAGTTCCTGGTTACAATTACAACATAAGCAGCAGCTCAGAGAAAGGGTTATTGAAAAGCATGCCAGGAACTGATACAAAAACACATAGACCATCATTTGACATGTTCAGGTAAACCCATCATTAAGAAATGGAAGGAATATGAGACATGTAGAATAGGACATAACCACTTGAGTGATGATGAACAATGGGAGGACACCGAGACACCACTGAGGACTGAGTCTTGGAGTTTAGATAGATTGTACAGAGAGCACGTGGTACTTCCACTGGTCAATGCTTTATGGAAGAGGGGCAAAGAAGAGGCTTATGTTGAAAAAACCTTAGCTATACTTCACCCAAAGGCATGAAGGAGACTTCAAGATCACCTGGAACAAAGTCCTTTGGGATAATGAGACCCACCAAATTGCCCACAAAAACAAGTACACTTTGGGCTAAATGTACAGGACCAAATATAGGAAGAATAATGTCTGCAGAACAACTACAGCTTTAACATAACAAAGTGAAGGTTCTGGAGCATCCGAGTCCAAGCACAGACCTCAACCCAATAGAAAAATTGGGGCTTGGACATAGGAAACAGCAAGCGTTGTCTGATCCCTGCGCATCATGACAGAGTTTATCTAGATTACGAAGATAAATAACTTAACGGGGGTGAATATTTCTGCAATCACTTATTTTGCAATAATGATCATTTGTACTATATTGATGTTACATTGTAGAAATGTATTTTTACAGATGCTTTGATAATTCTTGTCAAATGACAATGATCATGAGTCCAGTTTGACAACAATAAAAGAGTAAAACATCTCAGGGGTTGAATACTTGATATAAGGCCTGCACAGGTGTATGTCACAGGCATGAGCTAATTCAGAGGTTGACCTGATGAATAAACATAGCAGTGGTGAAAAGAGGCTGACATGAAACACCCATGCTCTGAGGGCTGCTGTATACAGAAAGAGATGTGTCTACACTGGATGTTGCATGTTGTGTCATCATGTAAATCTGGCCTGTGTGCTGGTTGTTAGCAGTAGCGGAGGTCAGCCTCATATCTGGTGTGTTATGTACTAGCTGATGACATGAGCAGCTAGTGAACTCTTAACCTGGATTTCCAGTGGTGGACTCTCAAGGCCAGAAAGGCCTTCTCTGCTGGCCTAAACATAATCAGGAATATATATTTTTAATATATATATATATATTCCACAAGTATATATTAAATTATTCCTCATGGTCTATACTCTTCATTTAATTTCTTCCCAAGTTGGTTGCTCAGGTTCCAGCCTCAGGTGGAGATTTGGAGGGTGGGGTTTCTGTTAAGAGTTTTTATCCAATCATTATTCACTATCATGTGTTGCCAGGGTCGAAAATCTGCCTCTAGGCCTTCAGAAGCGACTGCGCTGGCACATAGTAGCTTAAAGTGAATGAAAGCAGACCTGTGGCGTTAACCAATCATCGTCAAGTTTGGCATCACTGGGGCCAGCTAGCAGACCTACAGCGTGCACGTCTTTTGATTTGAAACGTGATAGAGGTGGATCCATGCAAAGCTGCGCAGAGCAGACCTGAGCAGTCACGTCAATGTGATAAACTGGAAATGGGATATTTGTGTAGCGCAAGAAGTTCTATTAGTTTTTTTCAACCCACATTGGCAATGTCGATTTGGTCGCATATTTAGTTACAACGTTATTCTCAAGAAAAACTTTTCAAGAAAAGCTGAAACCGGAAAGAGAGGATGGGCGGACCCGATAGCAAGAATGACTCAGCAGGAAAAAGGATTTAAATTGATAACTACGCACTACGAACTACACACCTTGGTGGTGGGCTCTGAAAAGTAAGTTAATATTATTATTGATAATATATTATCAACAAATATGAATAGTTAGGTATTGTGCATAGATCACAAGGCACTGGACCCAACTGGTGACGTGTCCGCTGGTGGACACCGACCAGGACCGGCGTGTCTGCCGGCGGACACCGGTCAGCAACATGTCCACTGGTCGGTGTCGTCCGGTGCACATGCTGCCGGCCGGTGATGCAGTTGTATGTGTTTTGGTCTAAATGCATCATGTGTCGAGCCATGGATCAGAATTAGGGTTTTAAGAGGTGTATCAAGTCGGGTAGGACATCACTGCAGGCTCAAGTCTGAAATGCACTGCCTGCCACTGTGGATTTCTAAACACAACTGTTTGCCATCCCTGCAGTTTATACAGTATCAATGAAAATCAATCTAAAGTGACTGAAAACATGCACAAACAAAGTAATGCATTACAATTTATTGACATACATTCACATTGTGCGGTCTCAATTAAATAGATTAGCCAATAATACTGTTAAATGTGATGTTAATAAAGGGAATATGATAACAATATCATCCATTTAATAAAATTACTGATTTATGAAATGCCAACAACTGTTGCCAACATCTGCAAAGCTGAAAACCATTTAAGTCTAGTATTTGTATATTTTGACAATGTTATAATTTTAGATGATGGGATTTGTTGTATATAGGCCTACATGTTATACTTACCAGAGAGCTAAAATCATCCCCAAATGTTTTCATTAACCCCTCTTCTTAAATAATAAACGACTGCAAATACAGAACTATAAATATCAAATGTGTCAATGATTATAAAAACAGTTTTCATTGCAATGACCTTCCTGTTGATCCAACAACATAAATCAGTTCATGAAAATCCTTCCACTGAACAATACCTGATGGGAAATCTGTCTTAGTCTCAGGTGCAGTGGTCATTTGTGCAAGAAGCTCAGAGGTCAGATCGAGCGTCAGCCAATTAAACCCCGGAAAGAAGAAACAATCTCCAACCACATCTGTGGACTTCTGCCTCTAGGGCTTGGTCACCAATAATGGCATGTTCTGCACCTGTCTACCTTTGGTGTCATATTTGGTAGCATATACAGTCACACACACACACACACACACACACACACACACACACACATATATATATACTGAATATATAGAAAATGTACACTCCATTTCCCAGGCTGCTACAGGGCTATAACCAAGGGCAAGTCGGTGGGTTGTTCAATAGCTTGATGATACATATCTACTTCTAGTATGTGAGCTGTAGTTGGAGGGGTGAAGGGTCAGAAACGAAGGTGTGTGTGTGAGTGAATGTGCATTTTACAATTTCGAGTTCAAGATGGCACGGTGACGAAGTCAAAGGCCCATAGATCATTCTGTGGCAGAGTAGCACCATGATATTTATGGGTGTCCGATGCAATCATGCTGTGTGTGCATGCATGTGTAAGATGGAAGATGATGGACTGAAGATAAATGTGAAAGTACAAAGAAGCAGAGACAAAGTTAACACAGGCCTAACTGGATTATTTAGAGCTGAATGCACAAAGAATGTTAACTGTTCATGGAATTTCACAGAATTTAAACCAGCAATTTGCCGTTTTAAGAAACCATTCAGAAGGTATTTTGCAGTGAAGGACTGCTGACATAAACAGACGGATAAAGACTGCAATTTGCTATTTCAGGTGTTTCTCAGCATTTCAGCTTACTGATTGGCCCATAATGAAAAGTGCAGTGACAGCAAAAACCATCGGATTGCATATCTTTAATAAGCAGAGTACATACAGATTGTCACAATCATAAATCGGTTGTAATGATTAGAACATTTCATGTGTATAACACATAAAAAACATCTGTTCTGGGCTCTAGCTATGACTTAATCCTTCAAGTAAGCAACATGGATTTCATTTTTAATTAAAGTTAATTTTTATTTAATAAAATGTAATTTTAATTTAATTACATTTAATTTAATTTCTTTGCACAACCATGTGCATTCTTTAATGTACTACTTTTTATTTTATTTTCTAAAAGTTTCACACTGCTTTTGACCTGAGCACCTAAATATTTCGTTACATTCTAGAATGTAATGACAATAATGTCTGTTCTCTTCCATTCTATTCTATTCTATTCTAGTCTAATTCATGTGTGACTCTTTATCATCATGTTACACGTACCTGAAAATATCTTGAACTTTCCAAAATCAATGTGTGTTTGGTGTCACAGTTGGATGTGTGTCACGGTGTGCTGAACTACAAAAGAAACTGTGCATTTATTCACATAGCACTTCATTAAGAGCAGATTAAGCAGGATGTGACGGTCCTTAATACTATGTGTTCAGTAACTGCGACACTCTGGGAATGTGGGATAATAAGGATATATGGAAATGTAATAAAGGAGACTAATCATCAGTACTTTTCAGATTTAAATGCACAAAACTTTGTTCACGAAACATCACAACCCAGTCCCTATAATATGTTACACTTCATGAATCCTTTATTGGGCAAGTGACTATTTTTGGTCATTTCTGCACATGAGAAGATCGTGGCAGCAATAGTAACAGTGAGACAATGTGAGGCAAGTGTTTTTCCTTGTGCTGTTATATACACTCAACAAAAATATAAACGCAACACTTGTTTTTGCACATTTCACGGTGGCCTTTTATTGTGGACAGTCTAAGGCACACCTCTGCACTAATCATGATGTCAGATCAGCATCTTGATGTGGCACACCTGTGAGGTGGGATGGATTATCTCAGCAAAGCAGAAGTGCCCACTATCACACATTTAGACAGATTTGTGAACAGTGTTTGAGAGAAATGGTAATATTGTGTATCTGGAATAAATTTTAGATCTTTAATTCCATCTCATGAAAAAATGGGAGCAAAAACAAAAGTGTCGCGTTTAGATTTTTGTTGAGTGTATATATGGTTTTTTTTTTTACAAAACTTACAATTTCAAAAAAGGTTTTTCACAATTGACACAATGGTTAAAACAAAGTTCATTCATTCATCTTCCAAACCCGTTTTATCCTTTGCAGACTCGCGGGGGTCACTGGAGACTATCTCAGATATCACTCACACACATTCACGTAGGGAGGAAAGGTGGGTGAAGTACCCAAGGACACAGCGGGACATGATCAGGAGAGAGCGGGAATTGAACCACCAACCTTTCGGTTAGCAGACGACCTGGTAACCGTAAAACGGAGGTTACATTTTAAAATGTTTATTTAAAAAAAGGGAGAAAAAGAGCTTCATGAAGAGAATTTTTTTTTTTTTTTTTTACCAATTTTCAAATCTGGTTAAAAAGTGCCATAGATCACAGTGGACACCCTTCGAGACGTCTCCAAGGGTGTTTTATGATGTTTCATGTATTTATTTTCATGGCGAGACAACAAAATTCAGAGGTCTGACCTGAGTGAGAATGTTGTAACACTGACTTAAACTCCATTTCATGTCAATTCCATTAAATTCCAAATTCTATTTTTTAAAAGATGTCCAGTTGATTTTAACGTGACAAAATGGGATTTTAAAATAACAAATATAAATTTAAATAAATGTCTGTTTTGTTTGTTTTGGAGTTTTTAGATGAAATAATTTTTTTTTAGATTATTGTTTTAAAAAATATGTTTGTTTTTTTTTATATTTCATATACTCTGAAGACTGAAGAGAAACATCAACATTTCTCTTCATCTTTCTGAAGAGAAAGAGAGGACTGAAGAGAAACATCAACAAAATCTCACAACAGCTGCATATTTGCTTTTTAAAAAAAAAAAATTCATTCATTTATCTATTTGTCCCATATTCAGGCTGGATGCTAACATTCAGACGGCTACATTAACGTTCTGCTGCTCAGTCACACACTGACTTTAATTAACTTGGCTTCACAAACTTATAGAGTCGTGTCATCTATTCATTTGTTTTTCGTAATAAATTTTCTGGAAGAGTTAGTTACAAACAACAATTGACTGCAGTTCACACCGACGGGTGCTTTTTATTCAAGTGTTTATTAGACTTTGCGAAAGTGGTTTATTGTTGGTGGTGGAATCAGGTGTCGCACTAATCCCTTCCCTGGGATTTTCCTTTTACTTGCTGGTGCTTGTGTGTTTTCATTACATTTCTATTATTCATGCATTCCTTCACAGGTTTTCTGGAGTGGCAGCTTTCAAGTCCCAGAAACGTTTTCTTTTGACCGATTTAACATAGTTTATCAAATCAAAAAATATATGGAACTAAATATTCTAAGACAAATTTTGTTGCGAAACTCAAAAACAAAGTAAACGATACAACATATAAGAAACAAGAAACAATAGAAACAGTGAAATGGGTCGAGATCACAGAAGAAAGGTGATAATATAATTATTTTATATTATATTATATTATATTATCCTGGCTGGATAGCTCAGTTGGCAAGGCACTAGGCTGGTGCATAGGGGACTCAGGTTTGATTCCCGGATGAATCGAATGAGGTGGGTTGTGTCAGGAAGGGCATCTGACGTAAAAAAAACTCCTGCCAAATCAAATATGTGAATTGGATTCACTGCGGTGACCCCAGAAAGAAAAAAGCCGAAAGAAATCATCATATTGTATTGTATTATATTATCAAATAATATAATACAATACAATATTTGTTTTTTTAATTATTCAATTATTGATTATCAATTTGTTATCCTTACACAGCTAAGACACTGTTGGTCTCAAATCATCTGACATTCTTTCTCTTTCATCTTTTTCTGTGTCATACATACACAAACCCAGTGTGTTTCATCCACTGACACTGATTCAACTCTGGGTTTTTACTGTTGAATCCATGTTGTATAAGAACAGGGGTGTCAAACTCATTTCACTTCAGGGCCACATTCAGGTAAATTTAATCTGAAGTGAAGTGGGCCGAATCTGTATAATAATACCATAATAATATACTAAACTCTGGACATTTATCGATGTTTTAGAGTGAAAAAAGTAAAATTGCATGATGAAAATGTTTACATCTAAAAAGCAAAGTGAATAAACATGAACA
>JAPTHA010000005.1:17141931-17157584 GCA_029814585.1 Gymnapogon annona | reverse complement strand
ACACACACACACACACACACACACACACACACACACACACACACACACACACACACACACACACACACACACCAAACTAAAGGAGGCCATTGTCCTGAAGAGGAATACAGACAGAAAGGCCAGAGGCAATTTTCACAGGAATCTTCTACAGAAGGTCGACTTTAATCCAACTAGCACATGCAAAAGTTACATACACACATGACTGCTCCTTCGTTACTAAATGTTCTGCAGCTCAGCACAGTGCCCCATAAAATCTTTTATTCAGTGGGTGCTTTTGACTGTATGAGCAGCGCTGATGATGCTAGCCAGCAGCATCAAAGAGGTCAGAGGTCAGTCTTAGGACTCTAAGGTCACTGCAACAATGTGGGCGGACACTGTGCTGTCCACTGTAAGTCTCTCAGAGAAAAAAAACCCACTGAGAGTCATGAATATTACATGGAGGCCCCGCCATGACAGGATGGAGAGGAAAACAAAAGGGCCAGATTTCATCTAAGTGAGAGAGAGAGGAGGGAAAAGAAGGATGGAGGCGGGATAAAGAGGGTCCTGTGAGGCCCAACAAAGACACGCTTTATAGCAGCAAGGGTCAAATGCGTGTTTTATTCATGGTTTCCCCCTACACACTGAGAGGAGCTCCCTTAGGATCCTTTAAAGCCAACGAGGTGTGTATACATATGTGTGTGTGTTCGTAGTTTTTCGTCACTGGCATACCTACTTGGGACCACCTTTATGCCCAAATGACCACACTCTCCTGTTCGCCATGACAATCACACCGCACAAAGGTTTTGGGATTGTGCACGTTGGCTGTGTCTGTTTTCTCTTGTTTTCATAGCCTAAAGCTACTTATCATCCTCCGAGCCGAGCGTAGCAGTTATGCGCCTGCTATTTCCTTAAGGCTTATAGTTTGTGCATTGTTCTGACTGAGATGAGGCTCGCAGCAGATGTTTGGACTGCAGCGGCCTGCCAGCGTTGGGGACATTCCTTAGTGGCTCACACTGGCAAGAAACAACTGCATGTTGTCCAGCGCAGCCAAAAGAGTCCATATTTAACAGGACACGTAGCAGTGCAGGAAAACACATCGGGTGTTTTTTTTTCTTGAATGTGTGCTGCACACTTCTGAAATGTAGCCCAACATTACTGAACCCAAGACTGAAGGAGGAAGCAGACAAGTGGATGGTGCTTTTACTAAGCAAGGCCCACAGATCACAGTTACAGCTGCACAGAAGATGCAGAACTGGGTCATTCTGCAAATAATTTAATGTTAAAGCAACACGTCCCTCTACCCGAAGCAAAACTGTGCTATTTGATGAAACATTAGCCTTTGAGAAAGCAAACCATTGGAATGCAAATGAATTAAAATCTTCTTAAGAGAAGGTTAAAGGTTTGTGCAGAGCCAGAACTACACTAACCAGATAATAAAGATGTAAAAAAGTCTACATGGATTTAACTATGTAAATACTAATGACTACAGCGATTCATGTTTCAGCCCTTCTTTAACTCTGACTGATTCAGTAGCTTCACGTATCTTTTTCTAGCATCAGTTTGATTGAAGCATAAATATTGGATTGTGCTTCAATGGAAACAGGTCCTGTGGTCTGAAGAGTCCAGACTGACCCTGTTCCATAGTTCCATAGAAGCATCAGGGGGAGAAAAGAGGTGGTAGGAGTGATTACCCAAGAAGTGATTACCCATCATGCTTACAGTACAAATGATATGATATGATCTGATTGGGTTGTTTCTTGGTTGGTGAAAATTGTGACAATGTGTGAGCTTACTGAAAATGTCCCAATGAATGCATGCCATAAGCAAAGCTCGAGTCTTAGTAAAGCTAAGACTCAGACTGTGGGACTTTGTAGAGTCTGTTATCCCTGTGCCAATACTATAGATGGGTTTGGGACCCTTCATCATCATCCTGGAATATATAGATAATGTTCTTCTTTCATGTAGTGAGTGAGACTTTCAGAGCAGTGACACACAAATGGTGGAAGGGAAGAGAACTCTAATCCTGACACTGCATGATTTAAATAGGCGAGAGCACGGTGCACTGTGTAACATTGATTGTTAATGACAAAGTGTAGATTGCAGGCACCGCATCCAACCAAACACCCTACCCTGAGCAGGAGAACCTGTAGATACTGCTCCAAACATGAAAGCTAGTATGGTAGTATGGTCTCCAGTGGTCTGCTGTTACAGAGTATATATAAAATCCATCCCCACTAAGGATGAGGTGGTATGAATGGCCTTGAAATCTGGGTCAAATAATCCCATAAAAAATCCTTATGCAGTTTCCATCACTCAAATGCCACTTTCATTATGTGTACTAATAGTTTTATATGGTGGAGGCTTAATCTCTACTTTGCTAATATAAGAAACCAGTTTAAACATTATTTAGTACTGTTACATAGACAGATTAAAATGAAGTCAGAGTGAAAGCAAACACACGGACACACAAACAAACTGTCATGACTAAAGCTACTTCATGGCATGGACAAACAAACACTGTTATTTACTTTATGATGATTGCCATTTCCCTTGACACCCCCCCCTCCCTATTTTCCACTATGTCTAATACGGCTGTAATCACCATTGTAAACCTTGTGTCATTGTGAGGACACATATAATTAAAAGAGGATTAGCAATGGACGGGCCCAGATGCCTTCTGCATGTAATTAACATTCAGACAATGTGGCGGGCATACAGAGAAAACACCTGTGTTTGTGTGTGTGTACGTGTATATATGTGGGCGTGTCTGAAGATGTGCATTGGTCTGTGTTAGAGAGGGATTAGCCTCAGAAAATTCAGTCTGACATTAGCCAATCAGGGTCATTCATGGGACTACCCAATCATACACAACGACGGACAAGCAGCCAGGAAGTGGTATTAAAATAGACTTCAAAACACATTGATTGTAGTTTATACTGACAACATTGACTACTGTTGTCAGCACAAGATGCCTGACCAGTGTTCTCATGCAGTCTGTAATTCAACAAATAAGAGTGCTCCACACTTACGTACAGTATTTGACTGATGTACAGAAATGTATTATTGTGTAATACTTTTGGCAGTGGTAAAAGATTAAAATCCTGGCTGCAGGTTTTATCTGAATGCTCTAAGACGTGCAAATGAACTAGTGGATGCTGTTGAGCAATGCTGTCTAATAACATTTCAGGATTAGTAAAAAGCCTTTGGAACCTTCTGTGAGACCTTGAGAATTTTAGAGCTTTCATGCATTGGATAAAAATTACTTTGTTCTTGAAGCTGAATTGTAATTATGGTTACAGTCTTACGATAACACTTCTGTGAAAAGGCTCCATTAAGCAAATGTTTAATTATATTTACTGGTAACTAATCACCAGATCTGTCATGTTAGCATAAATTCAACATATTATCATAGACTGTGTGTAATTACTAACTAGAGGAATCATGATGTCGACCTCTAGTTTATAACCTGCCATTTTGAAGCCTGTAATTTGGTTATCTGTTTGAGTTTTTTTTGGAGATGGTTGTAATCAAATTGGGACAAAAGGGATGGGGGTCAGATATGTGCCAATACAAACACTAGCTTCTTCTTCTTCTTTTGGCTTTTCCCTTCAGGGGTCACTACAGCGAATCACTGTCCTCCATCTAACCCTGTCCTCTGTATCCTGTACTCTCTCACAAACCACCTTCATCTCCTCTTTCACTACATCCATAAACCTCCACTTTGGTCTTCCTCCAGACCTCCTGCCTGGCACTTCAAGACTCATCATCCTTCTACCAATATATTCACTCTCTCTCCTCTGGACATGTCCAAACCATCTCAGCCTGGCCTCTCTGACCTTATCTCCAAAACCTCTAACGTGTTGTCCCTCTGATGTACTGGTTCCTAATCCTATCCATCCAAGAGAACCTCAGCATCTTCATCTCTGCTACCTCCAGCTCTGCCTCCTGTCTTTTCCTCAGTGACGCTGTATCTAGTCTGTACAACATGGCCGGTCTCACAAACACCAGCTTAGTGAGCTAAAATGGGAAAGTTGTGGAACAAAGTAATTTTACAGTCTTTAAACTGCAGTGGTCAGTTGTTTTCTATTTGGCCTTAGTGCGTAATAAACAATCACCTGAGGTTTCAAATGAAACATATGAGACGAGAATGAGTCCTGGAAAAACTACTGACCTAATATGTGTAGTAACTCTGTAAAAGTCATGGGTTGTTAGTGCAAACCCCAACAACTGATAGTGATTCACAACTTCCAATGGCCTACCTCTTGAATGTCTTATGCTAACAATCCTTTAGTGTTGCAAAATAAGCTTCATTAGTTAACCTGCTGAGATTTTATACATTGTACAGAGTTGACACTGGAGTATATTCCTCACATAAGTTTTTCTGTTACATACATTAATGCAACTATACCTGGTAACACTTAACATGTCCTCTTTTGTAACATCACCAGCCTTTTCAGTCAGTGTAACTTAATGAAAAGGTTACTGTAACTATAGCTTATATTTAGTCCTGTCTCCCTATCTGTGGCCACATTGCAGTCACTTCTCGAATCAAAACCCAAAAAGACAAACATTAGACTCCAATTATGATATGCAGACCAATTGGAAATTTGACAATAGTTATGTCCCATAGAAATCTTTTATACACTCTATGGGATGGATAGACTTAATAGAACTGATAGAAATACAACTGATAGAACTGAGGTAAAGACCAAGAAAAAATACATGCATATTCTATTAAGATATTTACAAAATGCTCCAGACCAAATATCTTGTTTACAAGCTTGCATCAGATGTCCTCTGAATCTTCCTCAAAATTCCACAACATTAGATCATTCCAGCCATAAGGAACTGCTTGTCGGTATGTAGATGGACTGTTGCAGTGTGATTACACTGTGGTCTGATGTTGAGAAGGGGAGGTCGCAGCTGCGCTTTATAGGCCTTGTGACATTAAAAAATGGTTGTCTAATGGAATTGACCTTTCAGCTTCTATCTCCCCATCACACACGTATGAAGAGGACACGTTTAGTCTGTGTGTGGGTGTATTTGAAGGTGTGTGATTATTTCTCCTCTACAAAAGGATGCACGTCCACCATCTTTATGTGCCACCTTGCATACATATTCTTGTATGCGTGGAGACACTGGTCCACTTACGTATGTAGTTGATGTCAATGGGATCATCTAGTATTACCCGAGTGGCCATGAGATGAGGTTGGAGGGAAAGGGCAACGTGGAGACGTGAGAAAGTGTCACCCTTGACCTGTTGGCCATTAGCTGATGGGTAAATACTGTCGCCCTGCTGCACTGTGGAACAGAGGCTGATTGAAGTTGCTTCCTGTTTTTAAGTCCAATCTTGTCTTTACACACAGAACGCATATCCATAACATAACATACGGCACACTAACACCCCCCAACCAGAATGGAACCATTTTCAATAGGCTTATGCTACATGCCAAGATACGTCCGATGTATAGAATTAGTGCAAATCTGTTTGTGCATTGTTGAGATAATGTTGTTACATCACTGGATGGACAGACGGACAGACAGACAAACCACCGAACAATGTCAGTAGCCCTCGGTTGAGTAAAAACCGTTTGAATTTAAAGGTGTACAAGAAAATTTATCTGGCCACTTAATTAAGTACACATTACTGGTAGCAGTACCTTTTGGGCTCAGAAATATCATTGTTTGTGCATATATACAACATGGCACTGCAAATATTCTTCCAAAATTTAGGTTCATCTTTATATGGTAACTTCATATAGTTTCTGCAGATTTGTTAGCTGTACATCCATAATATGTACATAGTCCTCCAAAATGTCTCCTTTCCAGGGATAGCGCACCAAAGCTATCAACGGAGCCGCACTGGAAATATCTGTCGATTCGTTTGGCTGAATCGAAAATTGTATGTCGGTGATGGTCCAGATCCTCCTCCTCTTCAGCTTGGCAACAACATTGTAGAACATGTCAAGAACTTTGTTTATCTGGGATCCACCGTGACAGACAACGGGGACCTAAAACCAAAGATTCTTCGCAGAAGAGCCCTGACTGCATCAGCTCTGCAGTCTCTCTGGAAACTACTCTGGCGGCACCAGTCCAGATCACACATGACGAAGCTCCACCTTTACAACTCCGCAGTACACTCCATCCTGCTTTATGGTTTGGAAACAAGGCCCTTAAACACAACTCTGGCTGCCAGAATAGATGGTTTCGATAGCAGGGCTCTCAGGACCATCGAAAACATCAGGTAGCCCCAGCGGGTCAACAAAGTGCTCAGAGCTCTGCACGTGTCAACCCAGAGCATTGCAATTAACTGCACAACGTTGCACTCGCTGGTTTGGCCACGTCCTCCGCCTTCCTCCTGACCATTCAACAGTAGCCATTCTCTGGTTTGACCCAGGGGCCACAGGCTGGGGATGTCCACAGGGCAGGCCCAGCACACAATGGATCGCCATCGTCGCAGACGACCTCAGGCAACATGGAGTTACTGTGAAGGATGCAGAGGTGCTGGCACAGGACGGCCAGCACTGGAAGAATCATCATCTGGTCGGCTCAACGCACTGGGATGGGAGGCCCGCCCCACTGCAGGAGCAATTATGATGATGATGATGATGATGAAGAAATCAGCGTCAGATGATATGTGTGCAGTACCATGGTGCATTATCTTGATTGAGGAAACTGATGAGGTTCACAGTTCTAACCCTTACTTCTGAATGTTACATCGGAAATCTTCACTCATCAACCGTGTTGATCTTCTGTTGTCCCATTTGGAAAGCCCAAACTACTATGCTCTGTTTGCTGTTCTTAGTTGGTAGCAGTGGCGATGTAATCATCTCCTGCTGTAGCTCTTATACTTGAAAGTTCAACTAGTGCGTTCAGGGATGGTGCTCTGCGTACATTATACTCCTGTCCCACCATTCTGACCATTTCCCCTGGACCTCTGGCACCGACTGTGATGTTTGAACTTTGACTGAGTACCCAAATGCAGAGACGAGAGTCGTAGAGGTGATATAACAGTATAGTTTATTAAAGTTTCCAAGCACTGAGTATATGTCAGTATCAGACTGACTAACAGTCACGGAGAAACAAGACATGCAGGGGACGGTACCAGTGAGGGGCAGGGGAAGATGTAGTGGGGGACAGTTCAGGTTCAGAGTCCAGAGAATATCAGGAGACAGTACTGATAGGGAGAAGCAGTCTCAGGGTAATCCAGGTTGAAGCACAAGGGTCCGTAACCAGTAAGTGAGTCCAATCTCGCAAACAAACAACACTGGGCCAGACGAAGAGCAAATACTCCAAAAGACGACAGAATGGTCATTAATCAGGTAATCAGACAAGGTAATGTGGGTAAGTATCACCAGTAACCGAAAATACAATCTGGCAACGCAAAACAAAATATCCATCCATCCATCCTCTACTGCTTATCCGGGCCTGGGTCGCGGGGGAAGCAGTCTAAGCGGGGAGGCCCAGAGATCCCTCTCCCCAGACACTTCCTCCAGTTCTTCTGGAGGGACCCCAAGGCGTTCCCAAGCCAGCTGAGAGATATAGTCTCTCCAACGTGTCCTGGGTCTGCCCCGGGGCCTCCTCCCGGAGGGACATGCCCGAAACACCTCCCTAGGGAGGCGTCTGGGGGGAATCCGAAACAGATGCCTGAGCCACCTCAGCTGACTCCTTTCGATGTGGAGGAGTAGCGACTCTACTCCGATGCCCTCCCTCCTATCTTTAAGGGTGCACCCGGCCACCCTGCAGAGGAAACTCATTTCGGCCGCTTGTATCCGGGATCTTGTCCTTTCGGTCATGACTCAAAGTTCATGACCATAGGTGAGGATAGGAACGTAGATTAACCGGTAAGTTGAGAGCCTCGCCTTTCGGTTAAGCTCTCTTTTCACCACGACGGACCGATACAGCGACTGCATCACTGCAGACGCTGCAGCGATCCGCCTGTCGATCTCACGCTCCATTTTCCCCCCACTTGTGAACAAGACCCTGAGATACTTAAACTCCTCCACTTGGGGCAAGGACTCCCCACCGACTTGGAGAGGGCACACCACCTTTCTATGAGACACAGGTGAAACACATTAGGGCGGGGACCAGTAATCACACAAGCAGGGGAGAACCAGAAGTAAAAACATCAGACACGATACAAAAGGGAATCTCTCAAAATAAAACAGGAAGTGACCAGACACGTCTGGGAGCAGACGTGACACCAACAAGGTATCCTCACTCATATAAGTGCCACTCACAAGGCATTTTCTCCTTTTTTGTCCTTTCTATATAAAAGCATAGCACTGCTTGTGCATGAAAATCCAAGTGGATCAGTAGTTTCTGAAACACAGCACCCAATCTGACACCATCCAAGCCATGGTCAAAGTCATGTCAGTCACGTTCCTTCTACGTCCTGATGATCGATTTGAACTTCAGGACATCATCTTGAACATGTTTGGAGTACTGAACTGCTTCCATGAGATTGGCCTACTAAATATACCCATTAACTCTTTAAAACTCACCACGTCATTGCTGATTAACCCTGTGCATATGCTGTTTGAATGGCTGTAACTCTTTCATTGTTTATGCATTTGGAAAAAAAAAAAATTGAAATCTGAGACGTTGTACATTATAGGTTTTATTGAGTCATTTTGGTAATTTCACTCATGCCTGTACTAGATGCTGGACAAGAAGATGTTCTGTCAGTATTATGACGTATTAAATTGTAAATGATTAGTGGTTTCGGCAAACAGACTCACATCATATCTTCAAAATAGGAAAAAAAAAACAAAAAAAAAACTAGAGACTGACCATTTTATGCTCAGGGTTTCAAATAATCAAATACACACTGAGAATATACTTTCAGGAACTTCAACCAAAAATCCGTGCATCGCTTGGTTACAATTTCATATAGCATGTGTGCAATAGACTCATTCACAGAACTAAAAGCAAGATACGAAAACGCATTCATTCACATGCTCATGAAACATAGAATCAGGAATACTTATTGTTGCAGAATCACATCATTGTATCTCAATTGTAGGCTTAATTGTAACACGGAAGTGGTGGAACATAAGAGACAAGAAATCAGCAAGTGAAGTGTTGCATATATTAGCAGCTAACGTACAGATGAAGCACTGATGTCTCTAGAAACAGGTGAAAGGAAGTTATATGTGTTATTAAGAAACTAATTAGCAGCACTGCTTGGTATTACAGCAACAAACATCATGCTGTCTTTTCGAGAACTTGATGACTTTGATCACAGAAGTAAATCCCTCGTGAGCCGTGACTCTTTTCCTTCAGTGCAGTAAACAATGGCACTAGAAAATGGGAAAGAACTGTTTCATTTTGAAATATGTGGATCGTTGGGATACACGTTTGTGTATTTCATTTGAAGGGAGTACTACAATTTGGAGTGTCTATACCATATATAAATGTTTTTTGTCCGGATTTGGTTTGTGTCTCTTCGTCTGCACATGCACTGATGTCTCTTTAGGAAAATGTTTTGTTGTTCCTCTCAGACATAAGGACAGAACGAATTCTAAACATTTCTTGCTTGAAATTAGAAGATCGACTGGTTGATTGAAGGCTGTGGTTTAAAGAATCCAAATAAAAAACAGACAAATGTTTGGATGTATGTGGTTTGAAATCAACACTTGAATGTCCCATCGTCTTGTCTGCCACTGGGTGCTGAGTGGTTCTGACTGCTTTAAGAGAGCACTCTGCGTCTCAGGGCCAAATCACTCAGGACTCATAAAGAAAGAACTGGCAGCTCAGAGGCAGACAGTGTTAGCTGAGCAAACAGACACATGCAGTTGGTGTTACATGTGGCCTGTGTCTCTAATAAAGGCACGTTTTAACAATGAGCAACAGCATCACAATGTGTACTACATTTCTAAATGCATTCATTGATTCTGCGTGTTTCGAAATTCTGCTGTTTGGATTTACGTGTCAAGTGGAGTTTGTGTTTAGTGGTTCCTGTTTTGTCTTGTTACTTCCTGTTTGTTCAGCGTCTCGCTCCTCTCCTTTCAGATAGCTTCACTTCCTAGACCCCTTCCCTCCCGAGTCTCATGTCTAATCAGCCCTGATTCTCCTCACCTGGTGCTTCTCCTAGTGTTTAAAAGTCTGTGTGCTCCCTTTGTCAGATTGTTGCATGCCTTGTCCATCGAGTCTGACCGTCCTGCCTTGTCTGGCCTCCTTTAGTGAGTTAATCCTATCCTGTAAGTATTCCTAGTTGGTTAAAGTTTGAGTTTGATTCTAGTCAGTTTTCTAAATTTAAGTTGTAGTTTCTAAACTGTGTCCTTTTGCCACATAGTGGGAATTTGCATTTTAGTTCTGTTATTATGAGTTACCTGTTGTAGGATTTTTGTTAATCATTATTCATGCCTTTTTCTGCGTTGCTTTTTGTTATACTGAATTTACATTGAAGTTGGTTTAGTGTTGGATGTTCGGTGTGAACTACAAATAAATATTTCCTAAATCCTGATTCTGTCTGGGTCCATCGTCGAAGTGAGTTCCTTACATCTGCTTTTATATTTACGTTTGTACTACAAAAATGAAACTAATCAATTAAGGCATGAAGGAAGGAAAGAAGGGAGGAAGAAAGGGAAGAAGAAAGGAAGGAAGAGAGTAAAGAAGGAAGAAAAGGGATGGAGGAAGGATAAAATGGGAGGTAGGGAAGAAGGAACAAAGGAAATAAGAGCTCCTAACAACTCGCTCATTTTACCTGTTGCTGCCAAGTAACATCAAATGAAATATTGAATAAACATCAATCATACATATCTCCCACACGAGCGGTATCTCTGTTTCTATTCCTGCAGTGTCTTCTCCTCCTAGAATCGGATAGAAAGAAAGAACAAGCGGGAGGGAAAGAGAAAAACGAGAGGAAGAGACAGGGGGGAAGAGAGCAAAGGGAGCCAGTTAACTTCAGCTTGTCAGTCAAAGGAAAGTTAAAAACATCAAATCCCATCAGTTTGATTCAAAAGAACTACATAATAACAAACAAAAGAACTCTCCGTGTCAGGTAGAGAAAGCTGGTATGAGATGGATTGTGTGATTATTCAAGGCAGACAAATTTCACTATCCATTAATCTATTCGAATGATGCATGTATTTGGATGTAACTCTCCTTCAGGACGATCAATGGGCAACCATGAGGGAAAGTGTGGGAATATGTCAAGCTAATTAGCAGTATGAGAGGAAAAGAGTCTGTTTAAAAAAAGTACTGAACCTGGCTCAACTTTCGCTGATAAGAAACATGACGAGATTGCTGGTAGATTAGTTTAAGCGGACAGGTGCACTACTCTGCTGTGATTGGTTGTTTCACTGCCAGCAAATATTTGACAGCACCGTGGAAGTAGCATGACAAATGTAAACGACTAAGTGTGTTTGTGAAAGTCTTTGACGTGAAAGATCAAAGTACAAGGTGCATCAGCAGGTTGGTATCTGTACATATCAGAGAGGAATATTTGTCATGTCGTGGGTTTGGGTGGAGTAAGTGTTTCCTTGTTTTATTTAGCTTCACACCCAGATCCCATCCCACCTGTGTCCAATGTCTAATTCCTCCTCATGTCTCTCACCTGGTGCATCCTCCTTATATATAGTCGGCGTCTCTTCCCCAGTTTGGTGTCAGTTCGTTGTGTCTTCGCCTATGAGTCTGACTGTCCCTTTGAGTATTGTGAGTAGAGAAAATCGTAGGTTGGTTTTTGAGTTTTGGTTTTGATATGATAGTTAAGTTGTTAAAATCCAATATTGTGACCTTTTGCCACCTAGAGTGTGATTTTCTGTTATAGTTTTGAGATTATGATTTTCCTGTTGTAGGTATTTTTGGTTATTTTTGGAAATTGATATTCAAATTGTGAAAAAGATAAAGAATAAATGATTTTTGTTAAGTCCATTTCCGTTGTGTGTCTGCTTCTGGGTCCTGCCTTTTCTGTATCATCACAATATTTGTAAAAATTCAGAAAACAATGTCAGAGTGTCAGAAAATGACACAAACATGGGAATGACTGACATTACAGAAAATGTAATTTGGAATTAAAATGGAATTTGTAGTTCTTATGACAAATAAGACAACATCAACACCTACTGCATCCTTGTGATGTTTACAGAATGCAATAGTATAGAACTCTATGGTCATTGTCATGGTCATTGTCACAAGAACAATGAAATTACAGTTTATCACCTCAGTTCATCACTTGAGCCTATATCCCAGATACTCAGGGGTGAAGGTTGGGGTAACCCTGATTAAGTTGCCAGTTCACTGCAGGAATCATTCACACACATTCATACACAATAGGCAAGGTGGCTGAAGCGTCTTGCCCAAGGACGCAACAGCATATGACCAGGACAGAGCAGGATTTCGAACCGCCAACTCTTTGGTTATTGGACACCCCGCCATACCGCCTGAGACACAGCTGCACCACAAAATATAACTAACAGCTAAGAGTAATGTACAAGAATACTACAGTGAACACAACAGTGATTACAACAGTGAATATGACATGTTAAGCCGAGGTGCAGGATCACTGATTGTCATTCTGGGGTTGATGAGTATTGCATATTTTAAATGTACATCAAACACGTGTCATGTCATCCCCAAACAACAGTGACAAATCCAGTTCACCATTGTTATTCATAAAACACAATTAATGGGTTTGTTCATTTTCTAGCCTGACTTTAGACAATAGGCAGGAACCACACACCTTACTCATCTAATGAAAATGAAAGGGGATAAAACCCTTAATGCCCTGACTGTTTTCAACCAATAAAAACGACTTCCCACGACAGTTTCTGCTGCTTTTTTTAATTAATTTTTTTATGCAGGGTAGTTTTCCCTTGTGCGCCGCAGTGAAAGGAAAGTAACACAAAATAGGGTATTTACTACAATTTGACATAATCATCTTAATATACCAGACTTAACAGAGCTGGACCTGGTCTACTTCCTGTATTATAAAGAGAAACAATTACAGAAAACAAACCCTTTTTCCACATTCAAATACACCCGACTTTTTCAGATGCATTCACCTTCCTTCATTATAAAAAAAAAAAAAAAACATCACTAGATCGTGTGTGTCATCTGTTCAAATTCTAATAAAATCTGCCAGCACAAAAAAAATATGAGGAGATATGAACTGATTTAGTTGCAGGATCCAGGAAAGGCGAAGCTAAAAAAAAAAAAAAAAAAGAAAAAAAATTAGACAAATACTCAGTCTTTCATTTTGTGATTTTATTTCTGCAAGAGCCCACAACGCTATCGATCTTATTATGTATAAAAAGTAAGAGAAAGAACCAGACAAGGCGGACTAGGAAGATTACAGCAGGACTGCATACACACCCAGAATTACCCTGCCTCCATGGCTCCAATCTATTTCAATTGGACATGGCTGCTGAGTGTGTAGCGTCGGCGCTTACACACTCTTCTCACACTGGAACGGCCAGTAAACAGAGTGGAAGAATGCGTTCAGATTTGACATACACACAGACTCAAACACACACATGTGCACGGGCACAGTTAAGAAAAGCATAAAGTCCATGTTCCTGTATGTGGAAATACACAGACACGCGCACATACACACACACACACACACAGAAGCATAAGCACAGGCACAGGGCAGACAGAAAGCCAGACTACCCCCCTACACACCAGCTGTTTACTAGTGTCAGGAGTAATAAAAACAACATGAGTCAGTTTGAGAAAAGCATTTCTGAGAGAAATCTAAAACTATGAAACTCCATATGGCCTCTCTGTCTCTGGATGTCTCTCTCCATCAGTTTTTTCAGCTCTACTTTCCTTTTTTTCTGCAGAGAAAATGCAGCGTTGCATGAACTGTGCTGAAAGATGACAGATCATTGTAGATGCTGACAACCTGTATAACACTCACAGCTCTGAAATTAAGCTCAAATTTCCAGCTTCCAAGCATTACTTGGGATGAATTAAGGCAAATGGGAGAGTGTGCGGTGGAGGATGACAGAGATGTTTATTGAGTGTTTTCTTATATTATGCCACGTCACTTTAGTTATCACAGTATGCTACAAGCTCCACATACTCTTTCAATTTGGGTTTTGTTCTGTCTCGAAGTGCAACGATTCATAGGGATTAAAATGAAGTAAGAGAAGGGAGAAATGTCAAGTCATTGAAATGCAAAATACACGTAAATTTTTCCCTCCTTCAGTCCATTCAGCAGTGACGGCTTTAAGCAGATCTGCATACCAGCCAGAGCTACAGCAGCAGCGCTGCTGCTCGAGTCACAGAAATGTAACACATTGCCATCTGCAGGCAAGTGAAATCGGCAGGCGGAGAGAACACACACTTAATCATATGCAGTCCACAAATGATCAATAGTATGTTAACACATGCACATACAAATGCAGGCAAGAAGAAAAAAAACACTGACAGTGAAAAAACAAAACAATAAAAGTCATCATTGGAAATAAACTGCACACAAGAACTATTTCATTATTCATTTGTTCATTGTTGAGATTGAACCTACTATTTTAAACTGAAGATTAGTAAATATGAGGTCTGTCTCTGTTATTTGGTCATAGCAGCTATGGACTTAAGTTCCATACATCAAGAAAAACTCTCATGAACAACGACAATACATTCAGTATTAATTGATTTTCACTGAAGAAACTGGTATTCAGTAAAGTTTTACATGATATCCTGTGGATAAGGAAAATATTCCTGGAAAAAAATATTGTGTGTATATATGCATGTGTGTATGCATGTCTATTAGGGCATTAACGACTTTAGTTTTTTTCAAGTCGACTTCTCCGTCAATCAAGTCGAAGTCGAGTCGACAAGTCGTGATGATGTCATCAGATTGTCAGTGGAGGAACAACACGGACACACGGCTGTCCAGCAATGAGCAACTTGTATTAAAGTTCACTGCAACATAACAATGTACAGTGGTACCTCTACTTACCAAATTAATTGGTTCTGGAAGTCATTTCGTAACCTGAACATTTCGTAAGTAGAGCCGCGTTTTCCATGTAAATGATCTAATCCGTTCCAAGCCCATGCAAAAATCGAACATACATTTTTTATAAATCATAAAAATGCATCAAAACATGTAACAAATACATATTACAATTAGATTACTGCACAATAAACATAAAATGAGAGTTGTACATAACGTAAAAATCAAAGAATAAAGTAAAGAATTAAAATGATGTTCATTTACCTTTTAACTCCTATCTGACGTTTTGTAAAGAACCGATCCAAGGACGTTTGCTTTTGTCGACTTTTAACAATCCTTTGAAAATGTGTAAACATCATCATAGTGAGCGATAGTCCGACTAATCAACATTTTTTTCTGGGTGATTCTTTTCAGCAAATTTGGATAGTTTTCATCGAACACTCATTTTTTGAAAGACATGTTTTCCTGTCGATCACTTCATCATCCGACGGAAAAACAAAGAGGACGCTGGGATACACACATAGAGTTCCTTCCTAGCCAATGAGATGCCGGGAAGATGCTAGGCGATAGCCAATGGCAGAGCAGCTACCAGTTTGTTTCACCAGTAGCAGTACTGTACTTTTAGTACTGTACTGTATTTTTTCATTACGTAGCAGCGCGTACTATGATTTTTTCGCGTACTATGTATTTTTTCGCGTACTATGTATTTTTTCCTTTCGTATCCTGAAATGTCTTTCGTAACTAGAGCTAATATTTTCCCGTTGAGGTGTTT
>JAPTHA010000005.1:17125449-17140548 GCA_029814585.1 Gymnapogon annona | reverse complement strand
ACACACACACACACACACACACACACACACACACACACACACACACACACACACACACACACACACACACAGTGTAGTGAACACTTTGAGGCCAGAAAAGTCCAGTAAATGAAGGATTATGCTCAAATGAATAAAAATAACAATAGTCTATTTCATATTTTACCTGAAGAGGGGAAAGAACACTTAGTGTCCAACATCTGTCAGATACAAATGGAAATACTGTCATTTGGTCATGAATGAAATATAAGGATAAAGACAGTGAATCTAATGGATATGAGGATAATAAGGACAATCTGGCTGCTGATTGCACTGATAACAGTGGTGGTAATGGTGATGAGTATTATGGTAATAATGATGCTTACACCAGTAAAGATAATGTTGGTGATAATTGAAAACACTTGTACTTATCCTGACCATCCAGGTCAAAGTGAGTGATACAAATGGATGCTTTTTTATCATCAAACATTTCAGCCATGGTCAGCGATTTAGTAGATAGTAGTAGATATCTGACACTGTGACACGTGTGTGTGTGTGTGTGTGTGTGTGTGTGTGTGTGTGTGTGTGTGAAATATCCTTATTATCTCATATCTCCTATGTTTCTTTCTTTCTTCTTGGTGTGTTTAGTGGCTTTATGGCTCATGGCAATGGTTCAAACATTTGCACATGAATGCAGCGTTAGGCTGATTGTTGCCTCAGCTGCCTCATCATGCAGCTTCTTCTTAAATCACTCAATTCGGCCAGAATTAAAGTCATAATGTCTCTGGCTCGCTGCCAGTCCCTCTGCTTTGTTTCTCATCAAAGGCCTGATAAAGGGGATGTTATGTGACTGGACATGATCAATTCATTTGACCAAGGTGCTTTCATCTATATATGTTTTCTGTGCACCCTTTTATTTTGTTTCTCAATCACTGGCATCCGGTGCACTCAAGACAGTCAAAGGAATGCCACATTTCACTGCTGTGCTCATTGTGGGAAGGTTGTCACTAGAAAATGTTTTCTGTCATGACATCATTGGAGAGTTTGTAGGTATGAAAACACCAAATGAACAGTGAAGATCAGTTGATTGCCGAAAGAACAGTCAACAGCACTGATAACCCATCTATGTACAGTGTGTACACATACATTTAAGTATACTGTGGCCAATGCTGAGCTGGAGGACAGATAAAAATATTCAGGGACCAACTGAAGTCAGCAAGTTAAGACGTGTAAAATCAAACATAGGGACCTGGAGGCCATGGTTGCTGACCACAGCACCTAGAGCACTGGAGGAGGAACGAACAGACAAAGACAGGAAGCAAGACTCAGGAGAAATACAGCCATGACTGTCAGCAGCACCAATACTATGTATACATGGCACACCTGCCATGTATACATGCTATGTATACATGGCAAGTAATGGATTACTTATGTGTTAGAGGAAAGGAGTTAGTCTTTACCTGTTCCATACTCTGAATGGTGTAAATGCTCATTCTCTTATTTCTGTACAGTAATAAACACCTGGATTATTTTGAAAGGAGTCTCACTCGTGTTTCCATCCTTAAAAATTCCACAACAATGTACAGTATGTCTGTCTGTCCATTTTCCCAAAAGGATACTCCAAGCTCCTCCAGAACTTCTATAACCAGTTATCAATCTCTTTCCAGTTCAATGCACTTGGAAAGTTTTTTGGGACCATCTTGAAGCTGTGTTCGCAGAAGACTCCTCTGTGCCCTCTCCAAAAAAAACCTCCAGAACTGCCGCAGGTCTGCACATTTTCTAACAATACAACACATTTTAAAACAATAAAAGGCAAAATGAAGCAACGCCAGGCCACACTAAATGGAGATAATCTCAGCTCCCCTTACAAACCTGAAAAACAGCTGATGCATTCTAACACCTCTGTTCATAGTATTGTTATTTTCTGTTGCTACCTCATAAATACTATGACCACATCTACCATTTCCAAAAGATTAATTTTCTATGACTCCAATCTACATTTATGTCAGGACAAAAGGCTAAAGAGCGCAGAAGAAGCTACCTTTTTGAAAATACCCATCTATGTGCATTCTACGTCTGAAGCGAAGGCCAGTCGCCCATAGGAGAAAACTCATTTCAGTCGCATCCGTCCTGATTTTATTCTTCAGACATCAAGCTAGAGGTCATGGCCAGAGGAGATGATTGGAACAACGAGTTTATCAAGAGCTTATTCTCCTCCTTCCTTCTGGCAGTCGGTAGTAGCTGCACTCGGTCATAACTGAGACTTTGCCGTATGTGTACTCCCAGAACCTCCCATTCATCCTGGATGGAGCAGTCTACCACTTCATCCTGATGTACTCAGTGTCGGACATAGAGAGCAGGTGGTGGTTGTGACCTATTGACTGAGGACGACCACAACTACATCCTTAGAGAAGGAACCAGAGTCGATGGTGCTGTTCTCATCCACGGACTGTGCAAATCACAGTTTTCCCTGCTTCCTTCTCCAAGTCTATACTCCAGTTTACTCAGTGATTACACACATCAGGTTGCAAAAACTACCTCTTGCTTAATCATCAACAACACCATCATCTAACCCTTCATTGACACTCTGTCGGCGTCAATGCATGTTGTACATTTGCTTGTCTGCAGTAAAGCCATAAACTTATATCGATCTTGAAATGCACCAAGTGTGAATATTAGAAAACTTCTTGGCCTGTCATTGAAATTCAACATTTATTGTATTTCAACAGACAAGTGCTCTAAGTTTCTGCAACAAAAGTAGTGTAGCTTTGAGTGACTCATGCTGTTTGTCGTCACTGTAATGCGTCCTTCCACACGGGTCTTTTATGACTGATGATAACACATTTCAATCACATGCTTTCTTAAAACACCATGTCCCTGCCTAAGCAGGACATCCTCGACCGATGTGGTATATTTTAACACTTTTAATATTTGATTTTTGCCTTACTTCATCATATTTGCTTCATTTTCTGTCTCTTCAATAATTAAAATTGCATTAATTCTAAATTTACTGGCACGTGTTGTCTGTGGATATTCTCTCTGACACTAATCCACAGTTGTTAATGGACTTCTTTTTTTTTTTTTTTGTAACTGCGCGTCCAAACACGACCTGCGTGCTCATCCAATTGCTGTTGGGGTCTCAGTATTTGTTTTGTGATTTTGGGCTTTTGGCATCGGTCTGTACTGTGCAGAGTGTGAACTGGCAGTGAACTCCGTAGTGTGTGGTGAGAGCCCTCTACGCCTATGGGGAAGGGAATGAGAAAGCAGAGACAGAGAGGCTCCTCTGGAGATAAGACTCACAGAATTAATCCTCTTGATGAAGCCTCAGCCTTAGCCCCGCTCTGTTTATCTACCATTCAAAGGCTCCAACAGGACCGGATGGGAACATGGAAAATAGATTAGGCCTCTCCTGTCTAGACGCCACACACATAGAAACACAAAAATACACACAACCATAGTGACAAATGTTGACAAGGCAAGTGACAAAACACTGTATCACTGAAAATACCAAACTTGGAGTGAGAAAAATGTCAGTTTCACATCTGCTCCCATGAGTGGGTCCGACACACAGCCCTCAACAGAAATGTTTCGCAAATCAACTTGGGCCCCAGAGAAAACATCAGTCTCATAAATCTCTATCATATTTGGAAAAGATAAACAATCAATGTGCAACTAATCAACAGGTCCACGGATGCCTTTTCTTTCTTTACACTTTTCAGAATCCAATGGTGGCAGTATCACCTGCCCGGGATATGGAGTCCTGTGGAAAAAAAAATCAATCACTTCAGCCATCGCCATTTCTACGCCGCAAACATTACAGACGTAACACTGTACAAGACAGGTGTCAAACATATGGCCAAATTGGGTCAAATGAAGGGTCCGATCAAACTCATGTCATTAAATTGTGCAATGAAGGACTTATACTGAAGACTTTATGGAGTGGTTTGGAGGAAGAGCAACAGTTTGTTGCTCTCCCCCCACATCCTCACCCCCCTTGCCCCCAATGCAACCCTGCATACACAGTGCTTGGAGGAACGCTGTTTGTTTACGTTCCAGTTCAGAGTATGTTCTGAACACACATGTGATGAATCAAGCAATGACTGATTGGAGAGAAACATGTCTCTCAGCCATGACACAGAAAATGTATAGCTGTGTTATGGCTAAATCTGAACCAGAGACGATCATCAAAGATGAAAATGTTTTGCAGTCTGAATTCCATTACCTCATCTTTGACACACACTTTGAGGATGTGACTGATAGGCTGTCTATTATTCCTCTGTGTAGCACAAGAGGATGCAGCAGAAAATATGGCTGACTTAGATGTTCACATTGACCTCATCAAATGCAGTCTGTCCTGCAACATCATAACACCTATCAGTTACAAGTCTTTTTCTATTTGATGGAACGTGTCAGTCATAAAGCCTCACGCCTTTCCGCATGTATTTGAGAACGAAAGCTTCACCTGCCATGATTTTAAGTACTATATATATGTTGTATACCTTGATTCTATTTATAGGCCTACATGCAACACTATGGAAAATTATTCATGAGTGATTAGATGATGATTAGTGCCATGTGATGAACTGGCGACTTGTCCAAGCCCCCCACCCCACCCTTGAATAGCTGGCATAGGCTCCAGTGACCCCCGTGACCCTGCAAAGGATAAAGTGGGTTTGGAAGATGAATGATTGAATGAATGAATGATGATTAGTACATTAATCCGCATGTATTTGGGGACAAATGTTCATATTTATTTTGTATTGATTGTATTGTATTTGTACTTTGTATTTTAATTGCAGAGTTTCAGCTCTGTCACTTCTGCCCTAGTTCATTTTAGTTGTTGTAGTTGTTTTGTCAAACCCCAGTAATGTCCTAACTACCACTAATCAATTAGTCTGTACGTGTTTATGCACCTGAATCACTTCTCTCACTCTGAACATTATTGTAGATGACTCCAACATAAACACTGTCCACATGTTTAGACAACAAACCCTAACTTTATTTGGATCTTTTTGGAAATTTTGTTGCAAAGTGGGGGGCAGCCATGGCTCAGATGGTAGAGCAGGTAGTTTGTATGAATGTGTGTGAAAGATGAGCCTGTGAACTGGTGACTTGTCCAGTTCGTAGCTGGGATAGGCTCCAGTGACCCCCACAACCCTGCAAAGGATAAAGCGGGTTTGGAAGACGAATGAATGAATGAATGAATGTTGCAAAGTGCATCGTGGAAATGGACTGTCTATACAGCAGCACTTTGTCTGTGTCTTCATGAGTGGACCCAGATGTGACCTTTACCTAGCCTGAACGGATGGAAGAACCTGATCCTGGAACTTCAGCACACCAGAGCTCCATCTGTGAGCAGAGCATTAGGTTTTTCTGTGTCATCCAACTTTATTCCACCTGCTTTTCAGGTCATATTTATCCCTTTATAGACTGTGAATGCAGGATGCTAACACATTAATCCTTTACGGTTACAAGGCTGTTTGTTTCCGTGGACACAGTCATTCTAATAGACCTGAAGAAGGTCCAGACTTCATGCTACGATAAGTCAAACACACTTCACCTTAGAATTTTGCCTCATAATTTGTCAAACTAGTTCAGCATTAATGTGTTTTAATGTGTCATTCCTGAATTGAGACTTTATGAAGTCAAATGGTAGCGGGAATCACAAAAACACTTAAGAAATAAATATTCAACCTGTCATTCAATCCCTGTGTGTGTGTTTGTGCTAAAAGGGATTCTTTGAAGTGAGACGGGCATTCTCTTAGAGATACATACATGCATTTGGCACTAATTGGTTGTCATGTTACGGCCCATTCACTGAATCTGAATTTGAGCAATTTCACTAGGTCATGTGTTTTCATTTGTCTGACTGTTCACAGCAATTTACAGAAATACATTTGGGTCAAATTCCACTATTTGCCATCAATTCAGAGGCAATTCTGTCCCAGTAAATGAAAAAGACGGTGGGGGAATGTGTCTATTACAGCCGGGTTGGTGCTGAATGAGCTCCGTGTGTATTTACTGTCTGTGTCGGAGTGTGTAAGGATGCAGATGTGTGTATCTGTGTGTGTATTCTCCCAGATGTAGATGTACACCAATGCAAAGAAGAAAGGAATGAAGACAGAACTGAACACGATGTCTATATGAATATTTGTGTGAGTGTGTGTGTGTATGAGACAGCTGTGTGATGATAAATGGACTGATAGCTGATCTAGCTGAGCTTACACCCTCTAATTAGTTTTTAATTGACAGCCATTAAAGATCCCCATTCCCAATCCTGATTATCTGTTATGCAGTGTAATGATCTAACTGCCCCTTCCCTTCCTCTTACTGTATGTATTGTTTCTGGTGATGATGTGCATCAGCCCTATGTTAACGAAACCATGCTAAAGAAACAACAGGCAGCTGAGAGTTCTGTAATATTTAACCTCCCAAAAAGGGAGGCAAAGGGGGTTTACTTTTGGTTTTATAATTTGTTTGAAACTTTAAAACTATTGGTTCAATTCATTCAATGGAATTTATAGATCGCCAGTGATCCGGAACAGATGTATTTTGGGAAACATAGGTCAAACTTCAAATTTGTATGATTTTCAAAAATCTTTCCATTTACTTATAATTGTGGAAATATGTGAAAGCGTTTGTTGTGAGTAAGTTTTAGTGCATTTCGAAGAGATGATGATTTGCAGAACAATTTGTCCACTTATCTGACAGTAAACATCTATTTTGTATTATTTATAAAAAAAAATTGCGGCAGTACATTTACACACACTCCCACCTGTAAAGTGGGAATAGTTTTCTTTTCAGACACATTTCTTGTCTTGTCTTTATACACATTAGTAATAACCTTTGACCAGGTACAGTGATTCTCAGGATTTTGCAAATTTCAGTGAAAATCTATTTTTTTCTGTATTTAAGTTACTGAACATTTTGAGGTTCATAAAGCTCAAAGTGCATTATATCAGAGAAAACAAAACAAAAAGTTTCCTTTACAGCTAAATGTATGAATAACTGAACATCAAAACAAGCATCTACAGCCTCTGTGATTTCTGTAACTGATGGACCAGTGAGGAACTGAGGAATAGATTACCGTATTTTCCACACCATGTAGACGCACCGTATTATTAGGCGCATCGAAGACATGAGTTCCACTGATCCAGGAAAGAGCGTCAACTGCCCCTCATTCATTCGTGGACCTATCAGGGTGGGCTGGGAAGCGTGCCAGAACATCCATACAGGTCTGCTCCATACGCGTCTGGTCCGTACACGTCTGGTGCATATGGGTCTGATGGATGCCATGTAAGAACCTCTGTCTGATCGTTGTAAGTTCCTTATGATTCTCTGTTGGGCACTTCGTGCAAATACATTGTGAAAAGTCTTCTTACGTCCCTATGTCGGTGGGAAATGGTCTGACAGTCAGTCAAATGTAGTGCTTACTAAAATCACCCAACATAATTTTTACAAATTTTGAAACACAACACACACATAAGACGCACCTGGTTAAAAGCTGCATCATCGATTTTTGAGAAAATTACAGGTTTTCAAGTGCTTCTTATGGTGCGCAAAATACGGTAGTTACTTCATAATCATATAATTTGAAAAAATAAGTGCCAAATATCCATTTGGTACACAAACTATATTATCCTTCATATCAACCAGTACATTCAGATAAATAAGGGATGTGTTCCTTTGTAGTTTAAATTATTAACCGTGAAGGGGAGGCCAGGGTGTTGATTTTGGTGCAGTTTGTTTCTTTTCTATTTTTTTCCCCCACGCTTTAGCACCAAACGTATTGGCTGAACTCACTAATATGATCAGATTTTGGGAAAAGTAGGCCAAAATTCAAATTTTTCCCAGTTTTTGAATATATTTTCCTCCTCTAAACGGTGTGGTATCGTGAGCAGCTTGGTATTGTGAGCCAGTCCATTTTTTACAGTCAGATCAGCCGTTGCGACCCATGTTTCTGGAGAATTGCGGTGTCGGAGGAGCGGTTGCAGAGCTGGCGCGAGATGCCGGGTGAAGAGGCGACCGTACATCCGAGCTTTTCATCAGTTCTGGGCGTGGCGGAGGATCTAACGGGGAGATGGAAGACCTAACGGCAAAGCTAACCAGACTGCAGCGGGAATAAAAGCGGGACAACAGACTGTTTGGCTCATGGAAAACACACTGGACTCATTTTTTGTTTGTTTGGTTTTCTACTGGAGAGAGCAGACCAAAGAATGATGGAGAGTGGTGGAGGAGAGTGGGGGACTGGCGTTGTGTGTGTATGAGATAATGTAACATTTTGTGAACTGTCAGTTGTGGTTATGAACATTATGAATATTTCAACTGTCAGCGGTTAGCTGTTAGCAGCCGATGCTACGCTATGCTACGCTGGCCTGTGAGGACATTCACACCACTGTCTCTTAGCTCCAGATGACACATCACAGTCCCTCATTATCATCTCTGGGACTTCAATCATGTATACTGTCTATGTTGTACAAGAATTCAACTGTTGTATATCTGTCGACTCTGTTTTTCTACTCATTGTTTTCGGCTGCTGTATCTGAAATTTCCCCTAGTGGGACAATTTAACGGCATCTATCTATCTATATTATACTAATAAAGGGTGAGATTTCAAATGACTATAAAAGCAACTATTTTCTTTCAATTTACTTCAAACTTGGCAGTTGGCATAGACATGGTGACATCAGCTACACTTTGCACTGTCGACTACATGTCTACACAGGACAAAGCGCTGAGCTGACACACAGCCAGACAAGGAAAGCATTTCTGTCTGCAAAATTCAAGGTTGCTTCATATTCACAGCGCAAATGACACAGGAGGTTACAATGGTGTGACTTCAGCCTGGCAGAGAGAAAAAAAAGACTCACCTTGAAATCGGTTTGATTTCTGTCTGGTGAAATGTAAGAGCTTCCTGATCCCAATGCCAAGTTAGCAAGTTCCGAAACTTATTTAAATTTGTAAGTGATGACCAACTTCAGGTCCTTTTGCTCAGGCTACAGGCAGTAATGAGTGTTTCACGGCACTGCGCTTCTGTTTCTACATCCTTCTGCTGGACCTCCACGCAACATGTTCAGATCCATATTCAGAGGCACTCACCAGTGCATCAAAGCCATATTCAGTCACAATGATACATCCAATGATAATAATGTCAGATAATGTTTTAGTAGCCCAAAGTATTAAAAATAATTACAAATGCATGGCAGGTGTATTTTATAATCTGAACTCAAATGCTTGGTAAAAATGATCTTCACGAGAACATTATATTATATTTCTAATTAACTAAAGAACTATTTGTATTGGTTGTCATGGGAAGATAAGGAAAGGTGTTTGCTCTACTTTTTATTTCTTTAAACAATGCACATCCTTTTCCTTCTTTCTGCAATCGACATCGATTGCTGAACTGTGCAAATGTGTCGATCAGTGAATTTCAAAAAGTATGTCATGTAAACTACTTTCTGTCAATACAATCCAGGTTTTCAGTTTGTCTTGAAACACCTCTGATGCATGATAGTCAAAGTTCAATCAGTGGCACATCTGTGTTTCCCCACAGATATGCCTACGGGAGTGTGTGATTGTCGTGAATGACACACAGCATCTGATCAACTACATCACACAATGAGTCTGTGATCATCATCAGATGTTTGACCATTAAAAGGAAGTGAAATTGACTTTGGCTTTTGGGAAAATCAATATAACACTGTCAGCTAAATCAACAGTTTTACCCCATTTTATTCCTATTATTTATTCTTTTTTGTTATTATTCATCATAAGATTTTTGACAGTGACAGCCATTGTAAGTGGACATAAATATACAGATGCTGTTACAGGTATTAGCACATCCTCCTCTGCACGACAGAGGGGAGGGGTAGAAACTTCCATTGAGCCAGAGGATATCAAGGTATCTAATTACTGTCTCTCCAGTGTCGGTCAAATACAGGGCAATATGAACTGTACAAGTTCCCCACAGCAATAACAAAAAACACTGTACCTGTCATACACACGGCGTACAATAGGTCATACTGGTAAATATTCAGCTTAAGGAATAAGAAATGGACCGTAGTAGAAAGGAAGGGAAAGTCGGCCATGGAGAAAAGGGGAAAAAATTAAAAGTAAAGGGTGTGGGATGCAGGGTTCTAGAAGAGGATATGAAGAGGGTACACAAATAGAAAGGACAAGGGGAAAAAAAACCTTAAGCAAAGAGCACTGGAACTAAGAGATATGTGAAATGATGGAAGGAGTGTTGTTGATGTGTTCGCGGGGTGGAGGGCCAACGTTATTAGAGGTCATCTCTGTGGATTACAGAGGCAGAGTTCAGCACACAATGGCGCCATGCAATTTACCTCCATGAAAAATAGATGCAGCCCAGGAATGAAGTGACAGATGCATTTACAGAGAGAGGGACAAGGGGCTGCATAGTTGTGAAAACCCACTAAACTGGCTGGGGAGATGATAATGTGTGTGTGTGCGTGTGTGTGTGTGTGTGCATCTGCAGATAGAACCTGCACCGTTACTGTATATGCAGTTCTTTAATTCAAGGGGTTTGGACTGTAACGGACATGCACTATAACCTGTGAGTGTTGGACATGTTCCCAACAGGTCGAGTGTGTATAAAGTGGGCATTTTTTATTCATACAGCAGATATCTGTGCTGTGAAAAACACACTAATACTATTTGACGCTGGTTAAATCTGACTTGTTTTACCTTTAGTTTGGATTTATGTCATTATTGTATCCAATATGTTTAGCTCAAATAAATGTCCTGATTTTGTATTTAATTTTTTAGATATTTTATCCATTTAAGTGATTGAGAGCGGATTCTCATTTTAAATAATGACCTGGCCAAGTGGCAGTTCACAAACTGAATGAACAAAAACAAAACAAAATGCACTGGTGCATTTGACATGACACACAGATGTTGGAAGAGAGTATGAGCGAATCCCCATATGTTATCAACAAAAGATATCCAAAAACGGTTGTGTAATCCACCCACCGCCCACTCCACCCATGTTCTTAATGCACAACAGGATCAAGGCCGGTGCTCAGAGTGGCCCCAGAGTGCCGCTCATGAACATTAAATATATCAAGAGCAAAAGAAAAACACTCCACTGCATGTCAAATGTTTTTTTCTGCGAAAACAAACAAACAAAAAACCCCAATAAACTGCAGCAGCTCTAAGGCAAAGTGTATCACCCCCAAAGCCAAATGTAAATAAAGTGGTCATTTAAAGACACTGTGTCGTGTGAGAACCCCAACCCATGAAAACACAACCAGCTCATCAATCCACTAATTACATACATCCCAAAGACGACGCGGATACATGTGTTCCACTGGCAAAGAGTGGAGTCAAAATGATGGTATTGGATAGTGTGATGCCGTGGAATATACTGTAAGTACAAAACTCCAAATGGATATAATCAAGTAAAGCACAAGCATCTCTGAATTGCAGCACTTGAAGAAAAGTTCTAAGGTACGGCGCACCGCTGACAGAAATTTCCTACATTAAACCCAAATGTTAATTTAATTCCTCTCGAAGCTACTTTTGAGTAGGTCATTAAATGGACCCAACTGTTCCTGGATCAGCCTAAACTGTTCCTCCATACAGCTCTTGTAACTTATATCGCTGACCTTTTTATTACAGTTGGCATCTTTCAATTGAGCTTACAGCAACCCGCTGCAATGTGGCATCTCCTCCAAACTAATTTGATTTAAAATGCCATATATTAAGTTGCGGCCATTGTGTTATATAATTCTCCTCTTAGGTGACTGGGAGCGTTTGTGGTTCGATAGCATGGGACATTCTCCTCTGTCATAAAACTGTCAGACTCCTGCGGGGCGCAACATTAGGTCATAATATATTCCTCTTAATCCAACATGATTTCCAGCTGCTTTATAAAACTGCAGTGTGTCGATAAATAAATAATTAAATTACTTGTGGCTGTTCCCTTGAGTGACCTGTGCTGGTCAGACCCTAACATGGATGTGGTGGTGGTGGTGTGTGTGTGTGTGTGTGTGTGTGTGTGTGTGTGTGTGTGGCCGCGGGGCTGGCTAAGCCACCGCTTCTCCCTCCTGCTTTGTTGACAGAAGATAATTTGGTTTTGACAGCAGATGCTGCCTGTCCTCTCCTGTGCCCCTATTAGAGGCAGAGAGGTATCGGCTCTGACAAGCACTGGAATGTGGAAAAGCTCCCCTGAACAGACAGCGTTCTCCTTCCATTCACCAGCCCAGCAGGCAACGCCACAGCGGTGGCAAATGAGCGGCTGAGTCCCTCCAATGGCATTTCACTCCGCTGTTATTTTTTTTTTAACATTAAAATATTTATTTTTTATTTTGTCACTACGACAAAAGGAAATGGGAAATGATGTGATAACACACCAAGATGTCTCCCCATTTGTGCTATCTACAGCTTTAGGAGGTGTCTGTGACAAGATAGTGAGTCGACGATGCATCTTCTCAATACAGCGGCTCATTCAGTGTTAGCGATTCCACCCAAACACAGTGTTCACATTTATACTGTCAGGCGTTACAGGAAAGAAAAGAAGAAAAAAAAAACATGTTCCATTAAGTCACAGAAGGGATAGTTTTGTATTTTATGCTACTAAGCATCATTCCCCTCTCAGCCATCTTAACCCAACATAATCGTCTGAATAAAATATGTTTGTGGTGCATTTGTGCATCAGCATGGACTGCCTCTTCTCCACAGGCAGGAGGAGGAGGGGGTCTGGGTGGATGCGGACCTGATTGGGGTGGGGGCCTGGGGTGTCCCATCCGACTCTCCAAGTTTTGCATTTGAGCCGTGATTCAGTTCAGATCATTCAGATGACCTTTTCATTTATTCTAATTGCAGTTCTATGAGTGGAATCCGAAATCCAGCCCCTCCCTTGACTCAGTTTACAGACCGTACACTGTGTGATGCCAGATTTTGATATGTTTAAAATGATTTGTTTCACACACGTTAAGAAGAGCTGATGTTAAATATGTAGAACTCTGCTGCCTCACAGTTTATCTCACATGTAACATGGCACTCCTCGTAACCCTGTTATTTTCACTATTCCACAATGCTAAATATTTAAATATAAAATATACAAGCGGTAAAATTATATTTTGATATGAAATATATTTGATGTGAGACTGAGGAAGCAGATTTGACTTTTTTTTCCTTAAAGCTGAACATGACTTACATATGCTCATGCTCACACACTCCCATAGCTAATCCCTGGAGAGAAGTGGCTCCTATAGCTTTCTGCCTTCTTTTAATATTTCATCTTCTGACTGGATGTCTCATATTTTATTGAGACACTCACTACCATCGGAGGGGATGTACTACATTATGCACCATTATTTATAAATGACCGCCAATCAGTGTCTAACTTCATATATAACTCTCACTAAATAGGCTCTGCTTGTCCCTCTGTATTTGCTGAACACCATATTCAGCCCCAAAATAATCTCATAAACTCATCTTCTCCCAGCTTAGCTCGAAGAGTTGTGTGTTTAGGTTAATGAAATGCAAAATGTTGCTGAAGAAGTGGCTGCACGCTCCTAATTCACACAGACCATGCATTCAGTCCCCACTGGTTTTCTTTACTCCTCTTAATGTGCACCTCCGACATAAATATTGTCTCTGTTTTGTTTCTGTGCTGCTTTGCTAACCCAAACACATACCAACATGCCCTTTGATACACACACACACACACACACACACACACACACACACACACACACACACACACACACACAAACAGACCAAACGAAAAATGCGCTGAAAATTCAACCTACTAGAAATGAGAATAAAGACCAATGGAACCGAAGAAGAAACGTAGACAAAACGGCTCCTTGTCAATAGAAAAGGAAATTTAACTCTCGACAATTTTGTTTGCTTCAGTTAGGGCAAAATAAAAAAATAGGGAAGTACGCCAACACTAGGTGATGGCACTTTTAGTCTCTATAACTTGGCCCTTGATCACTGTAATCAAACATAGGCAGCGTCAGCCTGAAGCTTCCATAATTATGGGCTTTTTGGTCCCATGCATGAGATGCGCATGCACACAAAAACACACACACAGTGGCGTACATTGGGCTGCACGATAGCAGGCAAAAACATGCATACACAAACACTGACACAAGTTTCTGTGTGTGTGAGTGCGTGTGTGTGTGTGTGTGTGTGCGTGTGTGTGTGTGTGCTCGGCTGCTCGCTTTGCACAGACGGAGCCTCGGTAAAGGACACTAATGAGTCCAATGAGACTGAGGGGGAAACAGCTTCTGAAATCTACACCACAGTAAAACACCTCAGAGAGAGGGAGGAACAGAGGGAGAAGAAGAGGGAGGAGGAGGGGAGGAGGAGAGGGAGGAGGAGAGGAGGAGGAATGAGAGGAGGAGAGGGAAGAGGAGCAGGAGGATGAGATGTAAGAAGAGAGGGAGAGGAGGAGAGGCTGGAGAGGAGGAGGAGAGGGAGATGGAGAGGGAGATGGAGAGGGAGAAGAACAAGGAGAGGGAGAAGAACAAGGAGAGGGAGAAGAACAAGGAGAGGGAGAAGGAGGAAGAGAGTGAAGAGGTACGGGAAGAGGAGAGGAGGAGGAGTGGAAGGAGGAGCGGAAGGAGGAGAGGGAGGAGGAGACGGAGGAGGAGAGGAGGAGCAGGAGATGCAGGTGTCGTGTGTGTGTGTGTGTGTGTGTGTGTGTGTGTGTGTGTGTGTGTGTTGTCAGGAGGACACTGTCATGGCGCTGAGGCCTCACACTCACTCTGTCTTTCTTCGTGGACTACATTTCCCATCAGCCTCAGCTTTGTAACTGTGTGTGACCTTTACCCAGAGTTCAGAGGTTCAGGAGACTGAATACGTATGAATGAATGAATGAATGAATGAATGAATGAATGAATACATGGGTGATCGTGTGACCTGGTGGAACAGGAAGTGTGGAACAGGAAGTGTGGAACAGGAAGTGTTACCTTGATTGTTCCAGCGAAACTTCTCGTCTGCAGAACTGTGAAGAGACCGAGCAGAAAGAAAAGACCTTAGAAACACCAGACAAAAGAAATGAAAAGATGAAGTGATTGACTCTTATTGTTCATCATATTTACAGTATCTCTGTGTGTGTGTCTTGTCTTATATGTGCTGATGGAACCT
>JAPTHA010000005.1:17057389-17080729 GCA_029814585.1 Gymnapogon annona | reverse complement strand
TATATATAAAAGAAGTAAAGAAAAGAAAAGAACATATTGAGTGCAACAGTAAAGATCAATAAAGAGACATCGGCAGTTATATAGTAGTATACAGTTATATAGTCATACAGTTCTATAGTTATAAAGTTCATTGACTTTTATTACATAAAATAAGTTACATTGCAATGTTTAAATGGACGCGCTTTGCAGCTTCTGTGTAAACATGGCAGTACCATTCATAGCTTTGATGCAACCGTAGGTCCATTATGTACTTTAGTATATTTTTGCTTATTTTTGAAGAAGTAACCATTCCGTCATGCGCTTGATCAGTCCTGGCATTGTCCAATCTGACATTAGAGACACAGGAGTTAAAGAACCTGTTACCGCTAAAACATTATTAACCCCTGCACTATTTAGGAAGGATGTAGACTATTTGTGTAGTTAAATTCAGGCAGTTACTTTTCTTTGGGCAGGCTGTTTATTGTATTATTTACATTTATTGACTTCCAGTTTTTGTAACTAAAAGTGGTGCAGTGGAATATTACAAGTGGACCTTTTATTTTGGGTGGGCAGTGAATCTACTGTATGTACATAAATACACAATTTGATGTGTTATCTGGGTTTAAGCTACATGTTAACAATATCTACATATGTATTTAAAGTTGTGCCATTAAAATAAAGTTGATTTCAACAGTTTTGTATGATGTATATTTTCATCCAATTTTGAATCATTTACACCATGGTTCAACTGCAACTTTAACTGCTCTCTGAAGTTCTATGAAGAATATTCATACAAGCCTGCTTGTTTACATTCGAGTCCCTTCGGGAGTTGCACATACACTTGTGTGTTTTTCTGTGTGTGGCTGTCAATGATAATATGCATAAAATAAATATGTAGTAACATCTGTGAGAACACTGCAACACTTGGGTAAATGTAACACAGTTGACACAACTAATAACCTCCTTATTTTCCCACTATGGATCCAGCAGAGTTGTTCCAAGGGTGTCATAACCTTTAAAAGGTAAATTTTCCTACAGAATGCCTGTATCTTATTCTCAGCTGCATTTCATGTGTATTTGGAGAAAAATCCAGATGTAAATCATTTAATGGAATTATTTGGATTAAAGGTTGCTACTCAGTGCCATACAATAAAAAAGACCGCATTATGGGCATATTTTGTATGTCTTAGCCCACTGCAATGTGTAAAAGGAAGAAGCCAGAATTTTATTTTGCCCTGATGATAACAGTTGTCAGTGAGAGCAGCAGAAAAGAAGGACCTAGCTGCTCACTGATGTTATAAAATACAAACACTATTCTCAAATGTTTACCATGAATGAAAGCAATCCAAATGTTTATTAAACCTCAAAACATGCTGCATTTTGACAAGTCAAAAACTTTGCTTCTAATACTAATTCACTTTCACTTTGTGCCTGAATGCAGAACGCTCAGTTGTTTGGTCATATTTTCTGTTCCTTGTGCTCCATTTGTGTGACTATAAGATCTGAAAACATCCAACATTTGCGCCAAAACCAAACCCTGCTGCTTGTGGCCCGAGGTTTTGCCAACATTTATCCAACCCCCTGCATAATCTGGAGTGTCTGCGTCAACTCCAGATAAGCAAAGTGAAAACACTGAGCACAGAGCGACACATGCATGGGGGCTCAAGACCCCCAGCTAATTTTCTATTTCAATCACAGGATGACTGAATCCCTTCCAATGTGTTGCACAAACCAACAGAATCCAACACAAAGCCAAAGCCAAATCATCTTACCACTTAACCCACCCAAAGGACTCCAAAAAATCTTTTTCCTTCATTTTAACACCCACAAATCATACACAGTAATCATTTTTAGTGTGTATTTTTTCCCTACAATTACTGCTATGTTACCAGACCAAAGAGGAAGGGAACATCGTCTGGAAACTACCACATACAGGACATGATACAATATGCAAGTCCAAAAATCTAGCCTCTTGAGGGTTGCTATGACAACCTGGATGATGCCGGTGGTTGGTTTTGTTGGTGGCAGGGGGTATGTGGGGTTACGGTTCCCTCCCCAACCTGGGGTACTCCGGATAAACGCAGCCAATCAAAAGGGGATGTGGAGGTAATGAAGACTAAGACACTAAGAGGCAGGGAGCTTTTAGAAGCTGCCGTAATGCTGAGCACTTCAGAGCCGCTCTCTCCATCTTCCACAGCTCGTCGGATTAGATGGCCTAGTCTCTATGGAAACCTTGCCCCACATAAAAACACAGAACGTGCGCACACACATTGTGAAGATTTTTTTTTTTTTTATTTTCACCTCAGTTCAAAAAATGAAAAGGATCATTTAAGTGCTACTTGTGATTTCCTGTTTTTTTTGTTTTTTTTACTTCGCTTTGCCTCGTGGATGTGGTTATGCAGTCATCAGCTTGACTGAGAGAAAACAGGCCTGATTGCAGCAGACAACCACATACATAAAGTCTGACTTCTCAGACCTAATGCCTCTCTATTCAGGGTGTTCCACAAAACTACCACTCAAATGGTCTTAGGGTATGAAGAGGGAAGATACACAGTCGGAGAGTGAATACAGCCTATCAGCCAAAGGTATCGCACTGCAACCAAAATCTACAGGCTCAATTAATTTCTCACCTGAAGGTATACTATCTCTCTCTCCTTGCTCATCCATGGAACAGTGTAGCCAATAACCTCCACTTTCTCAGTGTAAGCTCTTGCTGAAGGCTGTGGTATCGTCGGTGAGGAAGTGCAGCTATTTGGAGCTGAGCCAGAAGAGAAGAAACCACCCACAACTTCTGCTCTGCAAAACAAATGACATACATGGGAATTAGAAAATAATTATACTGCAATAAAAACACTAGTATAAGTTTAATACTTGTGTTAACACTTAAACAAGGCATTATATGTCTCCCAAAGCTCGCGCAGGATCTAAATGTAATTAGACTGACAGTTGACGATGACAGAGACGTGTCCAAATTTGAGCTTTTCAAACTGTAACATGTAAGTAACATGTCAGTTATGTTTGTGATGGAAATAGGTGACTCAATATAACGCTGTTTACATCCGTGGCTCCGGCATCTGATCTTTGTAATCCCAAAAAGACCAAAACCCAATCGTCAAATCGTGTGAAATAGTCATTACATCCTCTTTTTAAATGTATTATCACAACATTGCAATTATGTGACACTGCACAGGTCTTTTAACTTGAAACAACACAGAATGGAGACATACGGTGATATCTGGTCAAGGTGATGGAGGGATAGAAAAGAGAGAGAAAAATAAATGACACAGTGTGCAACAATATGAAGGTTTCCAGAGGCAGACCCTGTTTTCTCTGTTAAAAGTGTTAAATGCTTAAACGTTTATACTTCCCTGATAGAAATACTCTGAAATTCCAATTTTTGTGATTTCTCAAAATTGTTTATTGCGATATAGAAAGTGAAGGTCCGCGAAGTTACCATATTGGGTTGCATACCTGTAAGTGGAAAACAAATACAAGAAGTAAATATTAAAAATACAGGAAGAACACTTTGATTCTATGTATTAAAACCCAAATCACCTCTGTGTGTGTGTGTGTGTGTGTGTGTGTGTGTGTGTGTGTGTGTGTATGTGTGTGTGTGTGTGTGTGTGTGTGTGTGTGTGTGAGAGAGATTTTGTGTGTCCACTTAATAACTGAAAAAAATGGAGCAAGCCATTGTGTTTTGGAGTACTTGTGTACTTAAGGTCAAGGATCAGACTGGCAAAAACTGTAATTGATATGACTAATAGTTTTGGAGTTATTAGTTGTTTTTCTTTGTACAACACCTCATGCCAATTTTCCAATTTGGGATTAATAAAGTATTTCTATTCTATTCAATTCTATTGTATTGTATTCTATCCACATACGTAGCTAAAATCACCCCCACTCTAGTGGAGAGAGTTGGGTTTTGTGTGATAAAATCTACTAACAACTCTTCATAACTCTCAGATTTCTGGGATGTCAACAACCATATATACATCAAAATGTCATTAAAAAACGTATATTCTCTCAAAGATAATTCACATTTTAATCTTCTGTTTGGGTCTTGATCTACAGGCCTCTAAGCGCACAGATCAAATCGTGTCAATGCGATGATGTCATACAGCCATGATGACACCTTTAATGAAATATATATAACTACGAATCACCAGGTATCATCACTGCCTCCCAACAAACTCAGCAAGTTGACTTATACTTAAGACATGATCGACAAACACTCAGCTCCCCATCTCATCAACTCCACTGCTCGCAGAAGGACTTCTGTAAATTCACTCCACTCTTTACTACCCTGTCTTCTTAGATTTTCTCCTTTTGTTTTTCACAACAAGTCCCTACTGTTGGTCCAAAAGTTATCACTGCCCAAAAGTGTTTTCATATTTTGTGAGAACTAATGCATAGTTCCATATGAGGTTGACCAAGACCACCTGACCTGCAGCCAAAAGCCAGGAATACTGACGTTAGATGTAAAAATGCAAATAGAACATACAGTACGCCTCCAAATGTGTCCCGAGCATATGAAAGTAATAAGTATTGCGACTGCTATTTTTCTCTTTAACAGAGCAGAATGTCTAGTTCTACTTGTTAAAAAAGACAGTGCAGTGAATTTGAACAGTGGGATGCATAGTTTTTGTGTAGTTTCACAAACGTATATTCCACAACATATGTCTGTTCTTCAGAGTAGGAATCCCTGCTCCATAAATTAGAAATGATGCACTAAAAGCTAGTTAATTTAATCAACTATGTTCTGTCAACATAAAAGAGAGAAGAATGATTAAGAGGAGTGATGTTAGCTGTATGGCTGTAAACAGGCAAACACTCTGCAATCACACTGAATATTAGGAAATATTTTTAAAATCCAAGCCAGCTGATTAGCAAGTCATAATAAAAGTTTTTTTTAACTAGAAAAAACGCATGCCATTTAATTCAACAGAAATTCTGAATGTGAAAGGATAGAAAATAAAGAATCAGAATACAACACAAAAATATAAATTAGTTTACTAATGAATCTAATACAAAAATATAGATTACAAAATAATTGCTATAATTCTACGGCAGTGTTTGCTATACTATAGTTCTATGACAGTATTCGTTTTCCTTCAATACTACATGAATCGTCACAGGCTCCACAAACACAGGAGTAGATTTTCTTCACAGATGTCATTGTGAAAATCATCAGGATTTACACTCACTTTTCTTTTCCACTTCTGCCTCTAAAATGTTTACACCTCACTTGTTACGTCTCAACGATGAACCCCGTGCTTCATTCCTCTCCCGTGTGTCATATCTGTTAAATCACTGCACACATTCCTACATAATGACGTGGTAAAAAGCACTTCAGAGGGGGGACGAGGAGAAAATGGAGTTGTTGTGTTCCCGGAAACCTCTGAATGTCCTCCAGCAGCATTTTCAAGTTGCTGAATGGCTTAACACTCCTCCCGTCAGCATCTGATCTGATAAAAGCAAGGATACCGAACAGCTCATCTGTGCAGCTCGCCACGATAAAACTCAACATCAAAACCTGGCACACGTTTCAACAGTCAACAGAATCGCTCAAAAAAGGGCTGGTGACATTCTGCTCCTTTTTGTCCGTGGTCAGACGGTAAGCTGTGTCTACCACGCGCTGTGTGGGCCTTTGAGGCTTGGACTGTGACTGTGACCTCGCGGCCATAAGCTTCAGCCCTAAGCAGTTAGAGTGCAGGCAGTGGATTGAAGGAGCCAGGTATGGGGCCATATGGAGCCAAACACAAAGACCGGATCAAACTGTGTGACACTCAGATTATTGTCAGTGGTTTATGCACTGTTTTCACTGAGGCGCTCACATCCAGCCAGCTCATCTCACATCTGATGCACGCAAAACATCTCTGTACTGATGCCGCGGCACTAATTATCCACATCTCATTGTATATTCCATGTTTTAATCCAAGCCACACTTTTCTCTGTCTCTACCGCACTGACCCCATCTCCTTTCCAGCACCATTTGAGTTTTATCTAAAATAATCAAATTTAATAAATACTTGAAGTAAAGTCATTTAGTGGCTTGTTACATGCTGTTAAATGTGTTAAATATAGTGTATCCTAAATTGGTGCCAAACCACTTCAGCTTTAACTACTGTGGCGGTCTATGTCAAATATTTGAACTATCTGTTACATTGTGAAAACTGTCACGGAAATTGCACCCAATTCATTGTATTGTGTTCACCATGCAAATCCTAATAACAGGGTGTATTACTCAGTCAAAGAGCAGAGTTTTGTAGTTTCGGACTGGCAAAGAAACGCTTTAATTCAGTAGGTGACACCATTAGTTTAAGCAAATAAGAAAAGCAAAGTAGTCATGAGCGGAGCAGAACAAATGTTTAAACTCTAAAAATAAAGAATGTTTGAAATTTTTTCATGCTGCAATCAATATTATGTCAAACCAAAACTTCTACTTCAATTTGACACTCTCAAACTTCATGCTTTCTCTTAGACCAATGTTTTTCAGCTGCTTTCTGATCCTAACATTCCGATTTCTGCATTGTACTCGTCCACTTGTTTATGTTCCTTGTGCCTGCATATGCACACAGCAGGAGGTTTTCCCCCCGCTCTTTGTATCAGTGTTGCAGGCCTCTCTACGCTGCTGGTCCACAGGTTGATCAGTCCGTTGGGAAAAAGCTTCCTGCTGCTCCAGATGGCTTCCCAGCCCCTGCTGCCAAAGTCTTCACACTACATAGTCATAGCCATCTGGTTTTATGGGTAATGGTAAGGTCAGGGTGCTCAAACGTAGATCTTGTTATGGTCATGAAGTACGGAGGAATAGCAGTGTTACTTTTGTGCAGTGCCATTATTGTAGGTAACTCTGGGGAACAGAACATGGTCCCAACACAAACTCCTGACTTGTGACTGAAATATCTGTTTGTCGAACATCCTCTCAAACAAAATTTTGTTTGAGAGAAAACTCAGTGATTTTATCTGATGCTAATGAGTGTGTCAGGCTCCTTTACTACTCTTCATTTCACTTGAAGATAAGTAATGCTCAGACAAATACAGCTGGTCAATTGTCCAAAGTGATGTCAACTGAGGAGACATGACCTTCCTTGGAGCGACTGATGGCTTCATATAACCTCAGGAGTGAGACTAACATTTTTATACAAACATTGTCCGACTTGGTCATTTGTGGTTGACCATTTCAATATCTATACTGTTGTAAAAACTTTGTATATAAGTGTTATCAAGTGTGCCTATGTTTTTCATTTCCTGAATGCTATTGTCTTTGTGGTTTGAGAATGTGACGAGCTGTGTAAGCAGACACCAAGTTGAAACCTACAATCAGAGGAAGGGATGAAGAGGAAAGAGACATTTCTATTGGAGGCACCAGCTCTGCAGAACAGAGAAATGTGTCTGCACTTAAATGTTGAGAACAATGTACTAACCATGCTTCTGATTATCTTATACCAGTGTTTCTTAACCTGGGTTTGATCGAACCCTAGGGGTTTGGTGAGTCGGTCTCAGGGGTTCGGTGGAGCCTCCGCCACAGAGGTCAAGACACACCCGACTCATCGTGTCAATTCGTGATGAGACGCCCCAATTGAACATCACTGGCTGCAGATGATCGCGTTACATTGCTTGGCCAATCAGTGCTGTGGGGAATGCAGTGTGCTCAGTATTCAATGTGTGACTGTCGTGGTATTATGTCATCTGATTTGTTTCTTAATATTTTAATCTATACTATGTCGAGCAAAAAAAGAAAGTGGTCGGACGAATATGTACAACATGGATTCACATGTATCCAGGAATGTGATGGGAGTCAGGGTCCTATGTGCATTATTTGCAATGCCCAGTTGAGTTCATGCACTGTGTTGGTTTTGTTCTTTGAACAAGGTGATGTTCATCCATGGTTCATTTTGTGCACCAGTAAAAAAAATAACGTATATCTATGTCTTCAATTGAAAAAACTCACATTTTATTTTTCACTAAAGAAGGGTTCGGTGAATGCACGTATGAAACTGGTGGGGTTTGATACCTCCAACAAGGTTAAGAACCACTGTCTTATACTAACATATGTGTAACTAGGGAATGCCCGTGTCAAATAAAATAGAGGGACGGAGGCGAAGGCTCCTCAGAGTATTTAGGTCGAATGTGTGGTTGAGGTTGCCTTCTACCTTTTGCTCTCCGCACGAGAAAAATAATAACTTTTCTCCGTGATCAACGGTAGAGTACATCCAATAGGAATCAGCCAATTACAAAAACCATCTTCCTTCAATGTGAATGATGGTATGTTCACATAATTACCCACTGATGCATCCACTACTTCTTCTTAACATCCTCAATAACCGAGATTTGGTTGGGCTTTGGTGAATATACAAAATGAAGGCCTTCTGTTCAAAAGAAATGAATCTGTTTTCCCACGATTTTTTAAATCACTTTGTTTCATGTTTAAAACATTTGTGTTGCTTTGTTAAAATACTGCTAGGCTGACAGACATTTTTCTAGAAATGATGAAGTGTCGAGGTTATACAGTACATACCCGAAGATGGCAGTGATTCACAACTGCTAACAGCAAATCTGTGTTTGGGTGACTGGGTTGACATTTTTATTTTTTTTATTTTGTCTTGTAATGTGATGTCAAGACATCAGTGAGACCAAAAGGACTATGAATGTTCCTGTCATGATTTGTACTTTAACTTGGTATCAGGTCTGTTCCCAAAAGGATAAATAGCGACTATGTGATAGTATCCATGTAGAAAAGTGTAACTTTCTGCAAATAGACATTGTTGTTACTGCCTTTGTCATAAAGACCAAATATGAAGTTAATTGTTGTTATGTTAGAAATACATAATATCTCTCAAAGCACTATGCAACACTCTGTAGCACTTTTGGCAGCAAAAATAAATTTCTATAATTGTCTATCGATTGAAGGCTGACAGCTATAATTTCACCTATGGTGTGGCGGTATGTGGAAAATTTACACGGTGTGTTATCATCATGTTTAGTGGTTCACTGGTCAGTACTTTGAAGCCGTCCTCCATAACCTTGTATATTTATGCACTACCACTATACAGATTTAAATTGAAGTTCAATTCTCAGTAAGTCACAAATGTCGAAAGAGCAAAAGAATAAGGATACTGTGATCACAGCGGAGTTGTATTTTTGAACCATGAATGCAGGATTGAGAGTATGATTATGGCCTGCCATAGTAATCACTGCTGTAGAAGTGGCAGATGAAATGTTCAGCAGCACAGGGATAAGGTCAGAGTTTCAGTACCCTACAGCAGTCATGGTTGTAGGAGTCAAGTATGAAATATCCGACAGTGTTACGGTAGTGCTCCAGGCTTCGACGAGGAGTTTGGATCGCTCTGCTGGGGGATCAGGCTCAGCCAATCAGAACCATTCCACATCATTGGCCAGGACCATCTCTTATCTAGCAGAAGTGGAGAGGCTTTCCCTACTAATGCCACCCAGCTTGCTAGATCCACCATTCTTTGCTTCACCACTCGCCATCACCCGTTCTCTCCCTCATTTTTTTTTCTTGATTCCCTGCTTCTTTACTCAGTCACTTCAGGTCTCTACATTCACTGAAAGTCACTCCTCCACTCCTCTTTTCTCTCATCTACCGCACTTCATCTGCTTTTATCTTCTTTCATTTTTTCAGTCATGCATTTTTTCAGTTATTGGTTACGCATTGCTGAGGTGTGTGATAGGCTCCCATATACTATGCTGGAGAAATAGCCCCGGTCACGCTATACATGTGTGCCGAATTCTAATGAATGTGTGTGCGTGCATATGTGTCATGTGATACAGTATGGGGGGCATGACAGATGAAATTAGAATAACTGGGACATTAAGTGCCATCGACTGGCTTGATATTATGGACAGGGACACAAAGAGGCAAATCATAGAGCTGATGATATTTTTTTCCTCACTTCCTCCTTAAAAAGGAGGGAAAAGGCAGCAGGCGGAAAAGAAAAGAGGAAGCAGGCAATCATGTTACTTCTAATCTGTTAATCTTTTGCTTGGAGAAGAAGGTGGGGGTGTTAAGTGGACAGGGAGGCTGCTGGAATGAAATATATTGCAAATGGGAAAAGACACCAACAAGAGATTGGTACTCGCAGATGGAGACCCTGCTTAATCAAGACAAATTGCAGATGGGCTTGGATTTTTATTCTCACAGAAAATAGACTAAAGCTGCCATCCGCAACACTACTACAGCAGTCTAAATCAACAAGCGCACATGGAAGAAGAAAATATAAACACTTCCAGGAAGCCAAAGATGATTGAACTCACATAAAGTACACAGCGTACACATAAACATATTTCACGCACGCAACTCAAAACCTATTATTGCTTGCATAGCTCTAATCTTCTTAAAGGTTAGGGGAGGACAAGTTATGTTTTGAATGTTGAATATCAGTGTAATATATTCTAGGAATCAAACAGCATATTAAAACAGTGTCTCCAGTCACTCAAAGCTCGCCTAAGGATGTGCATTACTCCTTGGGCTGCCACATCCCACATGTCACCTTCTCTGTTCCCACACACGGATCAACAGCAAATTCCTATTTATTTATTCTTGCATCATCACTGAGGCAAATTGCTTTGTAAATGGCAGAGTTCCCTCAGCCTCTTCTGTAAATACAAAGTCATTGGTGATGTTAATAATCCTTTTGTTTGCTTGACCAGGGGCTCTCCAACACTGCCCGTTTCCTTGATTCAATTACTGTGGTTTAGGGAGTGAGGAGAATGAAAGCTGGACCTTAAAGCTGCAAGTGTTAATGACATTCAAATTGATCACTGCCACATGTTGCTATGGTGTGGCCCATTTAAAAGCGAGGGTAATGAAAAGAGGGGCTCTCCATTACGGAGAGCATAACTAAACATGACACCTCCTTGCTGAAATTACCAAGCCCGCTTCCACTGTTGCATGCATGTAATTCAGCTCTGATGCCAGTGCGCAGGAGGCAGCTTGGAGATCAAGCAAGTGCGGAAAACATGAAATGTATGGTTGTTTACATAGACAGAGGGACGCAGAGGTACATGGGCCACAAATCGAGTACCTTCAAACCCACAGTTTTGTAACCATTGTGCACAATTTCATCAATTTCACCCATATATTTTTTTTACTTATTACTTCAAGTTATTCTGATTCTAATGGCTGGACATGCCCAATCACCCCACACCCCACTGTGAGACACAAAGTGTTCCTTGACCGGTTCTGACCAGGCTGCACAATTTGCACCAATGGTTGCTGAACCATATATTGGATTCATCTCTCTTGAATTCATTTCTTAGAGCATAACAAATACAAATCTTCACCATAGAATAGATTAAAGGTCTAAAACTGACAGTGGATTTCAGACTTCTAAAGGGCAACAGACACCATACAAACACTGTGTACAACAGAGCATCTTGCTGAGCAAAGGCGGGGCGCAGTGGGTTGATCATGAAGCTACATGTGTATGAAACAAAGTGTAAGACGGAAAATACAGAGTTGTATCAATTTGTATTTAATAATTTACTCACAGGGTTGCTTTTTGAGTGGTAAATGCTGGATCTTGATAATTATTCTGGAACAAAGGCAATACAGAACGTTCATAACTTCTAAGTGAATTGAAACATATAAATAATAAACATGAGTATGTTCTCTTGGATGGGATAAAAAAGTGACACATTTTTGCCAAACTCCATTGATTAGATTTAATTTATAAAACACTTATGATGTGAATGTTATGTTTCCAGTAAGACTTGGATGAAATAAATTTTATTTTACACTTGCATGTATCTTTTAACCCTTAAAAACCTATGGAGACCAAAAGCATCAATTGACCTAAAATATTAAATGGTTTTTGAACCACTAATCTTACAAATGCAGGTTAAAAAAATCTGATAAAATGCAATTTGTTGTCTTTTCATGGTCATCATATATGACCCATTTGGACATTCAGAAGCTCTGTAGTTACTGTGGAAACACTGTTAACTTCTGTAACATTGACCATCCAACACATCCACTAGATCTCTCTACTAAATCTCTTTATATTCAGCTAATGGTATTAGCTTTTCACAAAAACTGTCTGTTTGTTCAGTTTTCTCTGTTTTGACACAATAACGTTGGAATTTACTTCATTATTGACACTTACATATTCAGTGAATTATCTGATTTCCACAGAAAAAAACTAAAGCACTGAAAAATAATGAGTAATGAGTTAGGTAGGGAAAGGTTAAATCTGGAGTATAATTCACCTGGGAACTGCCACAAAAAGTTATTTTAGGGCTTGAAGAGTTAATAGCGTTTTACCTTTCAAAGAAAATATTACAGGATATTTCAGAGGGGGCTGGAAAATAGCCAGGAAGTTGAGCGATGCAGGTATACTCTTCTTTCATGGAGTGGATTAGGTCATGATGGTTTGTCTTTAACACTGGTATCACAGCTCATCTTCAGTACAGTGTTCAGCACTTACTGACAAATTATGGAATACTTATAGGGTCTCAAACATAGCATTTTTGTCATGTCTGCTCCCAGATGTTAGTTTTCTGTCTTGTCACTTCCTGTTTTATTTTGATAGATTTCCTCTCATCTCTCGTCTTGTCTGGTGTCTTACTTCCGGGTTCCCCGCTTGTGTGATTATCCATCCCTGTCCTTATATGTTTCACCTGTGTCTCATTGTCTCCCCTCCCAGTGTATATTTAAACCCCTGCGTCCCCGTCTTTCATTCCCAGTTTGTGTTTAATTTTGCAATGATACTTAACCGCACTCACCTTGTTTTTGACTGATTGGATGTTGACCCTTTGCTCTCGTTTTGGAACTTGTGATCTTCGTCTCGCCCTAGTCTGTGCGTTAGCTTGTTCAATTGTTTTTCTGGACTCTGGTTTTCATCTCAACCTGCCCCCTTACTGGTTGACTTACTGTTGACTTGTGGACTGTAAACCCTGGAACCCGGACCCTGGCCTGCCCCTAACTACAATTCTGCCTATGTCCTCCGGTACCGCCGCCCTGTATCATCGCCACTACCAGTTTTGAACCTGGATCTGACCCGACCCCGTTTCTGGATTGCCCCTGTCAGACGTTATTAGCCACTGAGTTTTTTGTGATTGACCATATTTATTGTCCTCAAATAAACTGTAAAGCTCTGTTCAAACTGATCTCATCTGTGCCTCTGCATTTGGATCCTCTCTATTGTGGGTTCGAACGTGACACTTATGGCATTCCAGGCAGCAGGCATTTAGGCTATATGGAGCTTGTTTCCAAGGGTGCAAATGACTGCTTTTTATCATTTGTCATTGTTGAGCAAAAGTTATGAATGTACAAACCGAAGTGTGTATCTGACAGACCTTCTAGGCTACTCGCCAGAAGAATGATGCTGTCACACACAAGAACCCACAGGGGGAATGCCAAGCACTGAACACGGAGCCAAAATGAATAAGGATGTGTTGTATGCATATGAATCATACCGAATATATGTATGAATGATAATGAATGACACTGAGTTGTTGGGCTTCTGAATAATAGGCTGTTAAACAGGGGGAATGAAGGAAGGAAATGATCACAGTGAAGGACAGCAGAGGCTGTGATCACACATCGACTGGCCTCATACACACTGTCAAACAGATTCACTGAGGATTACCTGTTCATGAGTGACCGACATCCTACAACACAGTTTTTAGGGCATATTTTCAAGTTTAATATTTTGTATTTCTTTAATATTTTCTATTTCTAAAAGAAATACACAACTATATTGTTTCAGTTAACAATGTGAGTGCATTTAATACCACCTCCTAAGATCGTTGAAACCTTGGCAAATGTGGACATATGAGTGAGATATATTAGACATCAATAGCATCAGATTTGTGGACAAATGTAATCCTGAAAAAGGACATGCTCCTCAATTACCAACATAGATTGTACGCTATTGTCATATTAAGTTTATTTACTCTATATGCTATTAAGGTAATAATAAATTACAAGACAGGAGCTTGAAAACAATTAATCACTGTTTCAGCCTTGACAGTCCTGACCTTTTTGAATACATGGGCTGTTAAATGCGTAACAACTGCACGTCTGTATAAACCAACTCTTCTATAACAGTAGCATATGGAAATATAAAAAGACAATCTGATTCCACACTAGAATTTCTCTGCAGTTATCACACCAGAAACACAGTGTCATTGGGCTAGGGTTATAATTGTGGAGGACTATACATTTCCTTCTTTTTCGCCTAACACTGAAAACCCACATCCCACTTTGCCGAGCCTTGCCACCTACCCCTTTCCCAAAGCAGTGGCTTTGTCATCAGTTAATGAAGCAGTTTCAGAGGTTGGGCACAAACGCAGGACAGTCCCTGGAGATCTGAACCCTCAACCTGTTGCCTATAGTACAGTCCATCTCCCTCACAGAGTCCTGTCTCCCTAAATGCTGTGTAAATCTCAGCTAAATTCTGTAATCACTTCAGTTGGACAAAACCTCCTAGTAATGCATTGGTCAATACTGGCTTCAAGGATAAAGGGTATGTACTGGCATCAATGCATCTCAGTTTGCTCGATGGTCAGTGAGAGACAGACAAGTTGTATGAGTCACCATGTCCCTTGTAGGGTGAAAAGAAAAGTGAAAAGATAGTATCAGGTCACTCTTCATCGTTAACTCTCCCTTGGCACAAAGACAGATGAGAAGAGTTGTCTGTTCCGTGATGGAAAACATCCATATGTCTCTATTTAATGAAATGGCATTACCGTCAATGTGGCTTAGCCAATCCGAAGGTGGCTCAGCTGTCATGTGACATACAGGATAGATAGCCCATCTCATAAAGTGCTTTTACATCACACCCTGCCCGATGAGAGCAATATCATCACATTTATGAGAAAATAATGATTTCTTCTCTGAATTTATGAGCATCTTGGAGAAAAGAGGGTTTATGTGAATTATATCAGAATAAAAAAGAAGGGGGAGAAAAACATTAGCTTTAATTTGTTTTTCCCCTCAAGGGAATAAATACAGCTTGGTAATATCAGGCATAAAAGTCAATCTTGTCGACAAAGAATAGCCCAATTAGTTGAGGTAGCAGGAGATGAAACAAAGGAATCAAAGGAGATCAATAAGGTGGATTCACTCCTTCACTCTGACCACCAATCAATAAGAGCTGTTCTGAGAGCTGGACGTGATTAGAGATCACCGAGTCACAGCTAACATGTCTGAAATTTTTTTTTAGAAGGAGCACTGACTGTATGACCACGGCAATCTGTGGGGAATAACCCAAGAGTGTTTAACTACCTATCAATGGTAATACGTATAGATAGAAGATGATCTATATGGTAAAATGTCAGTGAGGAAGAGGAGGTTGAAGGATATGGTGAGACTTAACTGGGGACATTCTGTTCAAATGTTTCCAGAATAAGTAATTAAGACTGAGTGTGGCCTTTTTAAAACCCACAAGCGCGATAATCCACCAAATGCATTGAAGTTGCATATGTTTCAGTCTGACAGTCAAATGAAACTGTTATAGTCTTGGATAGTTTACCCTCAAAAGATGCGTGACAGAAAACTTTAAGCTCACAATTGACCAGCACTAAAACATTGTGTGTTTCAGCTGAGCCATTGCTTTTCAATTGAGTGTGATGCTTCCCAACCAAGCGCCAAGCACAGCTCCCACTGCTCCATTAGGCCATTCTGTTTTAAATGTGTGTAAGTACCACACCAGACCAGGCTTCTACTACAGAGAGGCAGAACAATGTTTTCCATTAGATTAATATGTTGTGGTTGTTTTTTCCGGCAGTTTCTCCTGACAAAGGACACAATATCACTGACTTCTTTTGGCTTTATATTGGTATTTTCTTTATAAAAATTCACAGCAAAGATTGAAGACTGTCCTGAAATTATATCTGGGAAATTAGCACTAATCACTTTAAAAACTAAAATTGGTGAACGTTTTCTGAACCAGTCATCCATAATGTTCAGACCACTGACAGGCGAAGTGCTAATAATACCGATTATTTCATCACAGTGGCACTTTCACTGGGTTAGAAATTAGGCAGAAAGTGAACATTCAGTCCTGGAAGCTGATGCCGTAGAAACAGAAAAAGTGTCAACATCGTGAACTGAGTGCCTTTGAGCAGGTCCATACTGTAATGTGACGACTGGGTCAGAACATCTCTACAACTGCATGTTTTGTTGGGTGTTCTGGTCTACAATGGTTAGTATCACCAATATGACAGAAAGGGTGACAGACTATATTAACTTCTGTGTGGAGAACATTGTACCCAACAGGACTGTATGATGCTTCTCCAATAACAAGCCCTGGATGAATACTGACATAAAGGCTCTTTTAAAGGAGAAGAAGAGTGCCTTTAGGTCTGGGCACAGAGAGGAGCTGAGGACTGTTCAGAGGGAACTGTGGAGGAAAATAAGGGTGGGGAAGGATGGATATAGAGGGAGGATGGAAGAGCTGCTGCACCACCCAGGATGTCTGGAGGGCAGTGATAACCATCTCAGGTCACCAGGGGCCAAACGTCCAGGCTGCTGGGGCTAAGACATGGCAGATGAACTAAACACCTACTTCTGTAGGTTCGAGGAGACATCTCCCCCTCCCCCAGCTATGTCAGTTCTGCATCCGCCCCCCTCCCCTGATCTCGGAACACTCTGCCAAAGTTCCCCACTCATCTCCCCCCCTACAGTTCTTGGCTCTCCAACATCTCCAACAGCCCCCCAGCTTGTCCCTCTCATTCCTCCAGGTGAGGAACCAGCTCCAGAAGATAAAGAACAGGAAGGCTTCTGGTCTGGATGGCCTCAGATCCAGGCTCCTCAGCTCCTGCTCAGATCAGCTGTCTGGGATTGTTGGACATCTGTTCAATCTGAGCCTGAAGCTGGGGAGACTATCATGTGTGTGGAAAATGTCCTGCGTGGTGCCAGTGCCAAAGACCCCCCATCCCAACGACCCTATTTGCTACAGACCAGTGGCTCTAACATCCCACCTTATGAAGGCCCTGCAGCGGCTGGTCCTGACCCACCTGTGCCCCCTGGTGACCTCGTCCATGGACCCAAAGCAGTTTGCATGCCAGCCTGGCATCAGAGTGGACGATACATCACCTTCCTCCTACATAGAGCCTTGTCTCACTTGGAGACACCTGGGTCCTCTTCCTTGACCTGAGTAGTGCTTTCACCACCATCAGGCCGGACATTCTGAGGGACGAGCTGGTCCTGTCAGGGGTGGACCACCACCTCACAGACTGGATTTTGGACTCCCTCAACAACCGCCCACAGTATGTGAGAACCCCGGTCTGTGTGTCTGTGTGTTCTCTGCACTGTAGGAGCCTCCAAGGGAACGGTACTGGCACCGTTCTTCTTCACCCTCTACACTGCAGACTTTTCCCACCTCTCACCCTCCTGTCATCAACAGAAGTTCTCTGCCATCCTTGGCCTCACCACAGAAGGTGACAACTCATCCAGGATTTTGTGGACTGGTGTTAGCAAAACTACCTCCTAATCAGTGTCAGCAAGACTAAGTAGCTGGTAGTGGACCTTCGTCGGTGCCCCCACACACCCCCATCACCAGTGAACATCCTGTAAACTGACATAGGGATGGTGACGTCTTCACCTGGACAATAAACTGAACAATAAGTCTGCTCTGCCTACTACAAAAAAGGGCGGAGCAGACTGTATCTACTCAGGAGGCTGAGGCCCTTTGGGTTGCGGGGAGCACTCCTGAGGACTTTCTCCAACTCTGTTGTAGGCCCTGCCATATTCTATGGCGTGGTCTGCTGGGGGAGCAGCATCACAGCAGCTGACAGGAAGAGGCTGTACAAAATGATAAAGAAGGGTGGGTCCATCTGGGATCCCCTTTGGAACCTGTGGAGGAGGTGGTGAGGAGGAGGTTGACAGCCAAGCCAGCCTCCATCTTGGTCAGAGACTCCCACCCCCTTAAATACACACTGACTGCACTAAGGAGTTCCATTAGTGACAGACTGACACACCCCAAGTGTGTGAAAGAGAGGTATCGCAGGTCGTTCCTTCCTGCAGCTGTCAGGTGCTATTACAGAAACTCACATAAAAACTGAGAATTATTGTAGAATTACATACTTTTTCTTGATCTTGTTGCGCAACTGTCCTTTCCTTTGTATTTATATTTTTGAGAATCTTGTGTGCTGTGATCTATTCTGCTTCTGTAACCTATAATTTCCATGAGTGCAATGAATAAAGGTATATATAAACTAATCTAATCAATGAATTAGGGCCAAAGGAAAGACATCCCAGTCTCAGGACCATTGATCATTAAATAATCCTAATCCATGGAGGTTCACCTGTCTACTTCCAGGAGTTCAGAGATCTGGTGATAGGTATTGGTCCAGATACAACGCACACATTCAGATGACGGGTGGAGTCTGTTCCTGTTTCTAACACATCAGTTTGGATGACCAAAAGTTCACATATTCACTTACCAACTGACACGTCTCACCGAGATAATCAACATTATCACGGGTCTGCCTGTCAGTGTCTATGTGTTATGGCTGATTGGAATATTAATATTCTTCTTATAACGTGTTTAAGAAAATTTATCATACAGGTCTCACAATTAGTTACAAAGTAGTTATTGACAACATTTTGTGATATTATCCCACTGAGCCTTTAATAAACATATCACTGAAAACCCTCAGATAAGCACTTATACTACATACTGTTGGGAAATGATCAGTGCACAGAGATTTACAAATTTTATATCTGGCTTCATTAAGACTAATACATACTTACATGAAGAGCTAACTGTCCACACATTAAGAGTTATGCTTTTACCACCTATGAAATCATTATCCTATGATGCACTCTTTCATAGTTTAAAGAAAAGAAGCTCTAAGAAGATGAATAGGAATATTACATTTTATCACGGCACAGAACAACGTGTTATCATGAAACACCTCACCCAATCAGATAAAACACAAAAATAAATTAATTAAAGAAACAAAAATCATCCGGAATGCAAAACTGAGTTTCAGTACTATGGAAAAAAAAAAAATCTGGTTGAAACATAATGTCAACATTTAGTGGTAGTGGAGTAGTTTGATGTTCACAGCGATTTAGTTTTCATCATAATTTCAGTCTTAGCGGAGTGAAAAGGCTCATTAACATCATGTATGGTATATAATATGACACTTAAACTCGATAATAATAAGAAAAAATATTCAAGCATACTTGTGTAGAATCCAATCAAAATGTCTCATTAGAATGATTTCAGTTTAATGGCTTCCCATAGAAATTGATCAATTAAAAACTGTCATCAAACAAACTGCGTCACATCCATCACGCCAGCCGATATCCAATTTTGAATAAGCAGTGACCTGACACATTAGCAAACCAATTAATCAGTGTAAACCACTGAGGTGACATTCATTTGCCGTCGCTCAGACAACCCCACTCAGCCCATTGGGTTGTTCACCGCCAAATGAAGAGGTGAGACTAAACGATTATAATATAATTAGAAAGAATAATTCTATTGCAAAGAAAGAAGTACAGACCAGTAGAAGTTTTGAAAGGCCTGCGGGTAGCAATAGACTCAATGAACTGCCTAAATGGAGCCGTAAACAGGGTTAGTTAAATCCCAGGTTAATTCTAATCTGAACTGGACAAAATGTTGTTGTTATCTTAAATGTTCCTTTTTAATCAAATTTTTTCCATGAAAAAGAAGAAGAAAATCACATTTTCTACTCAGTTAGGTCGCAGATTGTATATGTGTTACTGTCCCTTTAATTTTGCCACAGATGCAAGGTTAGGTGAAAAAGATTGAAGTAGTGGGCACCTAAACTTCTGTATCATACCATGCGTGAAGCGTGTGGATGCGGAAGAGTTGAAAACCAGTGAATTAAACTATTGTAAGTCAGCAGTCAGGAAACTGAGAGATAAATAGAACCTGGATGTAAACCAGACAACCGACAAGTTGTGACTTTGAGTAAAGAAGGTTTAGAACGGTCTAGAGGTGCAAACGATTGACATCCCAGTGAATAACACATATTACATTAGCATGCTAACTTGCTAGCTAGTTACAGGGGGAAAAAACAGAGATAAGTCTTGAACCCTCTGTAAAACCATTCAGGATAAGATTTAAACCAGTTTGGGGCAATCCATTAACGTCTAATGTTCCATTAATGCCTAATGTTTTCCAAATTCTGTGTTAAGTCATAGTTTAAGTCATTTTAAATGTGTGCAACAATATGGAGAATATGCATGCGACTAAGTGCATTTTTTTTCCCTTACCTTAAAATTGTACTTTTTCATTTTAACTTTTGGGACAATTTCCTTTCATCATTGGTGATAGGGGGGATTGTATTAAATTGGTCATTTGTGTTGAACAAACTTACTGAAAGAACTGTGAAATGTGAACTCAAGTTGATCTAAAGACATCAGTACTGCAGTGTGTTTACGCAGTGTCCTCCTATTTTTTTTATCTTTATTTTTTTATTAGTATGTTCCCTCCTGGCCGGCTAGATAGCTCAGTTAGTAAGGCACCGGGCTGGTACATAGGGGACCTGGGCTCGATTCCCCTTATGAGCATCCAGTGGGTTGTGTCAGGAAGGGCATCTGACGTAAAAATTCTTGCCAAATCAAATATGCAAATTGGATTCGCTGTGACGACACCGGAAGGGAAAAAGCGGAAAGAAATCATCATCATCATCCCCTCCTGGGTTAATATACCTGGGATAATATACTGTAAAAATTTCATTACCCTGTTACATTAGTTATTTGGGGTGGGAATTACTTGTCTAATACAACAATTGGACTAGTAAAGCTCAGCAATCTCCTTATTGAATCTGGAATCAAAATGAACCCTAAATTCTTAATTGACATTTAATACTGTCTTAAAGTGACCATCGTGGGAATAGGTGTTACAGAGATGGGGCACTTCTCATCAGTATAAGAGTAACCACACCTGTCCCATAGACCGTCTTCACCTTTCCCGCCGGTCCGGACTCTCATCCAATCTCACACAGCATAAATCCATAACTTTGCCTCTCCCCTTGGCCCCCAGGAAAACACAATAAACTGTGCTCATCTTTTATGCATGATTTTCTCTGTGTCTCTCTAGCTAGCTTTGCTGTTGGTGTGTATCAATCATCACGGGAACGCTGTGGGGCAGGGAGACAGAGACACAGAGAAAGAAGGGTAGCGGGTAGGAAATATACATGGTTGCACAACAAGGCGGAATGAAGAGTCCGTTTTCTTTATCCACTGACTTGGATTTCTATTTCAATTTCACCTGCCCCTCCGCACCCCCCCTCTGCTTTTTCCTCCACCTCCTCCAGGCTCCTTTTACAGGGCAGGGGAAAAAAACAACACGTTAGCGATATGAAACTGACCTGCTCACCTTTTGCTGTGCATCTATAGCTGTGAGTTAAGAGTTTCATGTTGGTGTTTTTAAGAGACACCTTTTCCCTCCAGCTCAGGGGAATGGGGTTGAGGGCACAGTTTTCCCCACCCACACAGTACATATACACTGGACAGCTTTAGTCAAATGTGTACAGCACATCTACACAGGCTCATTGGCATGCTAACATATTCACCGACAGCAACAGCACAGCTGTCTCCGTGTGGGAGAGGCCAGTGGTTGCACTTCACATGAAACTGGACAGCAGGAATTATACCCCCTATAGTTACCTGATATAATGTGTTAGGGTGTTTTCATTAATATTAATTCTGTTTATGGCCTAAATAGAGAGTAACAATGCATATGCAACCTGAAACAGCACCATGAGTTAAAGTGACAGCTATCATAAGACTATCAGTACCAGTGACATGCAGTCAGGGGAAGCAAGTAAGGCATGGCCTCACCTGTTGTCATTAAAAGAAAAAAGAAATAAATGGTTGTATTTTTAAAAAGAAATAAAAAAGAACCAAAAAAAGAAATAAATGGCGATATTTAACCAGTGATTTGAACTATACATTTATTTTTAATGTAGCTTGGCCCATTTTAAAGTAATTTTTAATCACAATCGTTGAATTTTCGCATTTCTGAATCAAATACTGTGAAGAGACACGCAGTGAGGCAACAGCCGACTCGGCCTCACCTGGGATTGCGCAGTCACTCTGCTGACTGTACTGATGCTGTGCACTGAGACTGTATTGTGCTCTCTCTGTAACGTCGCTATTGAAAGTATTATAAAAAACTGGTGTAAAAAAGGTTTGGTCCACTGACCATTGTAATGTTTTTAAATGAAATGAGCTGTTCTCCTGTGGGCCCACCACCCACAGAGGCCACCGTAGGGGCCGGGTGCATTGTGGATTGGGCGGTAGTTGACGGCAGGAGCCTCGGCAGCCCAATCCCCGGACACAGACTCTTGTTTTCGGAACATGGATGTCACCTCGCTGGGGGGGAAGGAGCCTGAGCTTGTGCGGGAGGTTGAGAGGTACCGGCTAGATATAGTCGGGCTCACCTCCACGCACAGCTTGGGCTCTGGAACCCAGCTCCTCGAGAGGGGCTGGACTCTCCACTATTCTGGAGTTTCCCATGGTGAGAGGCGGCGGGCAGGTGTGGACTTACTTATTGTCCCATAGCTCAGTCACCAGGTGTTGGAGTTTACTCCAGTGAACGAGAAGGTCACGTCCCTTCGCCTTCGGGTGGGGGACAGGGCTTCTTGGAGTCCCTAGGAGGGGCGCTGGACCGCGCCCTGGCTAGGGACTCCATTGTTGTGCTGGGGGACTTCAATGCCCATGTGGGTGACGACAGTGAGACCTGGAGGGGGGTGATCGGGAGGAATGGCCTCCCCTGTGCTAGTCGCGGTTTGTCCATAACGAACACCATGTTCGAGCACAGGGGTGTCCACAAGTGCACATGGCACCAGGACACCCTAGGCCGGAGGTCGATGATCAACTTTGTAGTCGTTTCAGCTGATCTCTGGCTGCGTGTCTTGGACGCTCGGGTGAAGAGAGGGGCTGAGTGTCCACTGATCACTACCTGGTGGTGAGTTGGATGCGCTGGCCGGGGAGGAAGCCGGAAAGATCCGGCAGGCCCAAACGTATTGTGAGGGTCTGTTGGGAACGACTGGTTGAATCCCCGGTCCGTGCAGCCTTCAACCCCCACATCCGGGAGAGCTCTCACAGATCCCGGGGGAGGCTGGAGACATTTAGTCTGAATGGAACATGTTCTCCACCTCCATTGTCGAAGTTGCTGCTCGGAGCTGTGGCCGCAGGGTCTCTGGTGCCTGTCCCGGCGGCAATCCCCGAACCCGGTGGTGGAAACCGGAAGTAAGGGTTGCTGTCAGGCTAAGAAGGAGTCCTATCGGGAATTACTTGCCCATAGGACTCCCGAGGCAGTTGACAGGTACCGGCAGGCCAGGCGTGCTGCGGCCCAGGCGGTAGCTGAGGCAAAAACCCGGGCCTGGGAGGAGTTCGGAGAGGCCATG
>JAPTHA010000005.1:17044994-17057289 GCA_029814585.1 Gymnapogon annona | reverse complement strand
AAACCCTTCCACCCCAAACAGATCCCGAAGTTTGTACCAGATTTGGATTGAGTGGATGATTAGTGGGTTGTCAGTTGCTGTTTTAATAGTTTTTCTATCCCATTTGTACAATGTATTCATTGGTATCTCTTCTTTCATCTCTATCCTTTCAATGTTGATCCACGAGCGGCGGGGGCCTGTATCGAACATCTGGGCCAGAAATCTGGCTTGTGCAGCGTAGCAGTACAGTTGAAAGTTAGGTAGTTTCAGGCCCCCATCCTCATAGCTCAAGGTTAGTCTATTCAAGCTAACTCTTGGTGTCTTACCATGCCATATAAATTTCCTGGCTACTTTCTTAAGTGAGGAAAAGAATGTTGTAGGAACTTGGATGGGGAGTGACTGAAACATATATAAGATTCTAGGTGGGATATTCATTTTAATGACATTAATTCTGCCTAATAGGGTAAGAGGCATGTCCATCCATTTCTGCAGATCCTCTCCCACCTTCTGGAGTAGACCAACTAAATTCATCTTCAAAAGATTTTTCCAGCTTATTGTCCACCCATACGCCTAGATATTTAAAAGCAGTAGGAGACCATTTAAAGGGAAACTTATGTTTCACCCTATTGAAGTCAAAGACAGACAGTCAATATCTCACTTTTATCAAGGTTCACCTTATAACCCGAGAATAGGCTGTAATCACTCAGTACCTCCTGGAGATGAGACAGAGAGCGTTCCGGGCTGGTTAAGAATAAAATAATATCATCTGCAAAAAGTGAGATTTTATGTACACTTGTACCGACCTTAAATCCACTTAAATTAGGGTTTTTTTCTAATTGCTTCCACCAGTGGTTTGCCAACGCAAAAAGGGCGGGGCTGACTGGGTCCCCCTGTCTGTTGCCTCTGTATAGGCTGAATGGGCCTGAGGTGACGCCATTAGAAATGACTCTGGCCTGTGGGGAACTCTACAAGGCTTTAATCAGGGCAATGAATGCTTCACCAAATCCCAATTTTTTCCAAGACGCTGAACAGATATGGCCTTTCAACCATATCAAAAGCCTTCTCAGCATCTAGTGACACAGCCACACTTGGTATTTTCTCCTTGTTAGCCAGGTGTATTATGTTGAACAGACGCCTGAAGTTATTAGTAGACTAGTAGACAGTCTATTTGTGATGAACCCTGTTTGGTCAGGGTTAACCAGCAGGGGGAGACACATCTCCAGCCTTCTAGCAATCATTTTATTGACTTATTTATAATCTGTATTAAGGAGTGAGATTGGCCTATAGGAGGACCATTTTTTTGGTCTTTTCCTTTTTTGTGAATGACCGTGATAGTGGCCTGAGAAAATAACTCTGGGAAATGTCCATCTTTTCTGTTTTGTTCCAACGCATCTAACGGCAATGGCACCAGCTGGTCCTGAAATTCTTTATAAAATCCACCTGGAAATACATCATTTCCTGGCGATTTATTTGTAGGAAGTAGCTTTATAGCTTCTACCAGTTCGGCACTGATGAAAGATTTTTTCCAATTGCTCCTTGTGTTCAGCTGACAGCCCTGGGAGTTCAATTGAGGCGAGAAATGATTCCATTTGGGACAAATGTTCAGGAGGCTGTGCTGAATAGAGATCCATATAATACTTTTTAAAGTCTCATTTATTTCAGTTGGGTTGTGGGTTATAACTTTGGATATCATTTCTATAGCATGAATTATACATTTGTTTTTTTTCCGTATTCAGTTGCCATGCTAGTACTTTGTGTGCTTTTTCCCCAAGTTCATAAAATTGTTGTTTTGACCTAGTTAAGGCTCTCTCTGCTTGATAGGTATTCAGGGTGTTGTATTTTAATTTCAGATTCACTAGTTCTCTGTATGTCTCATTGGTTTGATGCATTTTCTCAATTGCCTGTATTTGCAGTTCCAGGGCATTAAGTTCACTGTTATGCTTCTTCTTTGGTGTAGGATAAAATTTGGCCTCTCAGGTAGGTTCCTTGGCTGTTCCTTAATAAAAGTGCAAAATTCAGATTGTTTAAGTAGTGTTGGGTTCAGTCTCCATCGGTACGTTTCAGTGATCTTACCACAGTTAGCCAGTTAGAACCAGAGGAGAGTGGTCACTAAGCAGTCTCGGGAGGTATTGGATGTCTACGATTCTGTGCTGCATTTGAGTTGGGGTCAGAAAATTATCTATTCAAGTGTGACATTTGTGAGGGTGAGAGTAGAATGAATAGTCCCTGTCCTGCGGGTGTATCTGCCTCCATACATCAATCAGGTTTAGGTCACTCATAAAGGGCATGGTTGTTCTAGCTGACTTAGTAAGGGTGGTACAAGGTCTATCAGAGGATCTATCCAGGACAGTATCCAGACAAAAATTGAAATCACCTCCTATTATCGATGTCCCTGGTGCCGGTGATAAGAAAGCATGATCGAAAGAAACGTGTAAGAAAACCTCTTGCATAAATCAATGATCATCAAAATTAGGTGCATATATATTCACAAGTGTCCATGTTTCTGAATACATCTGCCCTTCTACCATAACATATCTACCTGATGGGTCAGATATTGATTTTGTAGCTATGAAGGGAACTATTTTATGCAGCAAAATTGCCGTTCCTCTGCACCTTGAGCTGAACGATGAATAAAAAGTTTATCCTACCTAGTCCCTTTCTAGCTTTTAGTGCTCACTATCTGTTAAGTGTCTTTCTTGTAGGTAAACGATATCAGGTTTCAATATCTTGAGGTATGTGTACACCCTTTCCTCTTGATGGGGTTATTTGGCTCTTTAACATTAAATAGCCCTTATTCAGGCTTCTTAGATGAACTCTCTGAGTTTATTGCAGATCTGGTGACTCATGCAGATAATGTTATACTCATGGGGGACTTTAATATCCATGTGAATTCCCCAGAGGAGTCCCTAAGTACAGCCTTTACTTTCGGCTTTGTGCAACTCATACATGAACCAACGCATATCAATGGGAATACCTTAGATTTAGTATTAACATGGGGTGTCACTACATCTAATGTACAGGTACTTTCGTACACTGTGCTGTCTGATCACTATTTAATTAAATTTGATGCCTTAGTCCATTGCCAGTGCTCCGGCCATGAACAGTGCTCTAGCACCCATAGTATCAGTTCTTCTACAGAGGCTGCTCTGGCTGAGATTTTACCATCAGCAATCACCTCCTTTCCGATTTACACAGGTTCTATCGAGGTCCTCACCAACGATTTTAATGTTGCTCTTAGCAACGTCGTTGACACTGTAGCACCACTAAAACAGAAACACGTCCAAAAAGAGTTACACCTTGGTTTACTGACAAAACACGACACCTTAAACAATCTTGTCGGAAACTAGGGCGCAAATGGCGTGCAACAAAGCTGGAGCTCTTTCGTCAGGCATGGGGGGATAACCTGATGAAGTATAAGCAGGCTCTCGTAGCAGCTAAAAGTAATTATTTCTCTAGATTAATTGATAATAATAAATTCCCAATCCCAAACACTTATTTGACACAGTAGCTAAACTAACACAACAGAGGACCGCGTCCAGCAGTTGCCGCCTCTCAGCTGTTGATTTTATGCACTTCTTTTCAAACAAAGTTGTGCGCATTAGAGATGAAATTAGGCTCATCCGGACTCAGAACGGGCTGAGCTCATCACCGGCCCAGTCCAGTACAGTTAGTATTACAGATATGTGTCTTGCTAGGCTATCTAATTTCACCGAAATATCCCTTGATAGCCTTTCAAAACTAGTCAGTGCGGCAAAACAGACAACCTGCACACTTGACCCACTTCCCGGGAAAATCATTATAGATCTGTTCGTCATTTTAGGTCTTTCTATTCTCAACATTATAAATACCTCACTTTCCTCAGGCACAGTACCTGCAGCTTTTAAGATGGCGGTTATTTGACCCCTACTTAAAAAACCCAAGTTTGACATAGAAAATCTTTCCAATTATAGGCCAGTATCCAACCTCCCCTTCTTATAAAAAATTCTAGAAACAATAGTGGCACAACAATTAAATGATCATATGTCCTCCAATAACTTTTGTGAACTCCTGCAGTCTGGCTTTAGGCCTCACCACTCAACTGAAACAGCCATCAGTGCTACTTCTTCTTGACCTCAGCGCTGCCTTTGAAACTGTTCATCATGACATATTGTTAGAACACCTTAGAGCACAGATTGGTGCCCCTGGCTTAGCTAACACTTGCCTGGTTCAAATCTTATCTCCAGCATGCACTTAGTGCAAAATGCAGCAGCACGACTTCTTACGAGGACACGTAGATTTGACCACATTACTCCTATGTTGGCTGAGTTGCACTGGCTCCCGATACATTTCAGATGCAATTTTAAAGTCCTATGACTTATAAAATTTTACATGCGTTAGCACCTGCATATCTTGTAGATCTTCTGGTGCCCTACGTCCCTCCTGTAAATCTGCGCTCGCGTCATGCCGGACTTTTAGCTGCTCCGAGAGCTAATAAGATGTCTGCAGTTTATCGAGGCTTATCCGTCTGGGCTCCATTACTGTGGAATGCCCTTCCTGCAGATATTAGGGTGGCTACCTCAGTAGAGACATTTAAGACCCGGCAAAAAACGTATTACTACTCCCTAGCATTTAGTTAGAAGACTGCCACTTAGCATTTAGTTAGCATTTAGCTAAGTAGACTGCCACACAGTAATACATAGCTAGAGGATGGCCGCTCTACTTTAATGTTCCATAATTCAATCTCTAGCCATGCCAGATATGGTTCACTGCCGCTCTCTCTTTTTCTAACCCCCCCTTGAAGGGGGACCCCCCCCTCCTGTGGTCCCTTCTCAAGGTTTCTCTTTTCCCCATTGGGTTTTTTTGAGTATTTCCTTGCCCTGGGGGCAAGCCCTTTGAGACCTGCCGTGTGATTAAGGGCTATATAAATAAAATTTGATTGATCGAAATGTCAGTAATTTCAGTGCGTTTGACATAGGGTTAAGTAGTTCTAGATGGTACGCACCACATTCCCTCCTCCATGTAGGCCGTCGGCCCATGGTTCTACCACAAACGGGGGGCGTTCGGGGCACATGTCTCTCTGGTACTTGAAAAAAGACAAAACAGTGAGTAACAATTAACATACATACCCTTCTTTCCGGTTGCCAACCTAACATTGTGACAACCAAACACCTAGTGAATGTGAAGTACCAATATGGCGCTCACTTGCCATTCAATTTTCATAAGCCCAGCGAGCTCTCAGACTTTACCCCACATTTATGGAACTGCATAAACAATGCTGTTAACTACATTTTATGAGATACATTTGCCCTTATAGATACACTTTCTGGTCTCCTATGTAGGTGCACATTTGTAAATTGTGTCATCGGATAGGTCGTTATTTTGTGGGAAAAGGGTCACCTGGCCCCTCTGTAGCTTAGGTATGAGCACTAAAGTGGTATGGTAAGGTAGGATCAATAACTGAAACATGTACCACAGAGTAAGACCAAAACAAAACCAGAATAGAAGAACAAGAGAAAGGAAAAAAAATCAAAATAAAAGGAGAGGAAGACTAGATTAAAATAATAAAAGTTGGAAAGGGCAGATCATTAAATGAAGACCAAAAGTTTTGTAAAACCCATGTCAAGATGGCTGAATCGTCAGATAGGTATAGAGGGAGAAGAAAAGAAAAAAAAGGAGGTGGGGGGATGGGGGTTCACCTGGCTATTATGTAGCCTAGATACAGACAACTAACAGTTTAACAGACAGTTAAGTTGCATAGATACCCCTAAACAGGGGTTTCAAGACTGTTTTGTTACCTAGATACTCTGTATATATATGCACACACACATACCTGCCCACATACACACACATACAGACACACACACACTTCTGCACACCCACACAAATGTGTACACGCGCGCGCACAGACACACGCACACACTATATAAGCCAGTAAAGTGGAATGGAATAAAATAAAATAACAAGGGTAACTTAAGAAAAGAGTCCCAAGGGAGTGGAGTTGATAAGTCAATAAATGAAACAAAGGTAAATGAAAATAATAAATCACAAGTTCAATAAGGACTGAGTAAATAAAATAAAGAAGCTTTATATAAATAAATAATGGGAATTAAAAGTGGATAAATAAATAAATAAAATACCCACATCAAATCAGCGGTCTTAGAGAAACCCAGTTGAGTTCATTTTAATATCTTAGGTATAAAGTGTCCTTCTGCACCTCCTTCCTTCAAATGTTCCCACTACAGTCTTTCCCAGTCGGGTCCATTATTCAGTCCATTCTTCTGGGTCTTTGTCCAGTTCGATTCCATAGTGTGTTTATGAGGGCTCCGGTTTGTGTTCTCTTGTAGGGAGCAGTTATTTTATTATTATTATTCCTCACAGTCTGTTCACAAATGCGGCAGCCTCCTCTGGGATGTCCAGAAATCGATTTTTCCCGTTTGTCAGCAGGACCATCAGGCGCGCAGGAAAGACGAGATGACAGGTGATGTTTTTGGTTTTAATCGCCTGTAACGCTGGCACGAGCAGCTTGCGGCATCTGGCTACATCTGGACTCGTGCTGGTAAAAGCTAATTCTCCTGTTGTCATGAGTAATGCTGCGCTCCTTCCTTGACAAAGCCAATATGTGGTCCCAATCGCGGAGATGTTGTTGGAGGAGGACGGGTCTGGGGTTCGGACCGGACTTCCCGGTTCTATATGCTCGTTCAATTCCTACCTTCAGACGCGCACTTCCATCCGTGGCTCCGGCTCCCAGGACTTTTGGTATCCACTCCGTAAATAACCCGACAGGGTCAGATCCCTCAATGCCTTCTCTGGCTCCCAGGATATGGATATTTTTTCCTTCGGCTGTCGTTCTTGAACTGGCCAATTTTTCTTTGCATCTGCTCCAGTTGTATCCGCCCTTTGGCATATTGGGCTGTCGCTGACTTGGCTCTCGACCAGTGTCACCCTTTCGTCTAGTGCCTTCACCCTGTTTATTATTTCCTCCAGCTTCTTATCCAGTCTCTCCAACATTTTCCGTTGTTCTGCTCAGAGTTCTGCTCGGAATTTGTCGTTCTCAGCCCGCATTTCTGCACGGTGTTTTGCGTTCTCAGCCTACATTTCTGCGCGGTGTTCCACTCAGAGTTCTGCTTGGAATTTGTCGTTCTCTGCCTGCATTTTTGTGCAGTGTTTTGCATAGTCAGCCTGCATTTCTGCTCAAAACTCCTCAAAGAGCACTTTCATGAGCTCCTTCATTGCTGTCGCGGTCATGCTGTCACCGAGCAAGCTCGTTCACGGTGTCAGCAGGTCCTTGTCTACACCGCTACGAAGATCATAGTTGTGTGAGTTAATTTAGTTTTGCCAACTTTCTTGGTATTTTTATCCACTTTGAAACAGTTTGGAGCGATGTTTTATATGAATTTTACGAGGTGAGAGAGAGCCCATCTTGTTTGCATCCACTCAGCTCATCACCATGGCAACAACTCCAGAATGAAGTTATATTTATGTAAATGCTCAGAATAGGGGTTAAGCTATGGTCAGACTGCATGAAATCTGATCAATTCCAGCTCGCTCAGCCTGTTGTAGGGTGTGTTGGGGGGAAGAAAAAAACAGGTCCTGGGCATGACAATATACATGAGAGAAAATCATGCGTCTTTGAGTTCTGATACTGCTGTGGTGGAGTCTAATAGAGCATTGTTGTTTTCCTTTTCCTTTGCTAGTGTTTCCGAACACATATTGCTTGTAGTATCAAAAGAAAAAGTACAGAGCACAAGATCAAACTTCAGTTTGCTTCGAACACTAGCCTCTATAATTCAGCATGTGTGAGAGCCCACACACTCAGGAACTGCTTCTTACAAAGGGGGTTAATGTTTCATGCGTGAACATTGTTGTTATTTTACCTGATCATTTTGAGTTATTCATTGACCTGTCAGTCATTCCCAAACCAATGGCTGGATTGAAGTGGTTTGAGGGAGACACATTACTGACAGCACAGGTACATTGTTTATGGAGAGGACTAGGTTTGAAAACACCTCCATATTCTAATGTTGAACCCATATTTTTTTCTTGTGTTGTAAAAGTTCTGTACATCATTATGGTTAAAATGGTTAGGAATAGGGAGAACGCGTTATAGAGAAATGATGACTCGGTCAGGACACAGAAAAAGGAGTGGCAGAGGGCCGAAAAGAAATGAAATGGTGCAAATCCAAGCTTCAGTTTATGAGATTTACAAAACTGTGTGTGTTCAACCAGATTTCACATAGAACAAAGGAAATTAATTTTCTGAAATGATTATTGAGTGCATTAGCGACTCTTGTGTTCTGTTTGCCCCAGTTACCAGGTTAACTAACCCTTGTGCTCCATTGCCTTCAGAGCTAGTTACCACATCAAAGTGCAATGTGTTTTCAATATTCTGTATTTAATATATATGACAAGATTCAGGGCATTACACATTTAACTAATCTCACAACACAGTCAACACTGTAGGCTTCACACATCTAGAGCTGACACACTTCATACCCATCACTGAAAAAACAAACCATATCTGGTTTGGGTTCAGCCAAATGTTGCCTCAGTGAGTTGCCCACTAGATTTCTGAAAGCTGGGCTTGAGCAGGTTGTTACTCCAGTTCACTGCTGTCATCGGGCCTCGCTTAAAGACATTGCTAGAATCAAAGGTTTATTGTGTAAACCAGACTTATCCATACATTTATCTCAAGCAGGTAAGACTACCGTCGACTACAGTCTTCTCACTGGACCCTCTAAATGAGCTGTAAGAGAGCAATACATTCAGTGCTGCTGCGTGGGTCCAAACTATAACCAAGAAGTACCGCCATATTAGTCCAGATTAGAATCAGCAGGTACCACACTAGTCCTGACTAGAACCAGAAAGGACTAGTCCAGACCAGAACTAGGAGGTACTGTCATATTAGTCATCTGCACTGGCTTCTTTTTGCTCAGAAAATAGACTTTAAAACAGCTCTAAACATTAGACCATTATTCCTGTTGATGTGGGACAGACCTGCATAGAACAACTGGAAGTGTTATATCTTCACTTTTCTCTTTTACTTCATTTTAATAAAGGAGAGAGTATGACCCGAACACTTAATCCATCAACACTACATTATAATTTGACTAGTTCAGTTGAGTAAACCCACAATTTTGTCATACAAAACCAAATTCCAACCAACTAAATTATTGAGAGCATTCTCAAAGACAATCCAGTCAACAAATTCCGCAAAAGTTGGAACATAAAAAAAAAAGAAGAAAAAAAACTCCCCGAGAACACAAAAGTTTGTGATTCACAAATTTGCTTGAATTGTTATGAAACTTGGGTTTCTCCAGTAGGTGCTTCGCATGGTTGGGTACTGTATAATGTCTATCCACTGTTTACAGTACGAATGATTTCATTTTACCATAAATTCAGTCTCCAACAAAAGTGAGGAGTTCAAGCAGTTGCATTATTCAACCTTGGAGCAACAAAGACAGAAAGAGAAAAAAGTAGGAGAGATTCCAAATGATTGTTTTGCTTTGTTCCTTTGAGTTATTCAGGTAGTGTCTGTTCTTTCAAACTGTCGTAAAGGCTGTTGTTTCTCTAGTGTATTGCAGATATAATCTTCATTTGACTGCTGTTTACCTGAAGTTGCTTCATCTTCTATGGTGGGGTCTGGGGCAGCAGCATTTCTACCGGACACAGGAGCCCATTTTTGTCTTGGAGGTGGGAGACAGAAGGATGAGGTCACTAAGAAGCTCCGTAAGCGACAGACTGACTTCAACCCAAATGTGTGTCCGCATCTATCATCGCGCACACAATAACACTGGCTTTTCTTTGCTCGGTCGTTTCTTAGAATGCAAAGCTATTATAGAGTATCACCCTCAGCAAGGTGTCAGACTTGTTGAAATGCATCATATCTTGCCCTTTTAACATTTTTTTTCTGCCCTTGCTTGCTGGTATCAACTGAGTAATATTTTATCATTTGTTTATTTTGTTTATACTTTTATTTATCTCACTTTAACCCTTACTTTTAATATCTTATTCTTGTCTTAATGCTGGAAATTGTGAAATGTGCCTGTTGTATGCATGATTCTCTGCTCTATACCATTGGACACAAACCGCTCACACTGCTGTGATCTGTCAATATGGAACAGATAATGCAACTGTCACTTGTGCAACAGGTAAACTGTGTTACATGTGACAGAGCCGTCCGTTTGAGATGAGATCACTCCTTAACACCTAGTCTGAACTGAGCTTCATTACGGACAGAATCATTTACATTTTAAGTTTAATAAATGTGCTTCGATAAGACCGCAAGGACAACACACGGAGCTATTATTTCACTCACAGCTAATTCTTGACAAGTGTTTGGGGCAAAAGATGTTTTATAAGAGCAGTAGTTCTTTGAATAAAACACCTCGAGCAAGGAGGTGTTCATTATTCTCATCCTCACCCTCACAGGCCAAGCCATAACCATCAATCAGTCAATCAAAGGCTCTGTTTGTGAAGCTTTTAAACGAACCATTTGTCACCCTTCACCCGCAGTTTCACAGTGCTACACGCAGCAAGAACGCCTGAACAAAACAAAACGTTCTGCTATCATAATGGAATAGTGTAAGGATAAGGTGTTTAAAAACCTCCATGTCACTGTGGTGAGTGTGTTTCCAGGTATGTGAGCAGCTGAGCAGTAGCCACAGGGAGGCTGAGATTACAGAGTAAAGCCCTCCTTTTCGTCCCTCAAGTAATAACAGCGGAATGAGCTTGACATTTCACTCTAAAAGACACACACATTCAGAGAGCCAGCCACACATGTACATACATTTTGCGAGCTAAGAGACCGCAGGATAAACACTAAAGACAGAAGCTGAGAAATGGCTGACACACAGACTATGCACAAAATACAGTAGTGACATAGGTACAGGACAAAGCGTACAGAAGATGAAAATTGAAACAAAACAAAACGTAGGTCCAATGCGAATCACAAACATCAAGTGGCCTTTGAAACCTTAGATGATATTATGTTCCTTCACTCATCAATCAGTGTGACTGTCGCATACATCAGACCGGGACTGATGAATCTAATATGGACAAAATCATGACGGAGACTAGGAACCAGTGGATGTTATGATAAGCACACATAAATAAATGAAAGAACTGAAAGAATTGGATGAGAAAATTCTAGGCATTGGTCTAAAAACCTTCTAAAAATAAAAGTGTTTGTCATATTGTATTGTCGCACAGTTACAATTCTGCTTTGTTGTAGGTTTAAGTGAATCAACACAAATGTTGGTGTATTCCAAAAGAATAGCTGTTCTGTCTAATGGAGGACATCTGGTGTGGCCTTTAGTGGGATGTTACACCTCTAACCTCTTGGACATAAACCGACTTCTCTATACGGTCATCCAGCAAAGTTTACATCGCTCTTCAATAAATTCCTTCTCCATTGATGTTTACTCAACAGTTCCATTCTGAAAAAAAATAAATAAATCATGAGGTTTTCATGTCTTCATTCATTCTTTCAAATTCAATATTTTATCATTCCCCTAAAATATGTGAAAGGAAACTCAGTCAGAAACAGGCAAAGACAGAATGGAAAACAAGGAAGCCGATAGAATGAGTTATTAAGCACATATTAATGTTTGCTCTCCTCCTCCGTGGCTCTCTCTCATAAAATGTGCTCGTTGCTACTTTAAGCATGAATACTTAATCACACACCAAACACTGTCTAATTCTTTTCCCCAGAATGCAAGGAACAAGACTGCGCCAGAGAGACGGTGCGAAAGAAAAGGGAAAAAAGATTGAAATGTCACGGAGGCAGAGCTGGGATACTAATATAGCTATGCAAATAGCAATTAGCTGAACCAATAGCCTCTGAGTCAATACCACAGCACTCAAATGGGAATATCCCAGCACCAGGCTTATGAGTTCAAAGGTTACACTCTGATTGGAGGTCAAAACCCAAGTCGATAAGTGACACATTGAAAAGGGAACAGGTTGTAATTGCGGCCAGAGAAACAAGACACTAATGTTAGCAGGAATAAAGGAAGTCAAAGCTACTTGTCAACTTAAGGACATGTGTTGAAAGTCTGAACTAGATGTCATTTAAAAGGCATTTCCAGTCTTTTGGGCCTCATCCAAATCCATAACACTCAGACAGCAATAAAGGTAACTAATGAGTCAACGCTGCTCGTGTGTGTGTGTGTGTGCACTGTTTTGTTGAATGCAAAATCTGAAAAAAAGGCCAGATTTATGATATTTTTTTTTTTTTTTTACATTTTCAAAGACGTCAGGGACAGAAAAAAAAAGCATCTAAGCGCAAAGCAAACTTTTGCACTAATACTAATACGCAACTCTGGAGATAAAATTAGCA
>JAPTHA010000005.1:16968106-16978606 GCA_029814585.1 Gymnapogon annona | reverse complement strand
GTGTGTGTGTGTGTGTGTGTGTGTGTGTGAGTGAGTGTGTGGGAGAGATACAACTCAGTTTGTCCACCTCTTGTATGTTTGCTGCCTCTTTCTGCACAGAAATAGTTTCCCACAAAACAAGCAGCCGCTGAGTAGAGCACCGACCTCAACCAAAAACTAAATATCTGCTCATTGTTCTGTCCAGAGTTATTCGACACACAACCACTGGAAAACTACCAGAAACCATCAAGCATGTATTAGTGGCACACAGCAAAAATACAGGACATAATGTTTTTTTTTTTTTTTCGTTAGTTTAAATATGTGCTATTCGCTGGAAAGTTCAAGATTTGAACCTGCTCCGAGGACAGGCAGCACATTCAATGACAAGACCTTCACAACAGTGCAAGGCCAAAGTCTGTATCTGATGTAAATAAAGAACGTGTCTGCCATGCAAAATGTGATACATTAAAGGAAAGACTCCTATTATGATATTTTTTGAATTACTAATGCCATTATGAGAGGGAAACCCACTAATACAGTGCTGTTCTTTTTGTTCTAAAAACAAGGCAGTGTATAGACATAGAGGTTGCACACATTGCTAGGCTTTGAAGGACCCTTCTGTCCTCCAACTCTAACAGAAAATCCTCAATAAAATAAAATTCTGGAAAAAAAAAGTCTATACAATGAGTTCTGTAGCACTCGAGTAGCGCACACCATAGTCTGTGGGCTACTTCACTCAGTCCATTTGTATTTATGCTGCATTTACTCACCTGTCTTTGTAAGAGAAAGTGAGATCCATCGACTATGATGCCTGTAGTGTTTGACAATGTCTGTGTTCCGGGTACTATTCAGACAAAGCTACAAATCTCTCCTCCTCTTAAAGAATCTAACAGCATCACGCTGGGTGTTTTATATTAGAACTTGTGTTTTAATTGGTCAAGTACCTGATGTAATGGTAAAATTGTGGCAATAAACACTGACATGAGGTCTGAGTACTCGACTATTAAAACTATTAAGTTGTATAAAACAGAAATATTTAATCGAGGTTATAATTTAAGGAAACATACATTACAAACGTATCACCAGCCTCTCTGTTTGAGGGAGTGAACTTTGTCCTTTCAAGCGTTAAGTGGTGAATAAAACCTGCTGGAATAGGAGTAATAAAATGCATGTTTAAATATTTGGAAATTCATCAAGTCCATTCTTAGCAGTGTATTTTTATGGCACATTAGGGAGTTGCATAATTAGTTTTGCACATCTCTTTTCTCATTGGGGTCATAAAATAGCTGCTGTCTTTCAGACATGGGCACTTGGCCCTTTTGCCATGAAACATTTCATATAAATTAACCAATTTTATACGAAAACTGAAACAAACTGAAAGAGAAATTATAATCAGAATTAAAAATTAACATTTTTTTTAAAAGCAGATCAAGATTTCAGCATTAACATTGGTTCATGTAAGATGAGCTAAATTAAGCAGAACCTTCTTTCTCCTATTCTCCTACTCCCTATTGGCCACAACCATGCCAGAACCTGATCTTCTCGCACCTGATGTAGGAATTGACATTTTCCTGAGACCCTTTCTTTAATCTGGCTGATTTGATAAGGAATCTCATTCCCCCTTGTGTGGCCACACTGAGGGACCATCCGACAGATCTGACTCCACTTCATACTGCCGTGTCAATGCTATCTCCCAGTGCCCACGGCAACCAGACAGAAAAAAAAGCCTGGTGGTGGAGGAGGGGGTCCGTGCCTCGGTAGCCTCTGTGGTTGCAACACTGGCCCCTCTGGGACCCTCTCTGGGAAGGGATCTGAGAGACCCAAGCCGATCGATTCTTATCGACAAAAGCGGTAATTACATTTCATTAGCTTTCAGCGCTAATCCACACGGCCCTGGTGGGGATACCAAAGCAGAGACAAAGAGAAGGAGACAAAATAAAAGAATAATTGGAGCTCAAGAAGTAGCATGGAGACAAAAATAAAATGAAGTTTAATCATGTCTGTTTGCTCTCAAATGTATTTAAGACATGATACGAAGTGATCTATATATGCTGAATTGATCATCTTTTTACATTTATCACCTTTGTTAGTGTTGTGATAATTTACATGACACGAGGAAAGAAAAATATAAACAAATATCTGATTTTCACCTAAATAAAATGCTAAATTCAGAAGGTAATAATAATAAATAAACTTCATTTAGTGGATGTATAATGTGGAGAAAAATATATGGGTTGAGGACTAACTTCAATAAAAAGTATAATAATAAGCAAAATAATCACAAATTCAATTATTAACACAATTACTGTTTAGTCGCTTCTGAAGTAGCATATAACAGATAAACATTTCCTACTCACTGTTTACAAATAAATACGTAAGACACAGTATAACACTGACCATGAATTTTCTGGGCTGTTTTAAAGTCTGCATAAAGGAGTTTACAAAGGAGTTGTAAAATGAAATGCAAAATCTCTAGTTATAGTTTAGCTTTCATAATCTCAGATAGACCTAAATAAAATAAATTAACTAAACCCCCCCCACACACACACACACACACATTTTAAAATATAATATCATATAAAGACATATCCTTCATAGACTTCAAAACAAAGTTAGGGTTAGGGACCATCCATTTGTACTTCTACGTCCCACGTGCCTTTGTTAGAAGAGGTTCAATGCACTCCATGCATCATCGGTGCATCCTGCCAGACAAATGGTTTCCATCCCAGTTTGACTCATTTAGGTAAACTTTGGAGTATTTTCCTCCTCTTCCTCAGTTCAGTGTTTTCTAACAAGACATGATGTGAAACAATAAATAAATGAACAACGGGGAGAAGAAGAAACACCAAGATACAAAGGAAAGTTCCAGAATTGCCTTAATATGTAATGACAGTACAGAGGAGACAGTAAACGAGGTCACAGGAAGAAGAGATGCCCAGTTATCTGATTACAGAAATAGGTGAACTATTCTTGTGTGTACGCTGCGGTGTTCTTAGGGTGTTTCTAAAAAGAGAATGACATCAGCATGAGAAAGTGAAGAAACAGATGAAGCGATTAAGTCATCATGGACTCCTGGGATGAACTGTTCCGATGATCTGTTTTGAATATCCACTGGTCACCATCTCTCCATGTTTGTGCGCCATCTGCCTTGGCTTTAAAATCCACCGGACTGTCAAGGGTTCTTGGCTGGTGGGACAGAAGACAACAGCTTAACTCAACCACACTTAACCCTTGGACCAAAGATTCAGCCAGAGTGAATTAAATACTAATTCATCCCACTTTCCTGTCTCCTCTCCATACTCCCTCCTCCCCCACTTTTCTCTTATCCTCTCCTCTCCACTTTTCTACAACCCCTGAGGAGCATGTCAAAATGTTAATTTCCCTTAAATTACTTGCCATTACAGCGTAGATATGGGCAGTGAGGGAGAAAAAGAGTTATTTCCCGGTAAAGGTGAAGTACTTAGAGTTGACTGTTCTTTTTCCTTTTCTTTATTTTCCACCTATAGATAAAGCTTGTAGTCTTTGCAGCTTTTTTTGCCCCTGACTTGACATAATTTTGCTCATTAGCAGGTACCTTATTAATAAGTTCAATAGCACCGACAAACTCCACAATTAGCTACTTGTTCATGTATTTTGAGCTGAGATTTTTTTTATTTTTTATTTACTAGACTCACAAAGAAGCTTTGATCTTTCATTTAGAAGGGCTGTGACAAATACCCAGGAGCATGGCTCTTTCTTCTATCATGACTTCAAAGCAATTAGTGATGCTCCGAAGAGTCATTTTCTGTGGGGTCAAAGTTGAGCCACTCATCTTCATAACATCCTTGAGTCCAGTTTGTCATTCAGGGTTTAAATAAAATACAAAGCTATGTCCAGTTAAAACATCAGCAGCACCATTTTCCAAGGAAATTGTTAAGAATTCACTGATACACTGGACCTAGACACAAATTTAGCAGAAAAAATATTTTTATTATTGGTTCTCACTGAACATACAATTTAGAATTACTTTAGCTACACATTAGTTTTAACAATGTTACGATCGACAACCAGACAGAATCCAAATGTAGACACCGATCAGTTCAAAATAAAATACTTTTATTTTATGTTCCAATTGAACTTACAGATATCAGTTATATTTGTCTCCTAAAGTTTCTCATTTTAACAAAAAACACCGGTTACAAAAACACGGGAATACTGGTACAGATTAACAACAAAAATAGACCCACAACGGGAAAATTAAACTCCAAAGAGGAATAAATACAAATATGTATATACTGAAAATGTCCAAACTCAAATCGCTCACTAAGAGGTTAATAATTTAGAAAACACATGACTATGACCCACGACTAAGACTATACAATAAAACACTATGGACTTTGACTTACTTTCTCAGAGGAACGAACTCAGGACCAGTCACGACAAAGATCAGACATCAAAGAACAGACATTGACCGAACGATGATCTGACTCAGACTAGAATTCACAAGCACTTTAAATACACACAAGGGAACCCCGGGTGTGAGACATTAGCAATTATTAGTGACGCGATACAGCTGGGGAAAGGAACCTGGGTGTGAAGCTACAGACACATGAGGAGAAACACAGGACCAGACAGGAAATCACCAAAATAAAACCCCGGAAATACACAAACACCACTTGATTAAACTGAAACCTAACAAACAAAAAGCGATGCCAAAAACGTGTGAATAATATTTAACCAAAAAAGTTACAACAGGAAAATCCAGTTTATAAAACTATAATAGAAAATCGCACTAGTGTGGGAAAAGATCACAACTGATAAAATTACAACTTAAACTATGAACAAGACTATATCAATTCCAAAATTAACTTGACTTGAAAAACTCACTTTCTTAGACGTCTTCTCACAGATGGAAACCAGGACAAGACAGAATGGTCGTACTCGAGGGTCAAAAACAAACGACGATCTGACAAAGGACATGGGCGTGCAGCTGCCTGTAAAAAGAGGAGAAAAACGCTGACCAAACAGGAAATAACCAAACGAACAGGAACCCCTAGACACAGACTCCACATGATCCCTAACCCTGACAGAAATATTAGCATAAAATGGGTGACCTTGTATATACTATTTAAAAGTCCTAATATTAAAAAAAAACTGACCTAAAATCATCATTATGAAAAATTACCATACATATCCAGTTAAAATATTAAAGAGCTCTTAAGTTATTCTAAAGACAGAAATGAATTGGACTACAGACATTTAATTCTACTGATGGTCCAACACATTCATGAGAGTTATGTGACCACCAGAGGGAGTAATGCCTCACTGTCGGTCGCCCATGAAGAGGGATGCTAACACCACTAGACTTGACGAGATCCCATGAGAACTGAAAGAACACAATTTTTTGAGTCAAACAAGGTGACAAAGTGATAAAAGCTACTTGCCACAGCTCTAAGTGAAAAGAATGGAATTTGATGCTAAAATTATGACCAAGTTTGATCATGGGGATCATGAAGGTACAAAATGCTTATGCAATGTCATTATCTTCGCTAATTTTGTTGATCTGTGACTAAACAGTGACTTGTTTCATTGACAATGCTAAACAGATGTTTAATGCAGGTGCTGACAACACTGACAACTGTGCAGAAGACTGTGACAATGTTCCATCTAAATCCACAGCTAAGCTAGCAAAACTATACTGTAAACTATCAGCTGATGCAGCACATGGAAATTAGAACACAGTGCTATGTTGACCGACTCTCAAAATAACCAATGGGTTTTTGTTTCAAGAAGAAAACGTGATGCCATAACACTGACATGTATCAACAATTACCATTATGCTTATTTGGTGACTCTTGCTGTCAGTGGATACATCGCATTGAAATTAGTTTAAGTTGTTTTTAGTGGTAGTGTGTTCTGGTAGTTCTGCAGGATTGACTCCAGAAAGCCGTGACCATGAAAGCAACATACATTAATACAGACATAAAAACTCCTCACAAAAAAAAAAAAAATCACATTAGATACAGTATAATACTCTGAGATCATCATACCTCCTAAATCTACAGTCTCTCTGTATATATTTTGTGTTATTTGTTTTCTTGTGTTGTTGTTAATATATGCAGTACATGTATAGACTTTTTTGTACTCCTGCCATTTCATCAAGCAGCATAATGTACTATGTAACAATATGTTGGTTGCTGATATGAAATGATGATACCATAATACATATTTTATTATATATTATATAAATAATATTTTGTCTGAAAAATTCAAATATTTCTCCAATATCTGTTTTTAAATAAACTGTACAGAGTGTTTCCAGGGACCTTCATATACTTGTACTTTATTCTTGAGAATATGTTATTTCCCCCAGGGTCATCCATTCTGCCATAGCATTAAACCAGGTGCTTATTGTAGGTCGATCAGACCTGCTCTAACGTAGAGCCAATATCATTTTCACCTGTAACCGTGTAAAGTCCATGAGTTTGCATTGTTGGAGTTTCAATTTAAACTTACTTGGATACAAGTGATGCTTCAAACATAAAAATAGATTTGTGTTGTTGGCTACTTCTGTCCAAAATGACTGAATGCTGTTGCATTATCTAATGTCCTAACCTTGATTGAGGACCCAAAGGCAGAGGTGAGAGTTGGTGATGGGAAATAATGCACAGTTTATTTATAGGGTTGAAAATAACAGCGTAAAGTCCGTATTTAAATGACAGAAAAAAGTCAATGAGTAACTCGACGAGTGAGGGTAATCCAGAATCCAATCAAGAACAATTCAGGGTTCGGAACTAGTGGACGAGGAGCAACAGTCCCAGAGGGGCCAGGTGGGCACGGAGTGAGGGACAGCACAGGGTCAGAACCGGAGGTTGATGGGCGATGGTACCGACAAGGAGTAACCAGGCTCAGGGTGATCGGGCATAGGTAGGTGAGCCCAAAAACCAGTGAATCAGTTCTATCTCGCAAACAAGACAAAAAGGGCGAGACAAAAGGCAAAAATCCAAGAGACGAGCAAGAAGTCATTAACAGGCAATCAGACAAAGAAACAATGCAGGTAAGTATAACGACAAGCGAAAATACAAACTGGCGATGAGACAGAGGAGGAGGGGTTTAAATACACAAATGGGAGGACAGACAACTAGACATAGGTGAAACACATCAGGGATAATAAGGAAAATCATAACAGGTCGGTAAGCGAGAAGTAAACGCACGAGACAAGAGGAATTCTAGCAAAATAAAACAGGAAGAGACAGGACAGAAAACAAACTCAATGGACAAATGTGACACTTTTTGAGGACACATCGTACAAATGTCCCCTAGCCCCTGTATGTTTACAGCACATATCATGTACAGTTTAATTACATTTGTTCAGTTTGGCAGGAGTTATGTATGTCTGCATCACCTGGTTCATCACGTGGTGTTAAATGAACATTTACAGACTATTTCTGCGACTTGACGATTACTACTTTCCAATCGTCTTCAGAGACATCTCCATTAAAGCTGGTTCTCCATGTTTCAAGTTTACAGTAGAGGTTGATGTTTGAGGGTAACCAGATGTGAGCCAATTATAAAATAATCGTATCAGTCCTTTATTATTGAATTTCTTGTTAATTAGTTCCTCCAGAGCAGTTTCTGTTGGCAGAGTCACTGAATGGCTGTACATTGAGGAAATGAAGCTTCTTACTTGAAAGTATTTGAAGAAAGGCTTTTTTGGAGTAATGTCATACTTGAAAGAAATGTCTTCAAAGGATACGGTCCCTCCACATAAAGGTCACTTATTTTTTTGCTCCTTTTTTGCCCATGACTGAGAACCTGCATCCGTCCTGCCTTTTATTACCCCAAATTGGCCTAAACTGTGATAAAGCATATAGGCCTTAAGATTCAAGATAAATTTGCCATTTGTGTTGAAACACAAAAGAATGTTTGGTAACAATGTTGAATAATTGTCATGCCATGTGATTTGTGTGGAATAAGTGTTTCCTGTCTTATTTTGTATAGATCCGGTTTGGTCCTGCGTCTACGTCCTCATGTGTCATTTAGCTTCACACCCAGATTCCATACCACCCGTGTCCGATGTCCAATTCCCTCCGGATGTCTTCCACCTGGTGCACCCTCTGTGTATAAGGTCTGTGCGTCCTCCCCAGTCTGTTGTCAAATCGTTGCATGTTGCGCAGCCGCTGATTCAGACCGTCCTGTCTTGTCTTCGTGTGAGAGTATAGTAAGTAGTTTGATACGTTTTGGTTGTGATTTTGAATTATAATCCATTGGAGATTTAAGTTGTAATTTTGACCATTGCGTCCTTTTGCCACGTGAGTGTGATTTTGAGTTATAGTTATTCATATTATTTCCCCCTTGTAGGTATTTTTGGTTAAAATTGTCCACATGTTTTTCTGCATCGCTTTTTGTTAATAATTAGTAGTTGAGGAAAATTTGTGTTGATCAATTCATTGTAAAAAAAGAAAAATAAATCATTTTTGTTAACTTAACTATCAGAGTCCGTATGCTTCTGCGTCCTACCAACATTAACCCTAACAATAGTGATTGTTTGACTTCTTACCAAACCGTGATCATATTGTTCACAACAGGCTGATGCGTGTCTCTGTTTTAACTGCATAAAACTTTCTGAATGCATATATCAATGTAATGATAATACACCAGAATTTGAGTCCACATCCACCCAGGATGTGTTATTTTCAGATGAGAAGTAAAATGGGATTGTTCTTAATTGGGCTGAGAAAGAAGTACAGGTCTTGACATTTGTGCCCCCACCCCCCCACCATCAAATTGGAGGCACAACGATACACAGATTCTGGGCCTTTCCTAGTTCAAATCAGCCTTCTTATCATCCAGGATTTCTTCACATATTGAACCCGTCAGCATCTTACACTGTCGACCTAGGATGACTATTTTTCCATTGTTTTTGTTTTTTTTCCTGAAAAAAAAAAAAAAACAGAGTTCCCATGTAGTGTTTCCTCCCCTATTCTCTAAATGCGGTCTCTGACGGGCTGTTGTATTTCCATCTCTACACAAACACTATGACGTATTCAACACCCTGATACATTTGGGTTACACATGCATTTATAGAGAATATGTCACACACCCATTTTATATAAACTTGCTGCCCAAATTACAAACAATGTTATTGTTCTGATGCTGCAGGGATTTAGTCATACCACACTTTAATACCATTTAAACTTTTCCTTTGTCAATTGTTTTATAGTCCAAAACAATTACGTTATATACATTAAAAACAGCTGATAGGTTGTCAGGATCTGCAACTTATTGCCTGTATAAAAACTTCAAGTGAACAGACTGACTTGACTAACAAATGAATAATCACCTCCGTCAAGAGTCACATTGATGGAAACATGAGGTAAAGAATAAAGAATAAGGTGTACTTTTCAGAATAAGCAAATATTTCATTTTGAAATACACTTAGGTGGCATGATAAATATGAAAATGGAAGTAATAAATATTATGTTAAATTGATATTAATGTGTTGTTGTAATATTGTCTCATACTGTATTTTAGTCAAAGCTACGTAGGATAAATATATAATACACATAGTGAAGGACAAAATGACTATTAATAATGTTATTAATAATTTATTAGAATAAGTTATACACAAGTACACAAGTTTTTCTATGTACACAAGTTATTTTTTGTATTAATTTATATAATAGTATTTTAGACAGATGCACATCCAGTCTGTAAATGCATGGAAAGCTGTGCATTTTTTTGACTCGTTTTCACTGACCATCCTGGTTGCTTCCTGTGGTTACAGCACAGGCTTCACTCCATCCTGAATCACAAAACTCAAGCATTCAACACTAGGTCCGAAATCCTTAAATGCGGACCAGGTTGTACATATCACTCTTAACAAGTCAACAGAATAATGTTATAGGTGAGAAAAAAACAGCTCTTATTTGCAGTGGCGGGCCATGCATTTCAGACCTGGACCAGCAGTGATATCCTACCCGACTTAATCCACGTCTTAAAACCATCATTCTGACCCATGGATCTACACATGATATATTTAGACCAAAACACATGCAACTGCATCACCTGAACATAAAGTCACATGGAACAGAGTTATATTAGTGTACTCAGAAGACTAATATGTGGTGCGGCAGCGCACCGATCACGGACCCAGGCATGGACAGGCACAGACTCATGGGTCTGTAGGTACCCAGGCATGGACCCAGGTCCGGCCGTGGTCGGCGCAAATTTGTCATATGTCGACATACATCCACAGTGAAATGAAAATTGCAGTGCTCCCTTCAAGTGCAAAAACTGGTGTGACCGAACGTCCGAGGTCCGTGCTTGTCGGAAATATTTCATTCATATATTTTTAACAGTAATATTAACTTACTGTTTGGAGCCTGCCAGCCAGGTGTACGTTCATAGTTATCAACTGTGGCGGGGGTCGCCAGTCTCAGTGTCTTTTCTTGAAAAGTTTTTGTTGAGAATGGCATTGTAATTAAATCCGTGACCAAGTCGATATCTTCACCTCCTTCAGCCATTGTGGGATGAAAAAAC
>JAPTHA010000005.1:16889062-16904236 GCA_029814585.1 Gymnapogon annona | reverse complement strand
CCCCCCTTACTCTGCCCCTCCTATCCTATCCTGACCCCTACCTATCCTAGAAACAGACCAGGAGTGGGTTTTGATCCCACTCAGTGATGGATGTGAGTCCACCACCATAACCCCTCAGCTATCCTGGTTGCTGTGAGTGACCTCCTCTCCCCATACTTTTATCATGAATTTACCCAAACATGACTCAGCAAATTGAAATCACCAAAACCTAACAGCAGAGTCACACAGAACACCAGCTGCCAGATGTGGGTATCGAACCCACATAGGTTGGATCCAAAGTCCAACACCTCACCAACCCTGCCATCAGGGAATCATCAGAGAGCTGTGCCAGGCTGGCACTACCAGCTCCATTTCTCAACAGCAGTAGGGATTCATGCCAACAAAGAGTACTACAGACACAGTATAAGAGTACTACAGATGCACTATAAGAGTACTACAGACTCAGAATTTGCTTTGAAGATGTTGATAGAGAAGTCAGACCACCACGCCGCCCTGGCATGCATCCCAGGGAACACCGCCAGCCAACGGCACACAACAGCATGTAAACCTGTGTATGATGGATGTCAGTTCCTTTTGTTTCTCTTTTATTAGTGTACTCAGTACACTCAAAGTAGTGTGTTATGGGGGGCTTCATGTTCAGGTGATGCAGTTGTATGTGTTTTGGTCTCAGTGCATAATGTGTAGGGACATGATGTATTAAACCACACGTGTCAAACATATGGCCCGGTGGCCAAATCCAGCCCGCCAAAGGGTCCAGTCTGGCCCTTCAGATGCATCTGTGCAATGCTGACATGACACTGAAAATATGAAAGATAAGTCTACCTGAATGTGGCCCCTGAGTGAAATGAGTTTGACACCCCTGTATTACACCTTAAACCTCTGATGGTTTCCATCAGTTGGGTTGGCTGTGGCTCAGGTGGTAGAGCAGGTCATCTGGTAACCCCAAGTTTTGGCAGTTCAATTCCCGCTCTCTCCTGATCATGTGTCCTTGGGGCAAAACACTTCCACTTTTTGTTAAATTAACAAAAAAAAAATATATTTTGGAGGTGGATTAAATCGAGTACGACATCACTGCAGGCCCAGGGCTGAAATGCACAGCCCGCCACTGGTTGAGGGTCTGGGAGTTTTGGAGAAATTTTGGAAATGACTAAACTCCAACTAACACCGACCATACAATAACAATTATATTTCGTCACATCTATATCTTACTTACAGAATTATTGTCAAATATTAGACACCACATTACTTTTGTCTTCTAGACTACTTTGGTACATCAAACATCCTATCAGAATCTAATATGACTAAGCATATTTTCGTAATTTAAATTTTCAGGTGGGTGTTGAGTCATGACTTTACACTTCACCACAGACTGCTGACAAAGGACCATTGTGCATTCTGTGGTTCTCACATTCCCCAGAACCCCAACCCTCTTCCACAATAAGATCTTTCCATCGTACATTAATCTTGGATAACCTGTTTGTAAATGATGGATCCAGTACTTTGTTGCCTTTTCTCAGTGGTCAGGAGATGGTCAGGTTGAAAAACAGATGCAAAGAATCCAAAAATTTGTCAGCAGACACTGGGGTTTATGTCCTAAAAAGTTTAGGGGCAATAAAACCATTTTGGCTAAGAGTTAGAAAATTATTCTGGTTTGATTTAAATTTCATGTAACTATTTGTGTGTTATTTTTAAATTGACATTTGCACAATTTTCTTGTATTTACCTCAAAGGACCAAATGAAAATGGATGCAATAAAGTTATAATACTACGGGCAGTTGGTGGGGTTGTCTCCAAAACACTCATATCTCCCATACACTTAACTCTTTAACTCTCACAGTTCATGGAAGTTGGTTTCTGCAACCTGAAATGTTGCAGTTTATAGGTTGTATGCAGTCATTATGGTAACTTCACTGACACCTGTCCTATAAGCTGGAGAGGAACCTGTTCTGTCTGCATGATCACATGCTGTATTTTGGAAAATGATTGCTAGATTTGGAAAGATCTTGGAAAAAATTGCACTGGAAAAATGGGTAAACATAGTTGGTTTTCTTACCGTTTAGTTTTAGTCAAAATAAGAAAAAAAAGTCCAGACAGACCATTTAAAGCTCAGGGTTTAAAGGGTTCATATTTGACTTGTCTTTTCTTCACTTGTAACTTCAATATGTGGTCCATCTTAAAATGTTTCCTGTGTTAATCAGACCTCAGGTCAAACAGATAGCTTCGATGTCAGTTGCATATGGCTTTTATTGACAGGCCTACATGAGGTTAGATGTCCAGAGTATCAGTTAATCTAAAATAAAATGTTTCTCCTGGCAGACAATTGTGGTGAACAAGTCCCAATAACGAGGCTGTAAAATGACTTTTGTTATACAATGCTTATGAACTTCCCTTTACTGCAAAAACTAAAATTCACACTTCACATCTGGCTCCAAAGAACCACAAACGTCTGGCATTTGAGACACCAATGCATTAGTGGTGGACCCTCTAGGACAGCAAGGCCCTCTCTGCTGGCCTAAACATAATCAGGAATATCTTTTTTTAATATTTTTTTCCACAAATATGTATCAAATTATTCCCCATGGTTTAATCTCTTCATTTCATAGCTTTCCTAAATTGGTTGCTCCTCTTCCAGACCCAGGTGGAGATTTGGAGGGTGGGGTTTATGTTACAGTTTTTATCCAATCATTATTCACTATCATGTGTTGCCAGGGTCCAAAATCTGCCTCTAGACGTTCAGAAGCGACAGTGCTGGTGCATGGTAGATTAAAGTGAATGACAATGAACCTGTGGTGTTAACCAATCAGCGTCAAGTTTGGCTTCACTGGGGCCAGTTAGCGGGCCTATAGCATCGGTCCATGCACGTCTTTTGATTGCAAATGCGATATAGAGAGACAGAGCTATACAAAGCTGTGCAGAGCAGACGTGTCAATGTGATAAACAGGAAATAAGTAAATGGATAATTTGTGTAGACTACAAGTTGTTTTAGTTTTTTTCAACCCACAATGGCTGAAAGATTCAAAGATATAGTTTTGGTCACAACACCATTTACACCAGTTACAACACCATTCTCAAGAAAAACTTTTCAAGAAAAGCTCGACTTACGAACGATACACCTGGGTGGCTTCGAAAAGTAAGTTAATATTATTATTAATAACGTATTATTAACGAATATGAATAGTAAGGTATTGTGGGTATATCGCATGGCACCGGAGCTGACTGGCAGCATGTCCTGGTGTGTCAGACACCGACCGGTTATATTAAACTGAGTAGACTAATAGAACTGTGTTGTCGGTGACTTTATGTTCAGGTGATACAGTTGTATGTGTTTTGGTCTAAATGCATCATGTGTAGAGCCATGGATCAGAATTATGGTTTTAAGAGGTGGATTAAGTCGGGTAGGACATCACTGCAGGCCCAGGTCTGAAATGCACGGCCCGCCACTGGTACAGCATTGCCCAAACCTAACCATTAAACATAACCAGCTGCACACATTCACCCCTTGACCAGAATGGAGCTATTGTCAATAGGCTTCTGCTCCGGGCCAAGATGCACTCACAGTGTTAATGTGGTTGAGATACCTCAGTAAATTCCTCAGTTAATGTTGCTACATTATTGAATGAACAGACAAACGGATGGATGGAAGGATGGATCAACAGACAGACGACCAAACAATTAAAACATTATACAGCCCCACATGGAAGTAGTGTATCAGGAACAATGGAAGATCTACTTGAGCAGTTAAAAGACTATAGATACACCTTCATTAGTGCCATTCGGGGAAATTCCAGGATACTATACAATACTACAGCTATGCTCCTTCAATTCTAATTCTATATGTTGATATGATTCAGATGTAGTGACATATGTAGATCAGTTTGATTACTTGCAGCATTTTATTCCCGTATCTTAGTCGCAGAACTTATATATTTAGTAGAACAACTCTTTGTAGTGTTGTATAAAACTAGGTCTGCAATGGTGAAGTAATGTCAGGCCATGTTATCCGTTATCTCTCAATGAAATTGTACAGTAAATGTATGAAGATATACAAGCTGGAGTAAATGGAAAGTAACATTAGAATCTCTCTACTCACTTGGTGCAGTTAACCAACGGCTCACTATTCTCCTCACATATCCTGAATTCTGCCTGCCAGACAAACCTTACACCAGTATAGATATTCTTTTCTCTACCTGTTAAGATGTTAAACAGTCTTTGGTTTGCTTCTCCGCCGGCACTTTGATCCTTTGACGACCTGGTCATGCTAAAAAAATGCAAAGAAGCCTCTCTTGAAAAGAGAGGATAAGGAGTGTGTCTGAAATAATATACCACGGCAGATGGGTTTGATAGACTCTGGGTGATAGATGTGTTCTTATTCTTTGTCTGTCAAACCTTTGCTCTTTTCAGAGTTACATTTTTTAAATGAATTTTGCAATAGAGAGGAGGAGAGAGGTGAAAAGCATCTTGGATTCTAAAGGGGTTATCACGCTACTTCCTGATTATGGTAGAGGCTGTTGTTTCCCTTGGCTATATTAGGATTGCAGGGCTTGACTTACAGCTCAAATCATGGAGTATTTCTGCCCTTTAGGCAGATTTAGATGAAAACCTAAAGCTAACACCTTATGTCACACCATGAGTTTCAAACATTCTATGCCTGCTGCATCTCAGCCAAGGATTTGTGAAGAAAATACCTTGAGCCCCCCACATTTCCTCCCCGCACACAAAGAATCAGGCTGATAATGATGACATAGCTTGTCAAAATCTGACACCTTTAACCTTGGATATCAGTGTTATTACTTTCTGGTGTTACCTCAGCTACAGATACAGTGGGTGGTTAAGTTGCCATCATGGGCTGAGAAGCGGCCAGACACAGGGATAAAGCTGCAACTGTATCTTCTCCATCTCTGCTCTGACAAGGTGTGGGTGTGTGGGTGTGTGCGTGTGTGTGTGTGTGTGTGTGTGTGTGTGTGTGTGTAGGTGAGGGTGTGTGTGTGTAGTCAGAGAAGTCATCTTATGAAGCCTCACCAGGCAGCTGCAGGCAAACTAACGGATTGCCCCCCCCCCCTACTCGGCTAATAGATTCATTCATTTCCACTAATAAAAGCCAAATCATCATTTAAATGACACCAAATGGAGAGATGGCATGATTCAACACATTAAAAAATTGATTTTCTGGAAAAAAAAAAAAGAAAAAAAACTCATTAAACTAATTTGATGCAACAGGGCAAAGTCAAAATAATTCTGCCACTTGAGTTAATGTTTTCTTTTTAAATGTCTCCTCTTTGGTTCACAATTAAATTGGCAATTATGAGTGTTTACACAATTGGTTCGAGAATATCTATTCATTTCTATCTCAGCTTTCTCTGACATCATAACAGAATAACAGAAAAATATATACATTATATCCCTATTGGACTGATGAGGTGTGAAGCAAAACATTCCGAGCAGGTAGTTAAAACATATTTGTGTGCAACTCTGCTCTTGATGAAGTTGTATAAGATATGGACAGACACGCACACACAAACATGGTTTGTTCCTCAGAATTCATAATCATGATGAAACCCGGCGGACTTTGTCTCAATTTCCTCATCTTTTTCTGCTATCACCACTTCAATTATGAATGAAGATGTGTGATTACAACAGGAAGAAAGAAATGGAGATTAGAGGAATCCACTATAATGTGTATCTGTGTGTGAGTGTATAATCAGTACCTTGATGATGCAGGTTAAAATGTTGCTGATTACACTGAATGGGGGAAAAGATGGATAGAATAAAGGAGAATAATACTTGTTAGCATTTCTTAATGAATATAGATTAAAACCTGCAAAGCAGTACAAGCATTCAGGGAGGTTTAGATGCAACATGAATATTGTATCACATCCAGAACCCTGTGCAAACTGATAATAACCACCAATGCCAAATTAATCTCTTGGTGCGACTTGGCCAACCTGAAATTTCCTTCCTGAATAGCGCTGAATTCAAGGAAAGATAATGACACATCAAAGCAAGTGTGTGCTCTGTATTCCTGTGACCCAGATTTACAGATGTAAGCCCAATTATTATATGCATACGTGTGTTTTTGCATAGATGAGTAGATACAAGTTCTATTTTGTAAAACCCCACTGAAGACACGGTTTTCATTTCCACTGTCAAGTCTATGGCTGCCAGGTTCACTGCTCCAATTTTTATTTACATTTTATATTTTATATATTATAATATTTCTTATTTATTTACATTTTCACATCATTATGAGTCAATGAAAACTGTGTATTAAAACAATCCATCAACCTACTTTGTAGTTTATATCTGTGCTCGATGATTAATACATCCTTCCAATCACCACTGCATCACTACGTGAAATTGTCTTGATACTCAGGAGAAAAAAAAAAATGAATTGGTGTACTCGCATCAGGAATTATAATGCCAGAGTTATACGCGTCAAGTACAGAGTTTATTTCAGTAAATGCTGAGGAAAAAACAATTTTTCACAGAAGCCGTGGATGTCGTATAAGAATGTGGATTAACTACTATGGCCATATGCCTTGTTGATTCAGATGATTGATTTGGCTTTATTTCAATTGCCAAAAAAATGTAAAACAAATTTTTGAAATGGCACAAAACAGAACGTGATGGGGTGCTTTTCCATTACTTGATTTGGACAAGATAAATTAGGGTTCATACATCATTACAGAGTAGCTGTATAAGCTGCATTACACTAGAACAGCAGTCTGATGCTATTCACCATTTAAATAGCTGTGGATAGTATTTTAATCTAAATTCTATGAATATGTGCTTAGTGCATCGTCCCACTACGCTGTGCAACAGAAACTGCAGTTGAGATGATAATTAGTAAAATACCATCTTACTGGGCTCCACCACCAAGTGTGACCTATTCTAAAACCTCTCACTACAATGAGCCTGTATTCAACTATACAATAGCCTTTAGGAGGCTCTGGGATCATCTAATTGCAGGAATACAGTTTAATATTCATAATGATGCCTTCATTTGTGGACAGGGAGACAGAGCTGAATTATCTTTACCTTAGAGTGAGCACTGTATATGAACAGAAGGACGGTCCATTATGTGTGCAGAATAGCTCGGTGGCTGTTTTGTGTTTTATAGCAGGTGTTATTCAGTGAGGAGGTATATTCAGCTACTCTTAAAGTAAAGCCCAGAATGAATGAAAAAACAACAATAAAATGTACTGAAACGAGGACAGTCCATGTTTCCACATGTTATGCAGACATCCTAGGGGTGGGTGGAGAGGGGGTGGTGTACAACTACCACTTCAGCGATAAATGTCACTAAATATCCCACAGTAAACCTTTATTCGTCCATTTTCATCAGCGTTTTCTGATGTGATCCTTTAAATTATACAAAATGCTGTTGATGGAAACATAATTTTCCCAACCCATGGATTTCCCTCTGCGCTGACATTTAAAGTCAACAATGCGGGCTTTAACCTTTAAGTTGAACTTGATGGAAATTAATGTCAAACCCCTAATCTAATCTTCTTGAATTAGAGAAGTTAGAAGAGCATCAACTTGTGGTTTCCTCATGTTATCTTTTTTTAAAAATAACTTTCTTCTGAGGTTTACCAACAAAAGCAGCGAAATGAGATCAGGTTCCGATTCACTCAGGTTAAAACACCAGAGGTTCATCTAAAGCATTAGCTTGACGTGTTATTTCCTGAGCACTATGAAGCTGTTGGGGAAATTTGATTTGACAAATTATCCGGAGAAAGTCATAAAAAACTGTCAAATGGGTCACATTACAGAAACAATCGGGCATATATTTTTCAGTGTTGACTTGCTGGTTGTGTTCAGCAGATTTTCACCACAGAAAGCGCAGCTGGAGCAGAAACAAGACTCTTAAAAAAATCATTAACAAACCGGGAGGGAATGATATATTTAGGCAGTGAAAGTGATTTAAAATATAATTCAATTTTTTATTAGCGTCAATGCTGTTTCTACATTCTGACACTTTTTGATGGCAGCTCTGACAGAAGAAGCAGCAACGGTTGGATGACACAAGCAAAGTGTAAAAAAGGAGGTGGAACAAATATGGGGAAAAGGTGGGGAACGTAGGTCAGATGAAAGCACCACGTTGCTTTGACTCCCCCTTGGGACGTAATGGTATCTTCAGAGGGTTGACATGATGAAAATGTGTGCTTGTTAGGTGAACGAGTCAAAAAAGAAGAAGAAGAAAAAAAAAGATGAAAAGAGCGTAGAAATATCTGAGAGATGCAAAAAGAGGTGGGGGTGGGGTGGGTAATTTTCCAGAGAAGCAGGTTATGATATGATGTACTTTTATCCCTGTTGTTTTTATTTGCCACCTCTCACAAGGGTTTATTATTATACCCTCTGCATAGCTGCTCTGGCACATATGGAAGCTGCCACTCACTGCTGCACCCAATAAGGTAGCACACCGAGCGTTGCTATGAATTCATTCCCTCGCACTGGTAGCTATTCATATTAAAAGAAGCGAGGATATGAGAGGAAGAGCACATATTAAAACCCGATGATGTCTCGCACACGCCTCGAACCAACCGCCCACGTATGTACAGATCCATCCGTCCATCCATCCAACCGCTCCTCCATCCTGCGGTGCTCCTCGCTACCCCTGCATAGCTTTGGTTTTTATTAAATGGGGAGTAAAGCCAAGCTCCAGCCAAATTTGGACAGAGATAGAACATGCCTGTGTGAATGAAGGCAAAGAGAAAAAAAAAAATAAAGCGAGAGAAGAAAGATAGCTGCAGACAGTCCAGATGGAGACTCACTAGCCTTCTCACTTCACGTCGGGTGTGATGTGTGTGTGCACAAATGTGTGTGTGTGTGTGTGTGTTGTCTGCAATCCGTCACCCAATCTGCCAGCAGAGGCAGCGCTCAGCTTTATCTCCCACTAAAAACTGGCTCAAAGCTCCTCTAATTGGCATGAGCGTTGCCGCCATCCCTCCGTATAGTTCTTTTGGTGAGGGAGCTAGTCAAGCATGATCCATTGGCCTTGCGTCTGCATCCCAACCTATGTGAATTGGCTCACATAATGTCGGTGCAATTGGTCCCTCTGGGGGCAATCTTTAAGGCACCTGTGGGAAGAATTAAACCTGAGATAGCCTGAAGTCCTCAAACTTCACTCTACGTTTTCCCCTCCGTCCACATGTGCTATCTACATTTAACAGGCCTCTCCCTGCACTGTTGTCGCTTTGGCGCCTCCTCCTCCTTCCCTATTTTTCCTCCTCCCATCTTCAATCAGTCATTCTTCTTCCCCCACACACCTTTTTTCTCCTCCTTGATGTGTGCAATCCCTTAATCCTCTTCATCTCACATACAGTGAGGTCCTCCCTTTCTTCCCGCGTTCTCGTCACGTCTTTCTCACACCTCATCGCACCTCCTCCACCTTCCATCTCATTCTTTCCTCCCTCCATTCGTTTTTTTTTTTTTACCCACCACAAACCTGGCATCCATCCCTTCTTCAGCCCAATCGCTGTGATCCGCTGCGGTCTGCCATCATCCAGTCATTATTGCTCTGTTTCCTCCCCCCATTGCTGTGTTCCTTCCACGTTGGTTTCTGACCTTTCTTTTTGTCCTCAGACGTCCTCATCATGGTTTCCCTCCTTTTATCTGTCTGTCAAACATAATCTGTCCTTTTCTCATCCTCGTGTCGTGGCAATGCACGCCTCTTCCCAATCACTCATTTTTCACTCATGCATTGCCTAAGACTGATGTGGTACCACTTGATGTTTACCTTCTTTCAACAGAAATCAACCCTTTAATAATGTTTTTATTAGGTGTCACAAATGCAGGCGTTCCAGGATCTCTGGGCCAATATTTGCTTAATTATTCAGGCTCAGATATTGCCTTTTAATGAAATTTGAAACACAATAAAGGAATCATATCAGGGTGGAGGACAGACAATATTAATATCCACTGACAATTTAACTGATTATATACTGTAAAGCCTCTCTTCTCATGTTTGTCAAGACATCACCGAGTTTAAGACCAGTCTATTAAATGCCACCTAATTATAAAAGACCAGCATAGCGAACACACATATGATTTGATGCAGATTTTCTGATACACACATTAACATGCACACGTTGATGCAGCCATACAAACTCACAAATGTATGCAGTAGTCAACATACATGCTGGAATGAGAGCTCAGTAAAGTCCCTATGGGATTACTTTCCAAAGAGGTCCTCTGTGTCACATTAAAAGGAATTACAATTAATAATGCTATTATAGGAGAATGACTCTGAGGATGGCAATGGACAACATTAATTGAAACCAATGAAATTGTTCATTTGACTATAATGATGCACTTACAGTACCTGATTGGCAGGTTTAATTAAACATGGAAACAGTAGTATAAGTCATAGTCCATAGATGCTTCAGCTCTGTTAGCTCAGCGGAGGGAAATCAGAAGAATAGTAAAGTTTGAATGCCTAAGAAATCCAGACATTAACAGTAAGTATTTGATACATGAAATAAACAATTTCAAGCATAAACTGCAGTCCTGAAAATACTCAGTTCACTCCTGCATTCAATACTGTGCAGTTTAATGTTTCCAATCGTACAGATACAGGAATTCATAGAAAAATATGTTTTATATTTTGAAAGAGCACAATGAATGTTAGCAGACCAAGTCTCCACACATTTAAGATAGTTTCCAAGTTTGGATTTTGAAGGAAATCTTACCTCATGCAAAAGTGGATAGAATACACTGTTTTTAGAACAGCTTGTGTTCTAACTCAGATGAACTTTTATTGTTGGATGATTTGAAAATATCTCATTCATCAACAAAAAGTCAGAAGTCTCAGTCTGTGAACATAAATATGCAAGAGCTGACACATTACAAATGCCCAGGAATGTTCTGGGTCTGAGCATGAGTCCAAAGTCTGTTTGCATAATTAGTCAAAAAAAAAAAAACAAAAAAAAAGACTGTTTAATTTAACAAGTTGTAACATGATTCATATCCTTGACCACAGATACAATTGCTTTCATTACAATTTGGGTATAGGTCTCAGAGCTGGTTTGGTGGAAAAAGGTGAAGCTACACAATATGATCCTATAGATGTTTGACTGGAGATCTGGAGATGTTCTGACCCAGTGATTTACTCGCTCGTCAAAGACATATACCAATGCTTTTGCTGTTTCTTACACATCAACTTCACGGCTAAATATTCACCAACTTCCGAATGAGTCCAACCCACTGAAAGATGCCACTGTGACAAGACAAGCCACATTAACACCTCTTGTCCTGCCAGTGTCAGGACGTCATGACTGACTGGTGAATTAATCTAGAAATCATGTGGTTACGCTGAGGAGTCATTATTATGGCAGGTTACAAATAGTTCAAGAGCCACAAATCTTTAAACCTGTGTAAAAATTAAAGAAATTCTCCTAAATTGTTCATTCATTACTTATATGTAGCCTTTATGTGTGTTTGTCTATTTGTAGCCACATCAGTGTTTTGGTAGAAGACGATCATAATAGAAAAATTGTATGATTTTCAATGGTGAAAGGATGCTTTGGTGGGTTGGAACTAACCTCCCTTAAAGAACCTTTCATATTTCATAATATTTTTAGAATGTGGAGGTGTTATTTTTACTGCTGTGATTTGGTGAATTCTGTCTCTAGTGCCAGTGATTATAGTATTGATGTCTCGTATTACCCTATAAATAACCGAGTCACTTCCACTGTTTTTGAATGAACTCCCACCACTGTCACTTACTGTCACATACCATCTGGCACGATGGCATGTGACTCATGAATAATGACTAGCAATGTGAAATCACGGTTGACCTGTTGGACTAATAATGGACAAGGCAATGTGTTTCACTGACTGTCACTATAAAATTGAAGTGCAACAAAACCCCAGAGAGACAGTGGAAAAATACCATTTAGAAAAATCCCTTTAGAGCGAATAGAAAGTGAAAATACCCATGTGGTCAGAGACGCCAGGGCTTGATGATGAACCCAATGACACACAGAAAGCTAGAAAAAAAACAAAAAAACAACAACAACAACTACGAAACATTACACAATGACTGGCTAGGATATGTTGGTATCATATGAAATATGATGACAATAATAGAGAACAATAAATATGAACCCACATTCTGACAACTTCAGATTGAATTACTATGAATCTGAGCCACCACAATCATTTCCATAACATAAAACAGTACCTCCAACAATTATTGCAGTCCTTCAATATTATTGCAATATCAGAAACTTGGTTCAACACTATAAAGGGTATAGACTTTGAAATAGAAGGTTATGAATTGATTTATAAAAATAGAGAAAATAAATGTTGGATAGAGGGAAAAATGACAAAAACAAACCAGAAAATCATGTTTATCTGTGGAGATTTTAATATTGATCTCCTAAACCCCAACAAGCACAAAATGATAGATGAATTTATCAGTTCCATGCAGTTTAAGCCTGTACCCTACAATCACCAAACCCAGTCGAATTACATCCCACTCTGCAACATTAATTGATAATATCTTAACTAATGTCTTCAAGAACAATCTATCCAGTGGATTATTAATAAATTATATCACTGATCACTTACCTGTATTTATAGTTTATGATTGCAATTAGAAAACACTACAGACTACAGTATAGACAGATTAAGACAGAAGATTCTTTGAATGCATTCAAAGATGAGTGGATAACTGGGATTTAATATATAAAGAAAGTGATGTGGATGACGGCTATAGTAAAATTTTAAGAATATTTAAACTTTTATATGACAGAAATTGTCCAGTTAAGGAAGATAAGAGTAAAAGTAGGTGTAAAAATAATCAGTGGATGACAAAAGGTCTACAAAATCCATGTAAAAAGAAAAATACACTGTATTGAGAATTTCTAAAATCTAGAACTATAGAAGCAGAAAACAGATATAAGAAATGCAAAAATAAGTTATCCAATATTATGAGAATATGTAAAAAGGAATATTATTATAAATTGCTGGATAAAAATTAAAGTAATATTAAAGGTACATGGAATATATTCAATAGTCTCATTAGAAATACCTCTGGATACATCAGCTATCCTCAGTATTTTACAGATAATGATGAAAATATAACTAATATGATGAATGTGGTGAATAAATTTAACGAGTATTTTGCGAGTGTGGGGCCAAACTTAGCTGAAAAAATACCTGTGTCAGAAACTACACCAAAACAATATGATTTATGTTATATTTATTCAATGTTCCTCAATCCAGTAGATGAGAAAGAAATCATTGATATTGTTAACAATTGTAAAAATAAAGTATCTACTGACTCTGATGAACTGGATATGAAAACAGTAAAAAGGGTAATTGAAGGCATCTCTAAACCACTAACTCACATCTGTAATCTATCATTCCAAACTGGACAATTTCCTAAAAAAAAAAAACGAAAATAATAAAGATCGTACTAATGTACAAATCTGGCAACAATCATCTTTTCACAAACTATAGGCCGGTCTCTCTCCTCCCGCAGTTTTCAAAAAATTTAGAGAAATTATTTGATAGCAGATTAGGTAAATTCATAGATAAAAACAAATTAATCACTGACAGTCAGTATGAATTCAGAGCAAACCACATTACTTGCCTTAATTGATCTAATAGAGGAAATTACTAACTCCACAGACAATAAAAAGTTTGCCATTGGGATATTCATAGATTTAAAAAAAGCTTTTGACACATTAAATCATGATATACTAATCAAAAAATTAGAACAGTATGGGATAAGGGGGGTAGTTTTGACTTGGGTGAGGAGTTATTTAAATGGGAGGAAACAATTTGTGAAGATAGGAGATAATGTATCAGATTATCGTGACATTGTGTGTGGTGTCCCCCAGGGGTCAGTCTTAGGTGCAGTATTATTTAACTTATATTTAAATGACATTTGTAACGTATCTTTTTTATTAAAATAAAATTATGGTGTTTGGAAATTGTAACAGAAATGCGCAAATCCAACTACAAATAGAGGGTGTAACATTAGAAAGGGTACATGAAACTACATTTCTTGGTGTAATAATTGATGATGGAATCTGTTGGAAGCCTCATATTAGACATGTACAAACCAAACTGTCTAGAAGTATCTCAGTCCTGGCCAAAGCAAAACACTTCCTGAATAATAAATCACATCATATGCTCTATAACGCATTCATTTTACCATATTTAACTTACTGTTCAGAAATTTGGGGAAATACATACAAAGGTTCTCTACAATCAATAGGTAGACTTCAGAAATGAGCTATCAGAATCAACCACTCACTGTCAGTTATGAACATACCAACCAGTTATTCTTGCAGTCCACAATACTGAAATTTGAGGATCTGGTGGAGTTCAAAATTTGTTCAGAAAGGGAAGGGGGTTACAATTTAAGGGGACAATTACATTTAAAGATGCATACAATAAGGACAACCAGAAAGAGCTTTTGTATGTCGATTTATGGTGTAAAAATTTGGAATAAGCTTGCTGCAGAGTTAAAACTAAGTCAAAACATCATTCAATTCAAAAGGAACTATAAAGAGGTTGTTTTTGCAAAGTACAGGAGTATGGTTGGGTGATTCATGTTGGTGTGCATGGGTAAGTTAGTGTGTGAATAGCGAATAGGCTGTGAATAGTTCTTTGTTATTATTATTTGTCTATTTATTTTTTGTTTGTTTGTTTGTTTTCTGGTGTTAGTGGTGTATATTTAGGGATTTGATGTCCGGTGTGAATGATTCACCACATTTGAGGTATATTGATGATGCCTTATTGTTGTTGATTTTTTTTTCCTTTTCTTTTTTTCCTTTTTTTGTATTTTTATGTGTGAATTCTGAATATATTTTATATTTTTGATATAATACGTTGTAGAAATAGGGTCAGAGAAAGAATATAATGCAGAGTTTAAGGGGTAGGATTAAATAAGTTTGAACTTCGTCCTGCCCCCTTTCGAACATAGTCTGGCAATTATGATATATCGTTGACTTTGTACTATTTGTAGTTTTTTTGTTGTTGTTGTTTGTTTGTTGCTTCTTTTTTTTTTTTGTTTGCATGGCTTGTTCGAAATAGATGGAACCATAGTTGAAAGAACAGAAAGAATAAAATTTCTTGGTGAGATTATTGATCAATATATAAATTGGAAAGACCACATAAAATATATCGAAAATAAACTGGCAAAAAACATTTCAATTA
>JAPTHA010000005.1:16840891-16853594 GCA_029814585.1 Gymnapogon annona | reverse complement strand
CACACACACACACACACACACACACACACACACACACACACACACACACACACACACACACACACACACACATATCTATATATAGATACAGTATATAAATGCATAAAATGAAGTTGTCATGTCATTTATTGGTAACAGCTGAGCCTCAATTATAATAAATATAGGTTTGTACGTAAAAAAAAAACTGAACTCTGACCTTACATTTCCTTTTTAAACCAGCCATTGGTGATTGGCTAATCTGTGTGCATTCAAACCACTCCCACTTTCCTCTGTAACGTTTTCAGCGAGTTCCCTCTTGTGAATCTCTGAATCAGGCAGGATTTTTTCACCTGAGTGAATAAAACAATTAAAAACGGCTTTATACTGAAATTGTTGGTTTAGGATGTTAGTTTTATTCACCCTTTTCTCTCAACTACAGTCGTGGATTATAATTGTAATGAGATTACACATTTATCAGAGCGTGCACAAGGTGACAGACTCTTCATTATCCACTTAGAATAGACAGAATTTAATGAAATCGATTTGGAGACTGTTAAAAGAGCCGAGCATAGCAGTAAGATACAACAGACATGGGTGTCAGGACCGTGTAGGTGGATGTGTAACACTGACAAGTGTCTACTTAATGGAATATTTCATTAATAAAAGGTGGATTGATTAGTCACGCGAGGAGAATGTGTGACTGAATATTTCCATCATAATTATGTGCAGGGGATCTGTGTTACTGCAGATATGCTTACATGTATTTTTTTTTAACATTAACTATATGATGGTCTTATGAAATATTTTAGACACCTCTGTGACTAAAATACATGATGCTTTAAAGATTATATTGTATAACTTGTCCATTATATCTTTACTGTCAATCATTCAAATGCATGATGCTTGACATCTCAATGCATCACATGCTGTTTTTTTTTATTTATTTAATTTCTGAACAAAGGTAGATCCTTTAAATACTTGGCACTAACAGTAAAGTGAAACGCCGCAGCCTTTTGTGTGTATGTGTAAAATTAAACTACATTGTGTATATTTTCAGTAACAATATTAGGATTAACCGTGACATAAATACTGCTGCTGTACATTGCAGTCGCAAGGGAAGATGCAATATTGGCCATCACAATGTATATTTGAATATTGAAATAACATATTTAAGTAATATAATAGAAATTGTAGGATCTTTTAATGATGTTTTCATATTGATATATTTGTGTGAGTCGCAGGTCTTTGCTTGTTGCGCTTTTTTCTGTTGTAAATTATGTACAGACAGTTTTGTGCAGGTAGGCGTGTTATCACCCTTTCAAGAGCCAGTTGGGGGGACAGATATATCTAGGCTCAATTAGTTGCACTGTCACGGCAGGTTGGTGTGCCAGGGGCTTGATGGTCCTGGCTACAGGCAGCTCAGCTGTAAATCAGACTGTGTGTAATAGGCTTCGTAGCACTCTCCAGGGCCGAGTGTGTGTTAGGGTCTGCACATATTCTACTGTGTGTGTGTTTGTAAGTGTGTGTGTGTGTGTGTGTGTGTGTGTGTGTGTTTGAGAGACGTGCCAGAGCACACAACAATGGCTTTCCAGCATTTTATCGGCCGTTTGGTAACGATGGTGCTGGGTGGAATTGATGCGGGCCTTTAATGGCGGCTGGTAATTTGTGTTAATGCTTTCAGCCTGAGCCCTCGGAGACTTTCAACAAGGAATTTTATGCCTCCAAATGAGGGAAAGGTCACTGCCTGCTTTATTCCATCAACCAGACGGGATCAATGTGGCTAATGTTGTCGTCGTAACTTTGTTGTTTCGCCTGGTTAGAAAATCAAAACCATATTTATGATGGTCATTTTATTCTTCCCTCTTGCCCCAGCCAGCAATCGGCACAGTGCTCAGATGAAAGCTGCAAAAGTATGCATCTTTATTCATGTGCCTATCATTTGAATTCCCAGCTTTGTTCCTTTGTGGCCATTTCAAAGCTCTGTCCCCTAAAATATTTAAGAGCGGACTATCCAAAGAGCAACAATTTGGTTCATCTCAGGAGGTATTATCTCCAGCAAACAGAGTGTAGAGCTGGCAATCAAAAAGATGTCTTTTGCAGCCAAGAGGAGAGCAGGAGACACAGAACACGGAAATAATTAGATGACAGAGATCGACAAACACATCAATAAAATGAAAGGGATACTGTGTACACCGAGCGGGGCCGACAAATTGAAGCAAACAGGAAGAGGCTGCCACATTTAAGAAAGTTCACGCAACCAATCACAGCTGTGAACGACAATTAAGCACGGAGTAGTATGAGCCGAGCCGTGATTGGCCGGTGATGAAAAATGCAGACAGTTTAGGAGACAAGCTCAAGAGTGATCCGGGCTGCTGACCATATTCTTCTATTTATTCAGCCAAAACAAATGGCTTTCATGCATTGGCGTCTCGTCTTCTGTGCATGATGGCATATAAGACGTCTCTTTTCTTCCAGTGGCCAAAGCGTCAACTTCTCGCCTTTCAGGTCCATGCAGTGATGCACGGCTGCATGTGTGTACTCACAATTATGTGCGTTTGTGTGGTTGACAGTGTGGCCAGGCAGTGGCATATGATGGATGACGACAGGGTTGTTGGGGGGGTTGTGTGTCTGCAGCTTGAACAGCTGATATAAAAATCAGCAACGGGGAGGCAATGACTACAGGGGAGACTGACCCTGTCACCCCCCAACCCCGAACCCCGCCTTCATTCATACCTGACTCTCTTTCCTCATTTGTTTTCTGTCTCTCCATTATGCCCTCCACTTCTCTTCTTCTCTTCCACGTCAGACCTTCCTTTCATTCTCTTGCTCCACTAGTGGGTTTAAGATGAAATGTGCTTCACAGGGGCTCCCAAAACAGATTTAAAAAAAACAAAGGGTGGTGCAGGGATTAATTTTATTTTTGGTATCTGGTGTTGTCATATCCAAATGAGGAGGGAAAAAAAAAAATAATTCCAACCATTTTAAAATTGGATTTTAAATTCCACATTCCGCAACTGAATGATACATGTGCATATGCTTTTGTGTTCCATGTTGATGAAAAAAATTAAATGTATATTTTTAAAACATGTGGAAAATGTCACATATTTATGGGAAAAATCATACATTTATCACATTTGCTGCTTTTCCTGATCAAAATGAGTCTTTTCTACATCATCGATGTTTGCTTTTTATGTGTGTGTGTGTGTGGGAGACGCATGGAAAAACAAATTAAAAAAATTAATATATTAAACAAAATCGTGTAACAGATTTCCTTTACAGATTTATGTTCAGTAGCAAGTCAATGACTTGTTTATGAGGGCTTTAGATGACAGAATTGACCATTCAACTAATCACTGTTTTAATGGTAACATCTCGATCCTTCAGATAAAACAGACCATTCTGCTATTGCGACAAATGTTTAACAAAGAACTCTGCATGAAATGACACAATAATCCTTGTTAAATCTACATTTACATTAATACAAATCCGAAACTCAAACATCATTTGTAAAAAAATATCCCAGGACACATCAATGTTCACATTATCCCATTGATTGACGTGTTTTTGTTTTTTTCTGTTCTCATAGTGCTTTGTAATAATTATGGCACCACAGTTATTGTAGCACGATGTCAACTTTTGTGCTATGTAAACCCATCGATCAGGGTTTTCTTGTGTGAAAGATGGATACTGGTTTGTGAGGAGAGAACACTGAATGGGTGAAATACTGAAGGCTGGTTAAGTATATAACTAGGGACAGATAACCAAGAACGTGTTGTTCCATTATAGCTCTATACGTACGATCATGTTACCAAAGAGAATCTTTTGCTCCCACCCAGCATGGAAACAGACAGGAAATGTAGATGAGTGCAACACAAACAAAAACACAGAACAGTATGAACATGATGGAACGTTGTGTCATTCTGAGTAAAAAATGACTTTTTACTTCCCTGTATGGCAACACATACTGTGTCATACATTACAGTACAATTACATTGTGTTAAAATACTACATATTGCTAAATGGTAATTATTGCCAACCATTTTAAGTTAACAAGTGACGATTTTTGGTAATTAAATAATAAATATGGAAATAACTCAAATATCTCATGGCTCAGTGAGGTTCATGTTGGTTTTATAACATTATACATTGATTTAAGAGATTTTATAGACATTTTCAAACTGTAAATAATATGTTATTTTTGCTGGTATATGACCATAAAACAGTTGCTTTATCGCATGCGTTTAGTTTTTAGCAAGCGTTGCTTGGAGGTTTTACTGCAAGAGGAGGGAGACTGTTGTCATGGCAACCCAGGAGGAGGTAGATGACAATACCCTATAACGCACTAAGGTTGAAATTTATTTCAGCGAGTGCCCTATAAAGGGTTAATCAGCTGGAGGGATCCATACATCCATCACATTGCTCAGAACACACAAGCAGAAACAACTATCAGAAGATCACGAACAGAGCACCTTCACATCACCACGCCCTACAACTACCAAAAACCAAACAGCAGCCTCGGAGAAAATGCATTATTCCTTCCGTTGCCGGGGAAAAAAAATTACATTACAATTCAAATGTGTTCATTTAAAGAGGCCTTTTTAAAAACATCTCCGAGGCATACAGCGCAACACGGCTCCCTGCCTCTGACAGGAAATGATAAATAATAAAAGGGCCTTACTTCATTAGAGGGTGACATTATTTTGAGAACAGATATTGCGCTATGAGACAAAGTGTACAATAACACAATAACAATCATCGCCCCGCCACTGCCGCCCCCACCACCTCCCACCTCAGCCTCTTGCTGTTGACAACCCAGGATTGGATATCTTGTGGAGTGCACCGGAGTGATCACTGTACACAATACAGTACAGCACTCACAATAACAAAAAGATATTTCCCAATGTAAGCCATAATTATTTCTCCCTGCGTAATTTAATCCGCCGAGTGCATATTCAATTCCGATCCGGGTTTCTTGGTGCGCTGCGAGGTGCTCGGCACGATTGTCTCTGAAATTGGATTATGATAACCTGTCACCGCTTTAATTCCATAAGATATTAGAGGTGGTGGTGCAGAGGAGCCGAGTGTATCGAAAAAAAAAAAAAAAAAAGGTGGCGACGGTGATGGAGATTGTTTGTGTGTGTGTGTGTGTGTGTGTGTGTGTGTGTGTGTGTGGTTGGGGGGGGTATGGGTTGGCGTCATGAGAGATGTGTTTAATGCATGTTTCATTCCGTATCCTCGAGGGGGAGAGCGGAATAATGCGTGTCTACTGTGACCTCTCAACACACTTTATTTCCTGATCTCTGACATACCCTTTAAATATCCATTAACAGACACAGACAGGGGAGTACAGGAGGGGGGCTGTAGAGAATGGGCAGCACTGGGGTAGGTGGGGGTTTTAAAAGGAGGCTGGAGAACCTATTTCTGCTTGTTATGGACTGCCAACGGAGGATTTCTCCTCCATGTCATCTCTGTAATGGGCGAGGTCAATCGAGCCGCTTCTCGTTCAGTTTAAAAAATCTCCATAATCTCCCCGCTGCAGGTTTTGCTGCATATCTTTTTCACATTAGACTTACACGTGAAGACACTTTTTTTTTTTCTTTCCCTCATTATGTGAAACCTGACCAGGATCTAAGTAAAGGCAAAGTCGGATTAGAGTGGTTCAACCTCAGTTCCAGTGAAAGATGTGGGTAAATCTGTCACTATTTTTTTTTCTTTTGGTTTTGCTCTGTATAGAGGATTGTCACTTTGTCAGTCTGGCTGATTGTGTTTGCATCATAATGCACCAGCAGCCTTGTCCTTAAAAATACTAAATATGTATAGTATAATAACTATAACACTTCAGTTAACCCTTCTGTCACCTGCACACATCCTGCACGTCCCTCTTATTTTGCTGTGTTGATGCCATTTTCTGGCCGTTGGCCATCAAGTAGTGAGTATCTCCTTCCAATAACAGCAGAGCATGTGGGCAAAACATAAAAATATAAAAAACAAAGCACCTTTTCATTCACAGAGCGCTTGTTTGTCTGGTTCTAATTCACTGCATATTTCTGTCTGAAAGACCAAACTCTGGACAAAACATTCAAATTTACATGTACACACACACGCGCGCGCACACACACACACACACACACACACACACACACTCACACACACAGTGTCATCTCTAACATACTTTTTGACCAGGAGATAATATTTTATATTATCTCACTATACTACTGTCCTTCTCCATTCAGTCTATTCCTCACTTCCCTAGTTTTATTCTCCAAAAGTTAAGGAATAAAAAATATATTTCCTATCAACAATTACTGATACGTGTGCATCAGCATTAGGTCAAGGTCCATATAATACATGAACATTCATTCATTTTTTTTTCCAATTAGGTTTATACGGTGGCTGCATGTTAAGGTCAAATAAGTGTTTAATAATAAAGTATTTAACCCAATAAAACCATTTGTATCATATTTGCTATGTCTGACTCTGAGACCTTTATGTGACCTACAAATTGCAGAGGTTTAATGTAAATGTGAGGATAAAACCTAGAATGGCAATGCTAACCCTGTGGACTGGGTTAGTAGACAGCCCAGTTTGTGCATCTAAACCCAAAGTGCATCCAAGTAAATGGTATCTGCTGTGATTATCCGGCACATGGAGATGTTTTTAGAGACGAGATGAACAGTTCAGAAAAATGCCATGTTTTGCTTGGCCTTTTGACCTCCACAACTCATTATGTGGTGGGCATCATGCTGTTTCTTGTATCACTTTTTTCTTTTTTGTTCGGGTGCGTTCTGGTTTACAACATTTTGAATGAAGTATAATTATCTATAGGTCTATTTCTGAGTATTTGTCACTCTCCTCTGGTGCCCTTCAGGTCTGATCATCTCATTAACAAGTAAATTTATGCACGGAACTTTTACATGGGTCAAAAACAGGTCTGTTTCAAAGTAGCCTTCCCTGTTGAAGCCCACTTAGATGTGTGCTGTATAACATGAACCCGCCTTGCCTTTGGTATTTGAAAATGTCAAGCTAATTGACAAAAGTTATTTTGGTGCAGTAAATAACATTACATGAAATACATTTTTGCAAATGGTTTGCCGGTACTTCTTTGTTTTGCATGCCTACATCTCCACAATCAGAGATAGCAGCCGACTCATTCAAAGCTCATCAGCTGCCACTTTGATTCCCACTTGGCTGCACTCTGTGTGGGAGTATGAACTCGTCTTGGCAGGTGACTGTGATTCACTGTGGTTGGAAGTACTCATCTCTGCCTGGCCTTTGTGCTCGCTGAGCCCCTTCAACTGGACACAAACGTGTAATACATGTAAAACTGTGTAATATCACTGAGCAAAGATTCCGGTCACTGGCCTCAGAGGGTCTCTGATTTTCTTCTGATATTTTCATTACTTCAAGAGGTTCTAGCATATCGATGATGTCTATCTTTTATTGGATTCTCAGTTATTCACCCATCGACTGGATGCCCTTACATCACATGGCTCCATTCATTTAAGTTTTTAGATCCTTTTAACAAATTTAAATTCTGATCTCTGTGTTATTGCAAACTTTAAAAGTAGAGTGCAAATTTGGTTGTTATTATGATTTTATCAGTCAAGAGTAATCAAGTCAAGGCAATGATGGATCATCAATTGCCAGGAAGGCCTTCTCTGCTGGCCTAAACATAATCAGGAATATATTTGCTGGCCTAAACATAATCAGGAATATATTTTTTAATATATATTTTGCTGGCTCATGATAGTGTAACCCTGATGGTATTCCTGACACTTGGAAAGTACCAGGGTCATTGAATGCATAGCGGTTGGGCCTATTGATTGGAAATCCCGAGTTTACCTGAACGCACCACCTGCGGCTCTCGGTACGTGTGAGAGAGACACGAGGAGAGGAACGGAGCGAGAGGAAAAGAAGAGAAACGCCATGCTGCGATGAGCATGACTTTCTAAAAGTAGAAAGTGAACTCCGTGGATATTGTGGGACAGCTGTGATGGAGGTCGGCTGCGGGAAAGGTGCAGGCTTCGACAACAGTGCGGCCGGTTGTTGGTTGTGTGCATGTTGTGGGACACAGGTTCTGTGCATAATAATTATTATTTAAAATATCATGTTTATTAAAAAAGGGTTCCCGCAATTACAAGAGACAGCAATGAAACAAATCATACCAAAAAAAAAAAAAAAAGACAGATTTAAATTTCACTGTAACTGTTTAATTTGAGATTCAATTTGGTCATCGGGGGGGACAAGTGAAAAAAAATTTGGCATTTTACTCCAGATTTATTTGGTATTTTTCAAAGTAATTACAAGCATTTTTTTCTCCTTTTTTTTTAGATGTGTTGTAAATTTACATCGAAACTCCAGGTTTTAGGATTTTGTACAGGGATTATTATATTTTGATGGGTGGGATGTAAAATGTCCAATTCTGGAATTACATATATATGTATGTACTGAGCAGGATATCTTTTCAGTTTTGTCCACTTTCTAACAACTTTAATTCAAGGCTAAGAAATAATTACCTCATGAAAGACTACAAGTCTTCAACTGCATCACATGCACTAATTTTTGAAGACTTCAGTCCTCCTGCTGGTGACGGAAGGAGATATAGCAGCAATTACATAGACTTAGAGATGCAGACCACACTCCAGAGGCTGGATCTGCTCCGTCTGTTGGATCAGCCATATCATCAGGCCCACATAGCAGCAGAGTCTCCTGGCACCACAGGCCGCCCACGATGTCCTGGTAAGCAGTGCAAGAGGAGATGGAAGCGTGGTTGCCACAGAGAACGTTCGGCTAAGCTAAGAGCTAAACTGTTTCAAGCACCGCAGCCATCAGTTCTTCTCGCCAATGTCCGCTCCCTGGAATGTCAACTGGACTACCTGAGGCTGGATATTAAGACCAGAAATGAGACCAAAAACTGCTGCATTCTCATTTTCACTGAGATGTGGTTAAACTCGTCTGTTCCCAATAACGCCATTAGCCTGGACGGGCTAACAACATTCCGAGGGGACAGAAGCAAGACCCTTTCCGATAAAACATGAGGTGGTAGAGTGTGCATTTACACTAATAACAGTTGGTGTAATAATGGCACTCTGGTCTCCAGTCACTGCTCCATGGATATTGAGTTTATGATCATGAGATGTAGACCTTTCTACCTGCCCCGTGAGATTACAACCATTATTATTATTGCTCTGTACATCCCGCCAGCGCTAACACCAAGCTAGCACTGAATGCTGTCAACAACCTGCAATGTGTTTTTATTGTTGCTGGGGATTTTAACCAGGCTAACATGAAGACAGTCCTTCCTAATTTCCACCAGCATGTGAAATTTGCGACCAGGGGGGAAAACACACTGGACCTGGCCTATACCAACGTCAAAGGGGCTTTCCGTGCAGTCCCTTGCCCCCATCTAGGCTCTTCAGACCACCTCTCAGTTATGCTGATTCCTTCGTACCGGTCCCTGCTCATCAGAGAGAAAGCTGCTGTGATGAGGGTTAGCGTGTGGTCTGAAGGAGCTGTCTGCGCTACAAGGCTGCTTTGAATACACTGACTGGTTCATGTTCACGGACACTGCAACGGACGGTCAGCACACAGAAGTGGAGGAGCATGCCACATCTGTGTCAGACTACATTCAGTGGTACATGGACCAGGTCACTATGGCACAGACATTTATCACATGGGCACACCAGAAAACTTGGATGAACAGGGAAGTGCATCTGAGTCTGAGGGAACGTAACAGTGCCTTCAAATCTGGTGATGCACTGGCTCTCAGGTCAGCGAGAGCCAATCTTAACCGGGCCATCAGGATGGCAACACGTGCCCACAATCCGAAGATCCAAGGTTTCTTTCATGACTCTGGAAACACCAGACAACTGTGGCAGGGGATCTAGTCTATCACCGACTACAAGGCCACAACCCCCATTGTCCCGATGACATCAGTTTTCTCAATGCCCTGAATGACCTCTATGGAAGTTTTGAAGTTGTGAACAACACGCCGACAAAGAAATCCACCCCCCACTCTGATGATCAGGTCCTCAGGCTCGAAGCCATTGCTGTGCGGAGAGCTCTGAGCAAAGTCAACACACGGAAAGCGGTGGGCCCTGGCAACATTCCAGGACGACTGATCTAAGGGTGTGCTGACCAGCTGGCCCAGGTGTTCACTGACATCTTCAACACATCACTGAATCAGGCTGGCGCTCCATCATGCTAAAAATCAGGTATTTCAACCATCACATGCCTTAACAACCTTCATCCCGTTGCACTAAAATCAACCATCATGAGGATTACATCATGTCTGTGCGGCCTCAATCATTTGACCCATTCCAGCTTTCCTACCAGCCCAACTGCTCCATTGAGGACGCCATCTCCTCTGCTCTCCACCTTAGCCTGGAGCATCTGGAGGGTAAGAACACCCATGTGAGGATGCTGTTCCTGGACTTCAGCTCAGCATTCAACACCATCATCACCCAGGATCTAGTAAGCAAATTGGGCCCCCTGGGGCTAAACACCCCCATGTGTAATGGACTTCCTCACCAACAGAACCCAGTATGTTCGAGTGGGCAACAACACCTCTGGCTACCCCCAGGGCTGTGTTCTGAGGCCCCTGCTGTTCACCCTGATGACCCATGACTGTCGTCCCAGATATAACACCAACCACATAGTAAAGTATGCGGCCCGCACCACAGTCGTGGGCCTCATTCGGGACGACAACTAGCTGGCGTACAGGGAGGAGGTGCAACATCTGGTTGACTTCTGTAAGAGGAATGACCTGCTCCTGAACATCGATAAGACTATAGAGATTATCGTTGACTTCACGAGATCTGGGCCCAGTCATCCCCCCCATTCTACATCAATGACACTGTAGTGGAGGTTGTCAGTAGTACCAGGTTCCTGAATGTGCACATCACTGAAGACCTCAACTGGTCTCTTCACATGGCCTCTTTGGTGAAAAAAGCCCAGCAGCGCCAGGTCTTCCTGCGACGGGTGGGAAGGGTGTCCCTCCCCCCTCCGATCCTCACAGCCTTCTACAGAGGTACCATTGAAGCTCTGATGACCTACTGCATCTCCCTCTGGTCTGGGAGCTGCAAGGCCTCAGGCTGGAAGCCTCTGAGCAGAATGGTGATGGCAGCACAGAAGATCATCGGGACTCCACCCCCACCCACCCCCATCCAGGACATTGCACACAGAAGCTGCTTGGCCATATCTCACCAAATATACTCTGACCCCACCCACCCCCACCGTGGACTGTTCGCTCTGTTGATGTTGGGCAGAAGGTTGCACTGCAACCGCTGTAGAATTGCCAAGTTCAGTGATAACTTCTTCACCTGAGCCATCAGAATTAAACTATACTTGACTACACGTGCAGTATTTACACTATTTATAGTACTGTTTACATTTATGTGCGATATTTACACTGTTTGCAGTACTGTTTATATTGATTTACAAAATTGCACTGCCCATCTTATTTATTCCTTATTACATTGACTGTATGTGTTGTCACCTCTGCACTGCAGCCACTCATGGCTTCGGACACTTTAGTAATTTTGCACTTTTGTATTTTTTTTCAATATTTACACTGTGTTGTCAGTTGCCAATCTACAGCATTTTCTTGCCAGATTCACTGTGTGTGTCTGTGTGTAAAGGAAGTCTAAGTCCAACAGGGAGGCCATTTCTTGGTCCCAGGCTGAGGACACAGTGCTAGACAAATGAAGTGAAAGTTCTTTTAATTTTATACTTTTCATCTTTGAATGAAACAAGGAAGCAAGTTCCATTGATAAGTACTTTTGTGTCTCTATTCATTTTAATTATGAAATCTTGAAAATAATGAATGATCCCTCTCTAAATGGCATTAGTGCAAATGTTTTAAAATAAGCACAACAAACAGAACATGTTGTCACATCATCATCATTTCCTCTTGGACTTTCAGCTGACTGCACCAACTGACATAACTCTGGTGTTGAACTGAGCTGCTTAGCCTCTTTTATGACACTCGGCTTGAAGAACACATCCCATTTCTGCAGCATCCTGGAAGATGTCTCACCATCAAACAGAAGGGTGAAGTCTTCACAGATTCATCTTCACAAAAGAACATATTAAAATTCAACAGCTACTGGCAGAGGAAATAGCTTCAAATTTCAGATATTCTCAACATCTCTTTCCAAATTCACCAATCATTTAGTATCCAGGTACCTCGGGAATGCAGAAAGGACATCATCATAAAAGTGTTCCTGAAATTCACAAAATGAACAGCATTGTCATTCTTGAACATCCATCACAACCCATGAACATCAGTCATGTGAGCCACAAGTGTGTTAACCATTTGTCTTCTTGTAGCATCTTTTAAACTTCCTGTTGTCGGTACTCCTATAGTATATGCTAGAGCAGTGGTTTTCAAAGTGGGGGCCGCAGGGGGCACTAGGGGGGCCTCAGGAAATTGGAGGGAAGGAAAAAATACAATATTACACAATTTAATATAGTATATTAAAGAGAAAGAGAAAAAGAGCAAACTTTGGCTTATTTTGTCCTGTTCTTATATGTTGAAAATATGTTGAAATGTTATTCACTGGGATTTTACAGTGTTATACACACACAGACAGAAACACACACTCACACACACACACTCACTCACTCATGGACAAACACACACAGACACGATAGAGAGAAAGACAAAAAGCTAGCTTTGATATTATTTTGTTCTTATCTGTTGAAAATTTGTTGAAAAGTTTCT
>JAPTHA010000005.1:16800722-16817885 GCA_029814585.1 Gymnapogon annona | reverse complement strand
TATATGTATATGTATATGTATATGTATATGTGTATGTATATGTATATGTATATGTATATGTATATGTATATGTATATATGTTTTTGTTCTGTTGGAGATATTTATTCTATTAGAAAATGCTCTCGTGTTTGTAAATAGTTTTATTATTTTCGATTCATTGTCATACGTGGGAGAAAATATCCCCGAATGCCCCGGGAACGGAAGAGAGAGACTTTGCGACATGGACGGGGCTGGCAGGTGTGGTTTTTTTTTTCGTTCTGAGATGGGGAGAGCAGGTTGAAGAAAAAAACCCAAAAAGCTAACCGGTGGTTTCTAGAAGAGACACGAACCCAGACATTTTCCATGGGACGTCTGGACCGGTTCGAAAAGGCTACTGAGGAGTTGCGCGAGCCATCCTGGTTTCACTGGAGGTTGTGAGTACCGGACTGTGAGCGACGGCTGGAGAGAACTCGAAATTTTCTTTGAACATTTATACACGTGCACCAACGCCGGGACTGGGCCCCAACTAATAAAAATACGTTAGCAATTGCAAGCGCTTGGTAGACTAATAGGGGAGTGTATTAAACCCTATTTTTTTTGTTTGTGAATAGTGGAAACCACCGTGAATACGGGTGTGGTGCTATTTTTATTTTTGGGGTTTGGGTACCCAAAATAATTTTCTTTGATACTTTGGTATACGGTTTGAGTTTTTATTTATTTCATTCTTTTATTTATTTCATTTGGGGTTTTATTTACTGAAAAAACAGAAAAATAAACCTTTGTTGGTACAGGTTACGTTTGTGACTTCATAATTTCTAGTATTTTTTTATTCTGAGGCCTAATGTATAGTTGCTATTGACATAGCATCGTGGGTTTCAGTGGAGGCACCGCGCTAGTTTTTTTATTCTCAGGTTAACAGACCCTCACAGTGAATTCAACATCTTAAGCCTCGAACCTAGGACCTGTTTCCCTCATTTTTGAGTGTAACTTCAGTGTATGATAATCACAAACAGGAAAAAGGGGTTTTATATATATATATATATATATATATATGTTTGTTTTTTTTAAGCATTGTTATGGTTTGCCCATTGTTGATGATTTCTTTCAGCTTTATCCCTTCCAGGGTCGCCACACAGAAACCAATTCGCATTGATTTGGCAGGAGTTTTACGTTGGATGCCCTTCCTGCCACAACTCATTAGATGGTCATTCCAGGAATCGAACTTGGGACCCCTATGCACTAGCCCGGTGCCTTACCAACTGAGCTGTCTAGCCGGGGTAGTTTTGCCCATTGTTGTTTTATTAAAATGGAATTTTGACTCATACGGAGTATTGTGCTCCTGATCAATCTGGTACCCCCTCCTCATTATGAGGCAGGAAAAACCCCAGACTTTTGTCAGATGTTGACAGCAGGTGAAGCAGTGTCCATTGTCAATTCAGTAGTATTCTAGTATTGTTTTTCTTTACTATTGCATTTCATATTATGCCCAATTCTAAGACCGCCTCACAAATACCATGACGTATAGGATATCATGTCTCCTTTTGAGTATGAGAAATAACATCACAGGCCTTCAAACTGAGGAGCTTGATGGGTAAGTTGATGAGTGATAGATCCTGCGCAGGGATAGGTCCACAGCTGTGTGTGAGATTGGAAAGTATTCAGAGTATGAGGCTCTTGTTCTAGAATGAATACGCAACTTTGTCACACACATACACACACACAGAGGTAGTTTGGCATAAACAGCCTATGGTGTACCGAGGTCTTCACTCAACTGAGGTCTGTAGATCAGCAGCAATGTATGTTGATCAACTCAACTTTACAACTGGGTTTGAAATGGCAATTGCCATTTGTTCCTGTGAGTAGTAAGTCTTGTTCAATTCACATTTGGTATAAAATCTGTTTTTTTGAGAAATATAGCATATAGTAATAGTATATAGTATTGTATATAGTATAGTTATAGATAGTAATTGTATCTAGTGCTGCAACGAATAATCGATTAAATCGAGTAATTCGATTAGTAAAATGCTTCGATTTCTATTTTGTTGCCTCGATTATTTGTTTAATTAGTGCAGCTTATGAAAACGACGTAAAACCTGCGGCGGTAGAGCGCCCAGAACCATAACCGCGCGGAGCTTGTTACCGCACGGCTTCTGCAACTGGTAGGAAAGCGGGGCACGCCTGAGCAAAAGTCAGCAAAGTTTTGTGCGGAAAGCGGCAAATTGGCATGATGGAGAAAAGAGACAAGACAACGATGAAGGAGTACAAAGAAAACGGCAGAAATTGTCAAAAGTTTGGGAGCATTTCAAGCTCAAAAAGATGGACACCGTGGTCCAGTGTTGACACTGTCAAACGGAGCTGCAGATCACAATAGGATGACTGCAATGATTCAACACTGATCCAGAAAGACCCTGCACCTTTGACAAGCCCACCACACATGTGACAAGACCACCGCCAGAAACCAGGTAAATACAATGTTTCCAGATCACGACCTTTTTCTGGCTAAAGTCCTGTTGTTAGAACAAGTGAAGTGTACGTGTGGCAACGCAACTACAGTTTATGCATTCATTTAACGCATATGAAAGGTCCATATTTCACCACAGTACACCTTAATAGCATAGTACTGTGTGTGAAATGGATGAAGACATGACTTATTTCATTTTTTTAAATTTATAGCTTAAAATGTGCAATGCATGTTAGGTTTACCATGTCTAATTTACTGTATTATATCAAAGTAAAGGCGCATGCAAAAATCACGACTGCACTTACAGTATGTCTTCAATTAATGTAGAAATATAAAAACAGCATTTCTTTTTCTTTTTCATTCAGCAAATCTCAGCCCCGCATCGACATCTTCCTGACAATGACTCCTGCATGTTCCCCTCAACAGCAGCAGGACATAGGGAGTGCATCCTCAACATGTTAGTGACTGACATGCGTCCTCTCTCCATGGGTGAAACAAGAGCTTCAAGCAAATGATTTCCAACTTCTGTCCTGGATACGAACTACCATCCAGGGCCTTTTTTACCAAGAAAATGCACTCCACAAAATGCACTATAAAGTTTTAATGCAGCTGACAAATATTGTAAACCGTTTTGCAGTACTGCATTGCCACTTTATACAGTGAGTTTTTTTGTATAGTTTAATCCTTTTTATTTATTTGTTTTGAATACTCAGGTATTTTTATTTATTTGCATTACTGCAAAGGTGAAAAGTGCAATGTTGATGGATGTGCAATTCGGAATAAATGTTATTGCACACGCTAAAATTTTCATTTGTTTTGTACTTCCTTTAAGTTTATTTTTTCCGATTACTCGATTAATCGAAGTAATTAATCGATAGATTACTCGATTACTAAAATAATCGATAGCTGCAGCCCTAATTGTATCATTTAAAAAAATTCAGAGGTGTCGTATTCAGCCTGAGTTCAGTTTAAAGGGCTTCTTTATTGTTGTAATTGTGGTATTTTGCAGAAACAATTCCACGTTGGCATTGCACAAACCAAGGGTTGGGCAGGATTAATGCTGCTGGCACAGGTCACTGAGTTTCATGTCCATCACCTGTGCGACTGGCGTGTTGTCAGAGAGGGACTTAAGCATGCTTCAGATCTGGACAGTGACAATAAAACCATAGACATAACCCTCACACGTCCGTGGTTCAGCCCACGCAGTGACATAACGCATAAATAATAAGCATTTTGAAATGATATTCAAGGTTTTCATGATATAATCCTCGTCAAATTGTGATGAACTCCCCAATCACTTACAAATTAAAACCATGCATCTCTTTTCTGACAAAGTGCTTTATAACATTCCTATAGTACTTCCAGTTGATTCAGCAACTCACTCTCAATAAAGGCCCACACACGTTTGTCCAGTCCTCACCTTAGTTTTCAATTGATTTAAGTGCCGAAACCGGTCACTCCACAGAGACTGTATGATAGGGGATTATTAAGATCACACGTGAGTGCATGAAGTTCTGTCAAACGGTCTGCAAGGCCCATCCTCGGAAAAAATATAGAAATCACTTATTACACTGAAGGTTTGACATGCTAAACCTGATTTTTTAACTGAGCTTAAAGTGTCTTCAGGTCAAATTGTGCATGGTAGAGCTCCATAGAGTCCCCTGCTCTGCCTCAGAACAGATCTGCTTGAATTTTTAAAACTGGTTGTACTTTTGGAATCAGACAACCATCAATAGTTTGTATTTTTGCAAGTTGTGCGATTGTAGTTGCACACCTGTGTATAGTGTGTGTTTCTGTAGTGGATGTGCTCAGCCGTCCAAGTACTGTTGAAGATATCACTGAATTTAGTACGGTCCCTGTCAAAAATCACCAATTAAGGTCCTGTATGCACATAACCAGATATTTACTGTATAGACAGGGATGTTTCCTCACCTCCATTTTCACCCTAAACACCACATTGTTGTCAGAAAAGACCTCATGACACGTTAAGATAAGCGCAGGTTAGAAAACTATGGTGATGCATTTGTTGAATATGGTCACCTTTGAAGCTCTACAACTCTGTTTCCCCCTGAACACACACACAAGCACAGGAAACACAGAAATAATCTTTTTTCTGAGACTTAAACCAGGGTTTTGATGTGAATGAAAGGCAAAAAAGTGTTTTTCCCCCGTTATGTGGTTCTATATTTACTGTATAAATGACATAACATGTCTTGCTTTGTAGGATCCCAAAAAGCACATCAATGTTAAAAGTGCTGGTATGGGAAAAGATTAAATAATTAAAGTTGAAACTTTTAACTGTGCCAGGTGTCCAGATGCAATCTCCAGTATATCCGGAACAAACTTTTTTTTTTAATCCTCAAGACTCCGTAACGGAACACAACCATGCGTATAATGCTATCATCTCTCAGGAATAAAAGAAGAGATCCTTCAAAATGAAAGATGGAGATTGAAAAACAAGATGGCTGACAGTTTCCTGATTGAATCCACAGCCTTGAAGTTTTACACATGAATTGGTCATCTGCACAGCTCCCACAACGTAGCAGCAAATCTATGTAGTGTTGACAATCCATATAAAGGGACTCCATAGGTGTCATATGTCTTTAGCGTCAGCAGAAAGAGCACGGTAGCTGCTGGTTGCTGGTCGAGTTAGCCACAGCTCAGGTGTGAGATGTGCAGAGCCGGAACAGATGCTTCCACTTTAATTATCTCACAAAGAGCTAACTTTCCTGTAATGAAAGAGACGCCAACACAGCTGGGGCCTGATGGATGCCAAGACAGAGAACCGCCATTACACACACCCCAAACACACACATACAAATGCATAGAAATGATGTATTCAAATATATTCATAGTTAGATTTGTCAAATGTCAAGTGAACTAATCTGATAAATGGAATGTGAGGCACTTGAAATCAAAAAAGAAATCTCAAAACATAATTAAAATATCATCCTGAATTGTTACTTTAACCAGAGAGTCATAACGGCAAATGTTGACTGTGGTGCAATAGGACAAGAGGAAAAAGTTGTTAAAGTCAGTGCAGACACATTGTAGTTTCAAGTCCACATTATATTTACTCCTTTCCAACTCTATAACTGATAACCAACCTGTAAACAACCAGATTTAAGGGTTTTGGAAATGCAAAGAATAACAGTAGCATCATACATTTGTAACCATGAAAGAAGACAATGGGGAAAAAAATGCACATTTAAATGCTGATGCCAACAGCTAATAGCATTTTTCTTTAAAAAATATATTTTCAGATTGATTTATAACACTGACTACATTGAGATTGTTGTTTAATAAGCCCAACTTAAATATATTCAATATTTTTGTAGTTCCTTTTTAACTCTGTAAACTGTTGATTCAGTGCCAGCACAGTGTAGATGTTTTTTGTTTTCTTTTGAAATGCACAACCCATTATCACCTGCTCTTCTTCACAAAGAACATGAGACTTGAAAGCTCTTTTACAATATAGCAAAAAAAAAGGAGGCTGGGGGTTTTGCCGATCCATTGTGAATTGTCATACAAGAAAATACTTGTCATTAATGTTAATTCATGAACAGATGCACTTGAAGAATTTATGCTTTATCTTAATTTACATAGCAAACCAGCTCTCCATAGTTTTCCACCATATTTATCTTACCAGTTCAAACTATATGCCATAGTTTCCATCCCTCCACTGGTAGGCACTTAAAATGAATTTCTGATTGTAGAGACAGAGCAATCTCTGCCAACTGGTAAAGTCGATAAAGAGAACAAAGGATGTGGAAACTGAATAGTTCTGTGCAAATACAATACATTTGTTATGTACCGTGTTAAACTTTGACCAAGTTGGAATTGTTCTCTGAGCATCACATCCACAGACTGTTGGAGTTTTGTGTGGTCAATTTGCACAGTCTTAAAAGAAACGGCAGTAATGAGATGCAAGTTCAGCGTTTCCTAGTGTGACTCGGTTCAGTGACTCCAGACTATAGAAATGTGAAGCGAAAAAGTTATTTATGTGCAAGTAGCAAAACAAAGATGGTTGAGGTCATGATCAAATGCGCCTGGACCTTTCATGCTGTTTTTCTAGATGCATTTCCCATCATTACCCCGTCCGTACCAACTGACTCACAGCTTTCTTCATCCTCTCCCCAATACTGGAAATATACTTCACCGTTTTCTGATAAATGCATCATTATGCTAAATACAATCTTTCCCACAAACAACACTTGCGTTTGTCTTGACTTGGTTTCTAGCAGTGTTCTTTTGCAATATGGAGTTTTCCTTGATGTCTGAGGCCAAGGTTGCGGAAGACAGTCCTGGACTGAATGTTTACATAAATAAGCCAATTTAGCAGCATTTCATAGGACCGGAACAGAAGATAGACACCGACAGAAACATAAAATACTGAATTTCAAAACAGAATAAAGAATAAAATTGTCCAGAGGTACACATTAACAACATTCCAAGTGGCAAAGATGCAAAACAGTATTGCCTCCCCACCCCGCATGGAGGTCATGATATTTTAAAGACTAATTGAGAGAAAAAAAGAAAAAACAACAACAGACGATTACAAATAAACTGAAAGAATCCAAAACGGTGGAAAAGGGGATGTACTAAAATCCTCATGCTTGTGGCCATTAGTGTTGCTGTCAGCTTGGCCTGGCATGAAAGAGAGCAGGGGACACGGCATCAGCAAACCGGGCCAGGACAGGCAAAACCAGGCCAAAAGGTACAGCACAAGCAAGAAAGATGACAAAACACAGGAGTAGACTGAAATGAGCACAAACCTTCAACACACACACACACACACTGATTGTCCCAATCCGGTGCCAGTAAATTGCTCTGTGCTAGAGAGCTTAGGGAGGCATCAGAGAGCCTGGGCAGCATCCTGTTCTGAGCTGCAGATCCCAAGCCGACTGAATGTTGAACGCTTGGCCCATTCGGCTGGATCAGCCGCTAATACACAGCCTGGGACCAAGGAATTACAGAGTAAGTACTGAGCCCCATGAAGCTGCTCGCAACATGCAAACACACACACAAATGTGCTGTCAAAAAGGGGATATGGTGTCCCTCTGCTTGGATGTATGTCGTCACCAATTCATATCGATATAACTATGGTTTAGTCTTTATTTCCAGTAACAAGTGTCAAGACTTGCTACTGTACTTGTTTTGTAACTATCAAGTCTGTGACTTGATAGTTACAAAATCCTGGCACAAGATGAAACCTGGAGGTGAGAGGAGGAGCCTCGTGTCCTCAGTTTGCCTTAAATGGGATTATTACGCCTCGTTGTCGAACAAACCACATCTGCTCAACCAGTCGGCATTTGGCCATTTAACCCTTTTATATGAAAGTATTTCTTAATAAAATAATTAAGATGCTATAGTCTTCACACACACACACACCACAACAAAATATACATTAATACAACAGAAGAAAGAAAAAAGAGAGAAGTTAAAATTTCTACCATTTGGAGCAGAGGCGACAGAAGTTTTTTTTCTGACCAGTCAACTTGACCAGTATCATTCTACGACCGTACATATTTGACATAACGTGCAGACTCAAACCGAAGTGACAGGTGAGTGCTTGACTTTGTCCGTCTTGACTTTGCATTTCCATTTTATAAGGCTGACCAGATGCTCTATATCTTTCATTTCCTGAAAGCTGACCAGCACAAACACTGAGTAATTCTTCACTGTAAGAAGTGATTTAATTAAGTGAAGTAATTTTCATTCGCAGCAGCCAACCACCATGTTACTAAATGGTGTTATTTTGACATTTAGTCACTTGATCTGTACTTTATGCCACGGTTGTCTATTCCTTTGTGCCGCACTTTTCATTTGACATATTGACATTGACATTTGCCATCATATTTTTACCGGCCTTAAAACTACATAATGAGGTAAATGGTAAATTAAGGTAAAACAACATACTAAGCTAAATGGTGGTTCATTGTGTGCTCATAACTGTTAGCTGTTGTAGGAGTCCTCTAAAAATTCACTTGCAAACACACAAGTTTCAATCGCCTTCTCAGCAAGACTCATGGCAAAGCAGTTTCCCAGTGACTGCATAACTTAGGTGTGCAACTGGAATATTCCGAATTATCAGAAAGGAATGGTCAAGTACTATAGTCAAATACTATAGTGGTAAATAGTAATTGTAATAAGTAAACATGAGACGACTGTTAAAAAGTAGATGACAGATAACACAGAATGGCGCAGCTGTAATTCAATGAATACAAATTATAGGGACAGGTATAAAGATTGGAGTAAAAAAACCTATTTATTAATTACATGTTCACATTATTACATTTCCTCATTCATATATGAGTCCACAAATAGGTTTTATACAATTTACTTATTGTTTGTTTAATACCACATGTATACATTATTTCATTAATGGAATATTTGCTGGATTAATATTTTGTTTTTATATTTGTATTCTTTCAGAAAAAAAGGGTATTTTGATGTAGTCTAGTTGTGGATAATTAAAGTAACTCACTAATTAATGTCTAGAAACGGTTTAATCAAATGATGTATAGTTAATTATGTGTGTACTGTGCCACTGCAATGCATTATTATTTGCAATATATAGAACCTTGGATAAGAAGAAAAAAAAAACATTCTTTTGATGCTAAGCAGCTTATTCAGCTGGTGCTTATCTCTAGTTTCTGAGGTGTTAAGCGGATGCAAGTATCTAACTCTCACTGCATGGGACAGTGGCCCATGAAAGGCTACTTCCACCCAGACGTTGACACTCGAGACTGTCAAGTTGAACAAGTTAAGTGACAGTGTGACATGAAACAGTCATGTTACAGACTGAATACCCACCTTTACCCAAATATACACAAAAACAGAGGTGTAATTTGGCAGTCAATAAGCAAAGTGTGCTTGAATGTGATCATGTTGAAATGATGTTGCACTTAAATGTATTAACAACGAATTGCCATCTGTAAGTCTGCAATTATATAATTACCTTTTTTATTTGATTACGTACAATGATTATCATTTGTCATCATTCCATTTACTGAACTGCTCAGTCCTTGTGAGGGTTGTGGGGGAGGAATGGGAATTGATGCAAATTTAATGATTTCATTATCAGTTTTGCTTATCAATTTTATTCCTTATTGATGTTCCTGCAACGTGACACTCTGAAACAGATGACCCAAATGCAAATTGTTTATATTTCAAAATAAAAGATTTTATTTTTTCGTTCACGACGAACATACAACACTTAACGGTATCGGATTCTCTTATACTAATTTATCTCTAACAAAAAGCGCTGTAAAAAAAACACAGGAATAATATTAAATATACTTAACCAAAAAACCCACAATGGGAAAATCATAAATCAGAAATAAACACAAAATCACTCTTGTGAGGAAAATCTAGAAATACCAAATAAACAATAAGAATATAACAAAAAACCGCTCTAAGAGGATATATCTAATCAATTTACTCAACAAAGTTCTTAAACAAGACAAAGGCTATGAAAATACTATAAACTAAACTAGAAGACAAATTCTTACAAAGACAGGAATCAATCAGGACAGGAACAGCAAGACTACGAGGTTATCCAGGAAGGTACACACGACAGTCTGACGAAAAAGGGGAGTAAACGCAGACCTTTTATACAGAGGGAAAAGGGCAGGTGAAAACACTTGGGAGTAATGAAGACAAGACACAGGTGCGTATAGGGATCCGGGGTGAAGCTAGAGACACATAAGGATGCACGTGGACAGGACAGGAACCTAACAAAATAAAAGCACGAACGACATGACAACAGACAACTTGACAACATAGAAACATGACAGCTCCTATCAATTGTCATTGAGTCAGGGAATGAAATACTACAAACAGGTTTTCCTGCATTAACTGGCTTTTACATTTTTATCTCTGTACAGAAAATATTACATGCACAAATAATGCAGAAATAATAATAAGACATGGCACTGGGCCCAATCCAGATAGTCATGTATGAAGATCACAGCAAGTTACCTTGCTGTGAACTGCTGCTCTCCTTGTATAAGTAAAAGATTGATCGACATGGAAAACTTCTTTCTCGTCTGGTCTTTATTCATCTGCCAGCAAGTCTGGCTGTAGGTTATTCAATTTCCCTGACACCTACCTTCAGACACTTTTATTTGAGGTGGTTTGGGGTTTATGGATTTGTTACCCCCTCCCCCTTGAACAAGTGTTGCCAAGTATGGTATCATATTATTATATTAAAGTACATATATACATACATATACATATTTGAGTTCTTTCAGTTTCTGGGGTCACCACAGCAAATCCAATCACATTCTTGATTTGGCAGGAGTTTTCAAGTCAGATGCCCTTCCTGACGCAACCTTTGTATTCATCAGGGCTTGGGACTGGCACAATGAGACATTAAGGCTACAATTGTAGTCAGCAGCGTGAAGGGTCTTGCCCAAGGACCCGCATTGGATGCTCATCGAGAATCGAAGCCGGGTCCCCTATGCACCAGCCCGGTGCCTTACCAACTGAACTCTCCAGCCGCAAATTAAATTGCATATAGGACTCCCATTATCACTCAATAGGAACTATATTTATACCACTAAGCATTTCCATCTAATAAGACATATAATAGGCCAATAAGCCCCCCACCCACGGACGCCTTACCCTTTCCAGCACTACACAGTACACTTCCTGAAAAGTGTTGACTATTCCAGCAGCATGTGCTGGCCTACTTCGCCGAAATACTTGCACTGGGAGTAGAGATATTAAACAACTGCACCGCTTTTCAGAAACCTCCATTTTATATTTCAAGTCTTTTGTTCTCGTTGCTTCTTTTCTCTGCTCTTCAACTTCCATGGGATATATATTTTTTTCAGCACAATCTCTTTGATTACATGCCATTGTTTTCAGCCTCTAAAATGTGTAGCAATCAGTAGGGATGTTTAACATCCTTCCTTCACTTTTTAAAGCCCACAGCGAACAAGCCCCTCACGATCGACCCCTAACCCACTCACTAGCACAGATTGACCCCCCCCCACCACCACCACCATCATGTGACCACCTTGCACAACACTCATGGGAAATCCTCTTCTCACCAGGCCGCCTCCTACTTCCTGCTCAGCCGCTGGTTACCGTAGTGAACCATTGCCGTGGGCAACAGACCAAAAGAGGAGGAGGATAGGGAGGAGGAAGGTGAGTCGGAGAGGAGATGTGAATAGATGTGAGAAGAGGGCATGAAATCGATGAGGCCATGCAACAGCTTTGCAGCTCATGTGCCCACACACGGAGATAGAGACGCAGACACAAAAAAAACCCACACTCACACACACATACACTAAAGCAGAGAGAGAGAGAGCTGACCTGGTATTCACTACTGCCAACAATCTGGTCCATAACAGGAACAAGAAAGAATGATACATGCATCTCTCCTTTACAAGTTAAATGTTTCATCCATTTTTAGACTGCACAAATTAATCTTCTCCACCTCTCCTGACATGAATATGAGTTTCAACTTTAACTCTCCTATAATTAAAGCAGAGCTTTAGTGTTTCATGCAGGAGATTTCAAGAGTTTCATTTTTCACAGAGCCTGTTTTGAGAAAGGTCTTGTAATTCTTTTAAATGTCATTGCTAAAAACAGGGATGCATTTAAGAAGCAGTAGCACTTGTGATATTTAACAGAGAGAGAAATTAAAGAAGCTGTGAAAACATTCTTCTTGTCAACCTTACAGCCGGGGATGTATTTATAACAACATCCATGGTAACAGCTAATACCTGACTGAATTAAAATGTGTCTCTGACGTACAGTCAATAAACAGCTTCATGAAGAATAATATCATCAAAAGTTCTGACTTCGAAGTCAAAAGTCATTGAATTTCTAAATTAGAATGAAATGAGTATGTATTCTTTTTAAACTCCAATACAGAATGGCAAATATAACCTGAAGCCCATTTACAGAGAGAAGTTGGTATATTCAAATAAATAAAACCCACTAATAAAAAATAACTTGTGTCTTAAATGAAGTTTAATTACATTTAGAGCAGCTACAGGTAGCTACTGTTAACACACAGATAATAAACAATGTTTTGTCAAATGCTTAGTCTTTGTTGAGTTTCAGGTTCCGTCAAAGAGTTTTTATTTTAATCTGCTTTATTCTTTTTTAATGTTGTTTCCTAAAAGCCTAAGGATACATGGACTTCAAATTATCAACTGGTCATAAGTACCAATCATTCCTATACATTGCATCGGTTGCACATTTTTCAATGTAAAGGTGGTTATATATGCTGTCCTCATCAAATAATATCTAAAGGAAGGTATAGTCTGACTAAAACCGTCACACAGTGGGAGGATTATTCCTGCAGAGTGTGCCCTATGAGTCAGACTAGACGTAATCTGGTAACCCTGATCTGGCATTTGCATTATCAAGTCAAGCCTGAAAAGAGATTGATTATGGAAAATGATTACGGTAGAAATATACACAGATGACACCTGAAACGTGAACAAATATGACTCTAAACAAACAAAATCTTACTCAGCATTGTCCATATAGATCACACTAACAATATATATACATTCACTAACAGTAGTAAGGCTTGGCTCTGGAGCCCACACCACCAAACCCAATGAAACCTTTAACAAATAAAAGTATTAACCCTCTGAAGTCCCAGGAGGGATTGCCAACATGACAGATATTCAACAGGTGTCATGAAAGCTATAATCACAGCAATATATGGAGGACAAAGCATTCAATCTGTTGGACCAAAAAGCAAATGGCATTCACTGAAAGGCCATGGTGAGCTGAATTGTATATTGGTCTAACCTTATTCTTGATCAAATATTCCTTTAACAGACCACCTCCGCACACTTTCACTGAGCGACAGACCACTGTGAACGCCCTCTGTGCAGTGACCAGCAAGCCGCCACTATATCCCAACTGTTCCGAGTACCTTCAGCGACCACTCAGTGGGGGTCAACTCTCCAACCACACAGTTTCAGCTAGAGCCTCTGCTGTGTGTGTGTGTGTGTGTGTGTGTGTGTGTGTGTGTGTGTGTGTGTGTGTGTGTGTGTGGAGGGGAGGGGGATGAGCGCAAATGCACAAGAGCCTCCATTACGGCTCCAGCACAAGAGCTCTGCTCCATTATGGCTTGCACACAAGGACATTCATTGGGGCTCTTAGTCATTCTAATGAGCTGTGCTTTGCAGCTCTGCAGAGCCTCTGACTCAGTCTGTGCTGGGGCCCTGTGAAACAGCTCCCACGCGACTCCAGTCAGCCAGTATAGCACAAGAGCGCTCAATGAGGATTGTGATTTTTTTTATTTCTGTAATTGTGAAACTTCAGAGGGCTCTTAGGCAGAGATTTAATGGCGTCTAATGGAATCTCATCACAGAACAAGAGAGGGAAAAAAGGACAGAGAGGTAGAAGGCCGACTAATGTCTCTATGCACTTTTGCTTTGCAGTTCACCTTTAATTCTGTGAATGCAATTACCTTTTTGAAAGATACCTTATCAAAAATGATCACTTGTGTATATGTTTTTTAACGTAATATACCTTTGGTTTTGATGGTACAACAGTTGATGCTGTTCATTTGGGAGATTGTGTATTTTGATTTTGATATTCCTGATTGCGTTTAGGCCAGCAGAAATGGCCTTGCTGGCCTTGAGGGTCCACCACTAGTAACATGGTATGTCATGTTAAGTTAGAACAGTGTCTACAAACAGAGACTTGGCTGTGCTGCTTCTATTGTGTCATATTGTGTGGTTTTGCATCGCCTCAAATTCAGCTGCTTTTTGACAGTGAGACTCCCTAGCAAGGAAAAGAAGAGTCCTGGTTGTGCTATTGTACTAATTAGTTTTAAAAGGTGGGGTTAAATGTTAATCTGATATTCAAAACCTGTGCAATATTTTTGACAATGCTGTATACAGTATATGGTATGTTGACTTGTGCGAGGTGGTTGGGGTATTTTGTGTGGCAGTTCATATAATAACTGAAAAATCAAATGTGACCTTTCATCTTTTCGAAAGCCAATATCCTACCTTGAGATATACCCTTACTAATGAACATATATGGATTATCATTTGCTTTAATGCCCACTCCTTCCTGTGATCATCACCTAAAGCAAAAAAATAACCATGTTTTTTTTCACTTGGAAATCACTTCATTCCCTTCGCAGACACCTCATATTTCTTTCACTCTTGACTACACAAAACAGTCTCTCTCCTTTTTCTCTCCCAGCTTGTACAGGTTAAAGCCTCCCACTCACATCTTAAAATTTCTCTCTGCGGTACAGTTAAATATGACAAGTTACTGCAGTGTCAGCGGTCATGGTTAAATGCCAGACAGTATTTTTATAGAGCAAATGCACAAGCATTGGACCACACATTCAGATATCTACATCTCTAAGTGACCTGACTTAATAAGAGGTTGTATGGCTGTATATTCTGGAGGAAAGCATTATGATCTTCATCCTGAGGTACAGAGAGTGCACAGGCACAGCGTGTAGCACAAATGGCGGGTCTGCTGTCACATAGGGTTTTAATTCAAGGTTGCACGTATAAAGTTCACAAAGCTCCATGAAATTCATTCTGCGACAGGAATAAAACCCGGCTGGTGGTTGAGTGTATCTAAACAGGAAAAGAGCCAAGTAAATGTGCCCCTCTAACCTGAGCTAAGACGGACAAGACTGAATCTCCATCATCAGCTGTCATTTGGACTTTTGTTGACCCTGGGACCACAGAAGTATTCAGTATCAACAAATAAATGATACACATGTCTTAAGAGTAATTGTTGGAAATGGGCCAAAAACCAGATTTATTTATTTAAAGTTGTCAACAGCTGTACAACAGTGACATGGTCCAAAAATTATGTGCATGTTGGTAGCATGCACATAATAAGCAAAACCAAGATAGTATTTATGGAAAATGCTACCTTTATGCCATACAACTAGTAGCACAGAATATTTTACTAAACTACATTACGGTAGCCATGGAATTTTTACGAAAGAGTAGACTATTAAACATTAAACACAGTGCATCACTTTCACTCCCTGAAATGGAACACTCATGTTCTATAAAGAGATTCATGCATGCAGAATTCTAAACAAGATGAGAGTATTTTACATTGGATACAGGCATCCACAATGTGACGGACAGGATATACAGTAGAAGATAGATCAAAGGTGGACTCGCTGACATCTGTCTCTGATTCACCTGTAAGACTGTGTAAGGAAAGCATGCAGAAAACGTGCACGCACACACACACACACACACACACACGCAACAAAGGTGACAGCACAGAGCACTGAATTTACATTAATAAGACTTCTTGTTTTTCCCTCACTTAGACAAGAGATATTTGAAGCATTTATTAAATTATTAATCTATTTATTTATTCATTTACTCAGTCAGTCATGTTTTTTTCATGGCTGAGAAGCTCAGTATAATTTCATTGAGCTACCAGATGGTTGAAGGTTTAATTAACAACTTCAAAAGCAATAACTGGAGAGCTGGCCAAACACACATTCACACACACACACACACACACACACACACACACACACACACACTAGCTGCTATGACAAAGTAATGCGCAAGCACATCATCCACGTTGGCTTATTAATTCATAGAGTGCAAAAAATCAAACAAAAAAATTGGTCATTGTACTTGTGGTGTGTTTATGTACTGTCCCTTTCTTTCCGTTTTGGAGAATGCTCTCTGAACTCCATAGATGGTGTGTGAAAGAAAATGTTGGCAACACAGGGAGGCGAAATGTGGATGAGCTGTGGGTTCTCAGAGTTACACCCAGCTGATTTTATCTTATAAGACTTTCAAGGAAAATGAAAAATAAATTTAAAAAACACCCCATTTTCCCTTCATCTCCACCTCTTCTTCAGCTTTACTGACAAATGCTGACATTGTTCTACTACATTGATGTTGGAGTGATTTGAGTACCAGTGGATCTCCATCTGCTCACATTAGGCATGGTAATGGAACAGTGCTGGGTTATGTTAATGTAAGTGGTGTAGGACAAAGGGTCTGTAACCCGGCCTGGGGCTCAGATGTCCACTGCAGTCCCTGGCTCTGTTTTCCAGATACAACACAGAAAATCCACAGACAGCTGCCATATGTTGGCTTCTCAGTACAATAACCAATCACTGATGATGTTCGCCAAAAAACCTCCACCACGAGTACCCAAAATTGAAGGCAAATAATGCTTAAAAATAACTGGTATCTATCTCTAACAAACGCTCTGGTGAAATTGTTTTGGACCAACGCTACCGCACCAATATTTTAAAATATTAATTTTAATGAAAATAAAATAGTCTTTTTTTTTCAGTCATTTGTGTTTTTAAAAATAAATGCGCCTCAAACATGCAATGGAAGCCACAACACTATTGTTACCTGCATGTTGACGATGGTATGGACGATGCATTTTGACCAGCGGTGAAGGTAGATCACATGGCTTTGAAAAATATAGAAAATCAAAGGGTTCAAACAAATAAATGATGCTGATTCATTCTGAGATTCGAACCACAGTGTCCTGCATTGTAGTCAGTAGTATTATTCACTGAGCAATGCAACCACTCATATAACCGAGTAATCATTCACACACCTATTCGTTGATCGCATTTCTTAGACTTAGACTTCCTTTATTGTCATTACACAGACACACACAATGAATCTGGTTTAACAAAATGTCATAGATTGTCAGCTGATAACACAAATAAATATGGAAATATAAAAGTGCACAGTTGATGAAATGAA
>JAPTHA010000005.1:16707690-16721379 GCA_029814585.1 Gymnapogon annona | reverse complement strand
TGTGTGTGTGTGTGTGTGTGTGTGTGTGTGTGTGTGTGTGTGTGTGTGTGTGTGTGTGTGTGTGTGTGTGTGTCTATGCGGGTGTGCGGGCAGGCGGGCGGGTGTGTGTGCCTCTGCTGGTTAGAAAACTATTTAGATATACTTATATAATATGCATGTTCATGGCTTTAATAATACATTATATTTAAGTATTTAACATGTGGAAATATAATGTACTTCCCATTAAAGCAAACCATGGGCATTTTAAAATCATTATTATTACTTATTCCATAAAAATACTAACAAATTCCTGACCAAAAAGTCACAAACGTATTGCTCAATTTTATAGCTCAATTGCTGTCGCACTGCATTATTTTATTTTTTTAACACCATACATTATCAGGGCTTACAGCACATCTGTCTCACCTGTCACACTCTTCTATGTGTCTCTTTCATTTCTCTGTGTTTCTATAATCGGTGTTCAAGTTGGAGAGGTGTCATTTCTGGCGCCTCAGGCCAAATTCCACATTTATGCTGAACACACACCCTCACTTTAATAGTTAAAGCTGTCTATGTGAGACATAATGTGACCCCTGTTGCGTTCATTACACTCATGTCTGTAAAGACAAGTCCAGCCTGTTAACGGTGTGTGTGATGTGCACACTCGGTTGTATGTTATGCTATTTAATCCTCTACACAGTATCATAACATGTCCTTAAGCTATGTCACCTAATGTTTCAATCAGAAAACATATAGAATTGCTGTTATAAACAATACCAACCAAGCATAATTTTTACAGCATAGGTGCTGAATTCTGGAAACAATAGCAAACGTTTTCACAGTTTTCTTACCCCTCTGCCCTACAATTTGTGTACATTTATTTAAGTATATTCTTTGAGTTTATATGTAAACTCTTTGCAATAAATATGAAAAAAAGAAAAGAAATTTAATTCATGTGCTTTTAGAGTTTTTCTAGTTGAAGTCTGTGCACTTCCAGCTGTGTCCAGTGGGAAGTGCTGGACACTAAGAGGCAAACAATGGATTTTTTTTAAATCCCATTTGAACGACACCATTATTTACATATATGATGTTTCCCAGAATTAAACTTAATTGTATGGGTCTGAAAGTCAGAACTTTTTCAAGTATCAGACCATGAAAATACACAGAAAGAAAGATTCAATGTGATTTGTTCCAAGTCGCTAAAGATGCCTCTGCATCTTCAACATAACCAAATTTAAATTCATTTGTCATGATTTCTAATAGTCTAATAGTTTTTTTTTTCTTTCCGATGACCCTGCAGATGTTACCCTGCAGATGTGTGTTTTGTGTTGGGACATACAGTCCACTGAGCAATTTCATGTGACTTTTCCAGGTTTACCACACACTGGCTTGTAAGATGACCTTTTAAATACAGAAACATCATATAGGAAATAATAACACAATTCACACGTGATTAAAACAGGCACTTGTCTCTCACTGTTGAATATTGTTGATATTCATGTGACACATCCCATGTTGGGTCACATGGGGTGTCAATGGAATGGAGCGTATCTCATTTAATCTGGTTTAACATGTATCTAAGCGGCGGTGGAGAGGTATATTTTTCCACTTTCAAGAGAAGTTTATCAAAGACATAAAAACCATAAATAAGAATCCTTCATTAGTTCTCACTGTTGATCTCTACGTATTGCATTCCATCTCTGTCGTGTACCCACCGCTGTATAAATTATCCTCTCACAGCTCTGAGTTGGAAATAACTGCTGGACAGGTCTTACATGTACTCTGAATATTTTATGCCCTTTCAAATGCATGGCTCTCTAAAATAGATTTGTGCTTTATTCACACCAAGTGGTGAGATAAAGATGATTCACCGCCTGGTATTCGGAAACTCAACAGGCCAGTGGAGTGTGCCTTTTTGAAAGCTCAGTTAACGATATTAATTATCACTCACAAAATCCCCCATCAGTCCAATCTTACGCATACAAGAATAAATTTGATGATCAGAAAGTAAAGATGAAAGAGTCAGATGAAAAAGCATGACACAAGCAGATACCCGCACTGAAAAGGAGCAAAGTTGCACTCCATCACCACCAGTCAATCATTCACCAATAATACCAGTTAAAACCTTCCCTAAAGCTTCCTGTGTGTGTGTGGTGTGTGCATGTGCATGTGTTTACATGGATAGCTGAGGCCGTGTTATATTAAGTTTAGGCGTGTGTGTGTGTGTGTGTGTGTGTGTGTGCAGTGAAGTATTACTTATGTGTGTGCATGTGTGTAGAAGTATGCGTGTCTCTGGGAGTGGGGGCTGGGGGGGGGGTGAACACACAGTGACAGAGTCTCTTTCTTAGTGGAGAGACTTTGAAGTTGGGGCAGTTCTCTCTTTGAGGTGGTCTATCCCCCGTTCTCAACAGCGTTAATCATGCATGAAGAGAACATGCTCGCGCTACTGATGGTTTCCCTCAGTCTTCGTGTGGGATGGGGGTGTGAGGGAGGGGGTTAGACTCGAGGTGGGGGTGGTGTAGTTGCAGCGCTGATTAGCATAGCCGTGGGCTAATGCACTAAAAAGAAAGAGCAACAAATAAATATACAGGGTCAGCTCGTTCAACCGTAGCTACAAAGGTAGAGAGGAAGGCGACTGAAAATCACAAAGCCAATAGGAGGAGGCTCTGTTGCAAATCACTGAAGGGAATAAAATGTATTAAACAATGTCAAATTGAACATTAATACAGATGAAACTGTGCAAATATTTCATTGCCTCAGTGGTCAAGAGATGTTGACATTTTAAACCAGTGCTTCTTTTACTTTGGGCTGAATTGGTGGATGAGGTGATACATTTTACCCTGAGATTGTCAGACAAATTCTTAAATGAGAAGTCTGGGACTCTTTTGATGATTAGGGACTGATACAAACAGGCTTAAAGTAAAATGTCTCTGGATGCATCAGAAATACATCACAGCCAATCACAGTGATGTCATTGTATCAAACCTTTAGGACCAACTGCAGTCAGCTGAGTCTGTGTTCAGGCAAACATCCAATTGTAAAAGGCCAATGATGGTGGGTTGTTTACCTAGTTTTCTGCCGAATTTTAGCACTGTCGCATACATTTATTATATCAGGGTAATTTAATTGCCACCAGAAGTTAAGTAATGTGTTTGGAGAAAGAAGAGGTATTTTTGGAGAAATGGGGAAAGAAGTGTTAGAGTACAAGCCCCAAGAAAAGGACAGCAGAGAGAGAGAGGAAATAGGGTAGTGGGGAGGACTTTTAGCTTGGGGAGGCACAGACAGTTGAGTCATATTTCAGGCCTGATTGGAACTGACAAAGTGTTATTGGAGGACTCAGTCGCCACAGCATTGTTTGCTTTAGAAAGTCAGAGCCAGATTTATTATGACTGAAAAACATTAGAGAGATCGGAAGTGGGGACAGCGCAGGGAGCACGGCATGTCTGTCTACACAGAGAGAGGAAGAACTTTAGTGGGCTCGTATGGAGATGTATTAGGCCAGATCTGACATTTTATGCCGTTCATAAAAAAGATTTAAAAGGTGGGTGTTGAAATCACTAATGCAGTCAAAAGAATGACAGAATATTACCAATATAAAGCTGTCAGTGCCAACAGGCGGCCATTCCACATTAGTTCACTCATGGAGACAAATGGCCACCATTTGCCACCTTTAGTGTTATGGCCATTGGGGTTGAGAGGCTGAGGAGATAGATAAGCATATACATCTCGTGTGTGTTGTGTGTGTGTGTGTGTGTGTGTGTGTATATATATATATATATACTCTTTTTTTTTTTAATCTCATCACAAAGCCCAGTCCCTCCCTGTACTATTTGCATTCAGACTAGGTTGAAGTCGCAAAAGCTATCAAACTTTAAACTGCCTTGGTCTTAAAAGTAGCAAATTATGAAAGCGGAAATAGCATCTATCAACTGGAGCTAGACCAACCGAAGAAAGCACCGCCAGTTAAACTGAATGACTAAATAAACAAGTGAGATATATTATATGATTCATTATGTTGAAGTAGAGAAAGAGGGAGAATAAGGAAAGAGGAAAGAACAACAAAAGAACGAAGAAATAAGCAGAGTATTTAGTGTATTTACAAATATTGCCTTCTTTTATCCTAATGGCTGAGGTGCCCAGTGCTACTGATGTAAACACATCCATATGAATCTGTCAGAATTATGAAGTCACTGCTGAAAAAAGTGTTGTTGCTCAACTTTCCCCTGTACAAATATAGCTTAAAATAAAAAGTTAACACAGGCAGAAAAAACAATTGCAGCCAGAGTAGGGCGCTCTCATCCTGGCTAGAGCTCCAATATGTTTTGATAGTTAATGGGCAGTGTGGAGAGGCTAAGCTCACTGTATTTGAATAACCTTCGCCTGACCCCCTCCTCGCACACTGGGACAGGGAGCAACAGAGAGAAAGAGGGAGCAGAAAGGGAGGTGGCCAGGCCACGGAGGTGCATTTGCCTCCTAAATGAATGAAGGCTCTTGCTGTTTGTTGCTGTTGTTGTTTGAGTTGGCTTAGACAGTCCACACAGTACGGTGGCACAACCAAAATCAGCTGATGGCTACAGAGTGTCTGCCTGATACTCAGATGTTTATTAGTTTGGAGATTGAATCAGATTTAATAATTTCCAAAACAGAAACTGAACAAAAGGTGCAATATTTAAACATGTGTGAATAATTATAGCAAAAGAATGTCTTATTAAAAGAAAATACATTTTAAAAATACATCATAGAAACAAACTGTTATTTTTATGTTTATTGCTATGAAAAATGTAGAATTTTGGGAGTTTATGCTATTCGATAGAAGGACTTGAGATACATGGAGGTTTAGTCAGTGGATAAAAATCAACATGTATATTCAAAGGAAATGCTTAGTTTTAGATCCAAAAGATAAGCTATTTTCAGATAATATGATGGAACATCAGGGACAGTAATGCCTTGACACATTGTCTTAAAGCATCCAGCAGTGATGGAGCTGATGATCATTTCTTTCATGCCAGATGCCCTTCCTGACACAACCCATTGGATGCTCTTACAGGGGATCGAACCCAGTATCCCTTTGCACCAGCCCAGTGCTTTACCAACTGAGCTATCCAGCAGGGTCCAGCAGTGATGGAGTACATGTCACTTAATGGCAGTTTCAGCAAAGAAGCAGAAATGGAAGAACATGGACATAATGCCAGTGGTAAAAAACTGAAAGGTACAGATAAATGATGACACAATGGAGAGACTGAAAAAAAAGAAACAAACTCGTTGCGATGTGGAGATGAGAGGAGAGAGCAGGACTGAGAGGAAAAGCATTTCAAGACAGAGGCTGGCAGACGCAGTGGCCTTGGCTGTGACACAGTGCAAAGCTCTTATGCACAACGGAAATCCAGCTGGTCCTGAGCAGGTGATGAAACGCCAAGGACTGAGCTGCCCAGAGAAAGAAAATGAGGATGGCAGTGAGGTGAGGTTAGGAGAGAGAAGACACAGCACCATAGGCTGTCTCACATGCTTCAAACATAATCGCAATTTAAGTCGAGTTGTTGTTTTGCCTCTTTTTAAATATGAGCAATCTCTCACTTTTTTTGCAGAGTAGGGTTCAACTGCAGTGCCATGAGTACATGACGCAACAGTCATTTTCAGTCTCCCCAAAGGAATCTGGTCATATCTGACACCCTGCTATCCTTCTCGCCTGCATCCCTCTCAGCGTCAGAGGGTGGGGTCTGGCTTTGGAGAAAATACGTTCATAGTTTGATCCCGCATGAGGGTTCCCTGGCCAGGTCGCGGGGTCATGCCGGGGTCGGCGTGGATGTGCTGATCTGGGAGCGATTAGCCTAATGTGATTAGCTGTGATACGACACGCAGGCAGAGCCAGGTGTTAGCTGACGAGACATAAGTGTAAGTTAAAGGGGATTGCGGCCTGATGCACTTATAGGACCACAGTTGAAACTGGAGTTAAAGGGTTATTCAGTGAGTGTTTTCAAAGTGGAATCACATTTTATAGTTCTATACCTATAGCCCAGTACATCAGGGACAGTGTTAGGGGAGGGTTCAGTCTATATACTGGGATAAATGTAGTCCATTCTGACAGATCCTATAATGGTTGTAGAAAACCACCAGGTCTACATGAAGCACTCACAAACTCTACAGTGTAGAAAAAAATCCAAATATGATTCAGTTGCCAGAAATGAAGGGAATCCTTTCCAGACTGTTGTTCTGTTCGAATTGTGAATAGTTAAAAAATGACATGTGTATTGAAGTGTCAGTTTTCCCCTTGTATTGCCAAGTATATCAGCAAATCAGGTTTTGCATTCTGAATATTTACACTGTAACCCATCAAGCGGAAATAAAAGAATTTGATAGATATAATGTAACTGGAACACAGTATGTCACAACCTGTATCTGGTCAAAGTTAATCACTGATATGTCTAAATAGGAATAAAAAGAGGAAAACATGTTCTTCATTATAAGTAACAATGTACAATGAAGAGGTGGAACGGCAATGTTCCTCATATTCGCTGGCCTTGTATCTCAATGGAACTCAACGAGGCTCAGTAAAGTACAAATAAACAGACGAATAAAAATATTCCCAACATGAACTTCTGTTAACCTCCACAAAGTGTTTTGATGATTAAAGTAAAACATAATCGACTCAATACGTTGTGTTTGCTCATTGTTCATTGTGAACCAATTCACTTCATGTTTTTTCTTGTCTCTGTCTTTAGTGTATCACCCAATTGAATGCCCACTGCATCTCTGTGCTCTGTGTTCATTTATCCCTGAGGCTAAATACACTAGCTGTGGTGTGTGGTGCAATGAAGCCATCAAGCCTGCAATGGAGAACTCTGCCCGGGGGGGGGTGTGGGGGGGTGGAAACAAGGTGACTCACATCTATCAGAGGAGGCGTGTTGTCTCCCACTATCACATTAATGCTCCATGTTCCAATGTAGGCCAACATTACTGTGGGGTGGATATGACGGGCAGGTGAGAGAGGGAACAGGTGAACGTCATATAGTGACCCTTGGTTTATAGTTTATTTTGGGCCATTATGAGAACCTGATATGGAGAGGGCAGAAAAGAGCACTGGCAGCTTCTGAGGAGTGATGATGTACAAGGAAGGGCCATGGTACACCACAGATTAAAACACACTTAAACTACACTACTCACTTCAACAACTAAAAATGGCCTGAAATGGTTTCTGATCAATACCGAATGAAAGAGTGACTGCTAACACACAGAGTAATGTATCTCCTATGGCAATGCTGCAGGAATCCATTACGAATGTGGACAGTAGGACAGATGTTACATAAAGCCCAAGTTCTACTTTTCTTAATCATAACTACTCAGATTCAGCTTTGCCTGACTCTCAGTGATGACACTGGTTTTGTTTCTTCCAACCTAAATGTAACAAAAGTGCCAAATTGTCAATGGGTAGAGACATACATGCATATATACCGTATAATATACCTGAGCAGGGCTTGTAGGACTTAGGAGGTGTGAGGTCAACACGTCTCTTGATGTCTCATACGGTTCACTTTATTTATGTATTTATTTATTTATTTATTTATTTATTTATTTATTTATTTATTTATTTATTTATTTATTTATATCTCTGTCAGTATACCTGTCTTGTGTTTTTTTTTTCATTGTGTCTTTTGTTGGTTTGTTTTAGGGCTGTTGTCAATGACCCTATCTATAACTGCAGTGTACTGTAACTGTCATGAAAAATACAAAATAAAATAATACTCCAAAAAAACATGACAGGATAAAGTGCACATACAGGCTTCATGTAATAAGGAAAATAGAGGAAGACACTAGGCGGCCATTCATAACAATTCACATCCTAATGGTGATACATTTGACAAATTCATGTAAAGCCTGGAACTAGGTTTGTTTTATTTGAACAAAACACATGAAAACATACCAAAGCTATTCCAAACAAGTCATTCTGACTAAGATGGTTATAAATGGAGACAAAGAGAATGACATTTGAGATGAGAAATGATTGTCTGACCTTTGACCTGGGCGTGGGACCAGGCTGACCTAGACGGTCAAACAGACGCTGTTGGTTCTGGCTGTAGATGCTGACTGTGATATATGCTTTCCTGGAACCAGAGGGAAGGAAGTCCGGGTTTTAAAATATAGCGGATATAATTTATTTTTAATATATGAGAGTTTGCAGTGTCTGCACGAACAGCACAAAGACTTCTGGAGTTATTCTTTATGGTAGACACTGCACTTTTAAGGCTATAAGTTACATCAATAACAGCTTGTGGCTTCTATTTCAAATCCCATTTTATCTTTAAGCCCCGATCATGTAGACGAATAATGTACGTTTAGAATGTGTGTGTGCATAGGAACCGTATAGCGTTGGGTGGCTCTCAAAGAGGTGCAGGTGTTTGTCTGTGTCCGTCTCTCGTCTCTAGTCATCGGCACATAAAGAATTGAGCTTTGTGCCATACAAACTCATGTTACCTCAACTTTAGCCTTGTAGAGAAACCAACCATAGTGAGTTACATGGCTTTGTTTCCTACAAAGGGCTGTGGGAATGACCCGCCAGAGTTTTGGATCAGCACCTGGACACAATTCCAAGGGGAGATACTGGTCCACAGGGAAGAATTTTAAGTTCTGTCATGAGCAGTGTGTTTCTACAGCAACACGTCCATGGCAAGATTATAGATACAGTCATTTACGAACAAGTGCAATACATAAGGCATCTTAATACGGCTAACTATCAGTTTTAATGTAATGATTTTCTTTGCTGGTTTACTTTTAAAAGATGAGTCGACCAAATTTTTTACTGGAACAAGGTCATCAGTGAAACAGCGTCAATGGAAGATGCTAATGGATAAGCATTTTTGTTGTATTGATCCATCTTTACTTTAATGTACTACATTCAAAGAGTCATGCTGCCTTCAGGGTTAAAAAGAAGACACATCCAGTAAATCCTAGCTGGCTACAGTGCTATAACATTTACAATGTTACCTGTTTTCAAAACATGCTATGTTAACCAGCACAAAAATCTAGTCATACAGAACTGGTGAACCTGAGGGCAGGTGGTCCTAGTTTTGCATCTGATGAAGTGGATACAAACCAAACTGCTGTGTGTTTAGCTTATATTTATTTAGAATTTTTTCATGTAGCTGATTGTTTGAGATGAGCCCCAGGCCCACCCCAAGCACCCACGGTCTGACTGTTTAAGTGTTTACTAATATTATTGATTCAGTATCATTCAAGCCTCAACATTTCAGAATGATCATCACTTGTCTACAATAAAACAGCATGTGGCAATTAATGGTGGTCTGTTGTAGACCATCTCTTGATGACTGTATGAATAATTACAAATTGATACCATCTAAATGGACCAATGGAGTCATTTTAGTGTATTGCACACCAAAATTAAGCGAAATAATCAAACGAATCCCAAAAAAAATGTTGTTTCCTGTTTGTTTTCTACACAATTACGACAAACTTTAAAGGGTCTTTTCTATTTACATCTTTGTATTTGAGTTTTATTTTATTGAATATAGAGTACATGTGTATTTCACATTTCCCATTCAAATGTAGTCAATAACACAGACACATATTCCTGAGGAACATAAATGTCTATAGGGAATTTACATTGTGGGGTTTTACAACATGTGATGTAAAACAGCCAACAGCCGGAGTGTCACGTTCTGTGCTGTATTGGTTCCACAAAGTCCCTCCTGTTGGAACACCTGGTTGTTTAAGAGGTCTCCAACAGGACCTTAAGGTCCAGAGGCTGAACCTGGAGCTTCCTTAGCGTGAGCCCTGGGGCCACCCGCCTTTTGTCCCCAGGACGCCAGCTCTGCTCGGATTCCTCGCTACCATTCCTGACTCCGTAAGGGAATACTCCAACTACACGGGGTCCAAGGGGTGGTCATGACCACATGTACATGTGAATGCATACATTTGTGTGTGTTTGTTGATCTGTGTTCTTAATTGCCTGATGGGATGGATGACATCCATGTTCAACAACAGACTGAAGCTGAATAGTGCACCTGCATCATTGTTCAAAGTACACTGCCCTGACTCTTCACTGCTCTGACCTTTGACCTGTAACTGCAAACCTGGACATGCTGAAATGTAGCAGGGATGTACTAGGCCTTCTGATATACAGACCTTGGCTGTAAGTGTGAACTATTATTGTATCTGTGCGTGCATGAAAACATATTCCGTTTACCTTGAAGCTTTATCGTAGTGCTTGATTGAAAATGCACAACTTCCCTGCGGGACTAAACAATAGTGTCAGTCTTAGGTCCAGAGTTCAAACAAAGGGCCCAGGAAGTGTACAAAAGCCTGTTTGGCAGCTTCAAATATGTGAAACCAGCTGTGAAGGACATTAGGCAGTGACGCCAAGACTGCTGAGAGTGAATTTGTACAGTACAGTATGTAGGAGATGAGAACATGGAGACAAAGTCTGGCTGGTCCCAGCTGTCCCTTTAAGACTGTAGTTATTACCAGCTTTATTGTTATAACTGCCTGTTTTTTAAAGGGGCAGGCAAGCCAAGGGGGTAATCCACCCGTCAACACTCACATTAATGGCCTAATTGGTCTCTTTTCTCTCAGTCAAAACGCAGGATTCAGCCTCACGGAAATGCTAAGCCCTCAGAGCCCCCCATGCTTAAATACCCGAGAAATGCATGATGTCTCTGCAAAGTGGAGCCGTCACTGCCCTCCTCTGTCTCATTCACATTGTTGTCATTCCTCTCTTTCTGTTTCCCTCCATCATGCTAGGCGTCATTTGTGGCACCATCTCACAGACAACTTTAGTGGTTTTAACCTCCAGGCCTGAACCGGGTAATATGTTGTCAATCACAAGATTAATAATGCGGGGCAAGAAAAAGCAGCGTTAAAACGATGCAAAACATACTGAATTATGGAAATACTTGTGGTGTGTCATCAAGAAATACTGTCATTTTATGAAGTCTGTGTCTGTGTGTACTCTGTTTCATAGAACACATGATAACCAGCATTGGAAAATCTAAATGTACAGTGGAAATCACCTATGGAGAATCTAGTGAATGAATATAACTTTATGACATAGCAACAATTATTATCATTATTAATCACTTTGATAGAACTCACTATTTTTATTAGGTTTTTAACTATTTCATGTCGTCACCCTTCAAAAACAGATCTATAAAAGTCAGACTATACTTTTTTTTTGTATTTCAGAAAGAAAATGACTCCAATCAGTCAGACAAGATGATGTGATGTGTAGACCAATGCACACTAATTCAAAGTCAAGCTACAGAAAACATTCAAAAGTCAAAGTATGAGTTAATGCTGCCAAATAAATGAAAATGGTAACCAAATGAATGCCACGATCTACATGTACACTTGATATTAAAGAATGTAATCACTTTGTACAATGTCGAATCATAAACATATAGATTTATAATGTTAATTTAATCAGACAATACTTGTGGCTGGAGACATTGAGTCCGAATTGACCATGTTCTCCTCCTCCATTGTCGAAGCTGCTGCTCGTTGCTGTGGTGGCAGGGTCTCTGGTGCTTTTCGTGGCAGCAATCCCCGAACCAGGTGGTGGACACTGGAAGTAAGGGTCGCCGTCAGGCTGAAGAAGGAGTCCTATCGGGCATTATTGGTCCATAGGATTCCCAAGGCAGTTGATGGGTACGAGCAGGCCAGGCATGTTGCGGTCCAGTCAGTGACGGAGGCAAAAACTTGGACCTGGGAGGAGTTCGGAGAGACCATGAAGAAGGACCACCAGTGGGCCCCGAAGAAATTCTGGCAAGCCGTCCGGCGCCTCAGGAGGGGGGAAGTACATTTATGGTGGAGGCCGGGATCTGCTGACCTCAACTGCGGATGCCGTCAGGTGGTGGAAGGAATACTTCAAGGATCTCCTCAATCTTGCTGCCACCTCTTCCACAGAGGAAGTAGAGACTGGTTGCTCGGAGGTGGACTAATCCATTTCACAAGCTGAAGTCACCGAGGTGGTTGGAAAGCTCCTCGGTGGCAAGGCACTGGTTGTGGATGAGATCCACCCCGAGTACCTCAAGTCTCTGGATGTGGAGGGACTAAAGTGCTAAAGTTAGCTTGGTTGCTGTGGTTGAGACAGTTTGTTGTTTACCCAGAGGACAAATGTGTACAAAACTCAAACTACCTCCTGGTGCATCCAGACAAAACAACCCATCACTGCTGGATCTCCTGCTTCTCTGGTCTCTTTGGTGTCTATTGATATAAACACATCACACATCAGCCTGGTCAATAAGTCTGAATCTGTCACCTGCTGTTAACTGATGTCTCTTCGCATGGTTTCTGGGTATTGAAGTTCATGTCTTTCATTCAGCTCTCACTGTCCAATTTTGAGCCAGCGGTACTCCTCTCTCCTCCACCTAGAAACCCCTACCCACCCGATAATATAGCCTCACACTGGCAATGCTGACACCTGGGGATTTAAGAGGAGCACTTGTGGTACTAATGCCTTGCTTCAGGGAACTGTAGCAGCAAGCATTCCATTCAGGTTTCCCAGGGTGACATCAGGCGGGCTACTTCAGCGTCCTTCAACAATTTTTGCAAAAATTCCCAGACTTGGCTCAAGCTTCTGTCTGCCCTTGCAGGACAGTACACTCAATAAGTGATGTAATATAGCTTAGAGGTGATGTAGGATACTAGAAGAGAAGATCTAAACTGTTTCATAATACTATTCTCTGTCCTCTTTGTTCAGACAGAACCTAAAATGCAACATTTTCATTCGGTATGCACAAGCTATTATGTCTATTGTGGCTCCAAAGAAGCTTTAACTCTAATGGCACCCCTCATTTGAGTCAACTCTATGAAAATATACACAACTAAAAACAGTGGCAGTGAATGATATATCACTGCTATTCAGTCATAAACAGTGATGAATCTCCAGGGAACAATTAGATAATGCATGGAGAGAATAATGCCTCTCCGTGTCTCCACAAAATAGTACTGGACCTTTATGGGTTAAGTAAGAGCAGTTATAATCACATATTCCAAGGTATATAAATGGAAATAAAATGAATTCCTTTAAATCCTTTTCACACTTGTTAAGTGCAACAAGTCCAGACTGTTGACTGATCTGCTGCCGTGTGATTGTTAATAAGTGAACCTCTTCATTCGTGAGCTGCGTAAATGGCTTTTAAAACCTGTGTGTATATAAATCATTACATTCTCACCAGTTCCCCAGACACAACGATACTGAGATTTGTGTTCTGAGGGCAAATGAAGTTCAAGGAAGCATGTCACCACGTCCCTGTTTTGGCACAACTCTCAGACTTTATCCATCATAATCTAATTTTTTATAGCGCACACAACACTTTTGAAACATTCTGTGTCAACCCAGGAAACCATCCATGGGCCCCTATCCCTTCATGAGGTGTTCATTGGAGAGGTCAGCCACAGTGTGAACACAGCTATCTAGAGACAAGGGGTTAGGCAGCTAAATGAAGAGATTAGTACACTGTGAACGGCCACAGGTGGATGCACTTATTCTATCATTTCCTAAACTTAATGAAATCAGCAACAGAGTAAGAAGGACGGTGAACGTAGTGGTGGGAAAGACTGAGGCATATCAACATGGTGGACAACATGACTGGCTACTCAGTAGTTTTCAATTTAGCCCCCTGACTCACACACACACACACACACACACACACACACACACACACACACACACACACACACACACACACACACACACAC
>JAPTHA010000005.1:16611895-16629430 GCA_029814585.1 Gymnapogon annona | reverse complement strand
TGGCAAAGTATGGAATAAAACTATATGAATTCAGCTAAATAGGATATAAAACACCAACATGACTGAGTAAAGGTGAAGCTCGTAGGTTGAAGCGTGAATATTTATGTGTGTGGGTATGTGCAATAGGGGAACAAATGACCACCAGTATTTATTCTGATACTGATATAATGATAAAAAAAGTGTTTTCATGTTTGACATAACTGTGTTGTGTCTCTGGTAAACAGTCCAAAACCGATTTAGATCAAACCCCAGCTCCCTTCAGAAAGCTTTAGTTATTCTTTTGAGTCGTTCCATTCAGAGTTGTACTTTTGTCGGTGTGACAAAAGTACAATTCCAGCTTCTATTATTAGGCCTGTGATAAGGTCCAAAATTTCAGCCCACTCCTCTGATTAAAGACACCACAGCTGATATCGTAGTTTGGTTTCAGCTCATTAACACAGGCTTTGTTCTTTCTTTTCCTCATGTAACTTTCATATAAGACATCTTCACTTCGACTACACATTGTCCAAAGGTTAAGATTAGCAATCCAGTCCATGCACGTACAAACACACAAACGCCACATGCAATTGCTTTTGCTTGCAAGGCCCGGAGGTAATTCATGGGAGATTGGTGACGGTGTTGCTGTGAGATGTGCAATGTTGTGTGGAGAGAGTGTATACATGGAAACCAACGGTGGATAGTGATGTACGTGTGTGTGTGTGTGTGTGTGTGGATGTTGGTAGGTGCGGGTCATCTGCAGACAACCCAACCTTACCTTATCTACAGCGAGGTGGGCTGTATTCGCAGAGATTAAACACATTTCGAAGAGATGCTAACTGCCGGGGCCTAAAGAAACCTGGGCAGGAAGAGCCAGTGTAGCTGCAGCCAGTGTTGTTGTTAGCTGAGGAGAAAATCCTTGTTCCCAACACTGATAAGGACATAAAGTGTTTCTGTCCCCAAGGGGGTGGGAGGCAGATTCAGCCTCTGTAGATCTACTGTAATGAATATCAATGGCAGGGAATGGGGCTGCTCTGGTCCCTTTGGGCCTCTGGTTGCTTCTCCTCTCTCTTCTGCTGTCAGAATTACGACAGGGACACTATGCATGAAAATGCGTGGCTTAATATATGGTAATACTATGTAAACACGGCTGATCTGAGAGGGAGGTTTGGAGGGAGAATAGATCGACGGTCGTCTGCGCTCAAAGCCGAGTCAGGGAGTCTATCTCTGAGCCCAACAGTAGCCTCTGAGCACATTTATCTGGAAATGAATATGATACACTAAACAGGAAGAAGGGAGGGAAGGGCCTTCGTGCGACGGGAGACGGCGGGGAGGGGAATGTGGTTACTGCAAACTCAGCACCACCTCACCCCATCACCATCGCCACCACCAGCTCTCCTCACTTTCTGCACTTCTTCTTCAGCAATATTCTTACTCCCTACTCCTTACCTTATTTAAATCGGCATCCTCCAGGCCGAGAGGTTACCTGAGCCTCTGTGAAAAGGGGGGGAAGAGGAAAAAAAAAAACATGGTAGCTACAATGGCAGGCATGTCACAAACCAGCCGGGGGTTTGGTTACTTCTCTAAACAGACTGTCTGGTAGAGCCAGGAGAGGTGGGGGAGTCAGAGTTGGGACTATTGTCTATAAAGTGGTGTGGGTTTCCCAACTTGTCTGACAGCATGACGCGCGCAGCGGCACATTCCAGTGCATAGAAACAAGATGAGCCACCTCATCGTCTGCCGCTATTCATCAAGTTAAAAAGAACCTTGTTATCGTTTCATTCAGCCGGTCATTCCTCAGCGGAGTTTTGATTCTACCCTTAACCAGAGAGCGTCGGACAGAACACGAGGAGGACAGTGACAGAGGGGAGAGGAGGGAAAAGAGTGCAGACGGTAGAGAGAAGTGTGTGTGTGTGTTAGTGAGATGCCATAGCCCGAGGCAGCGAGGTGGGATTTGTAAGCCCTTTGTAAGTAACAGGCACCACTCTTAGTAGGCTGAAGGTATGTTTTTGTGTGAGTAATCCGTGATGGATGTTTTAATTGAAAGCACAAGGCTTTTAGGGCTGTTTTCAGAGACCACAGCCAACATCTGACACCTCCACTCAGACCAACCCCCCCCCGCCAGCTCAACCCCCTACCCCGCCCCTCGGCGCACGCCCGGCATATATATAAGCCCAGGTCATACTCTTAAGGCACAAAGGGAAATCAAGGCTGACCAGATTAGCCCTGATGTCTCCTCGTTGTACAGCCGTGTGGACATGTGAAGATACTGTGAAGACGTGACTCAAAATAGTGATTTTCATTTTATCCTAAAACTTACAGCTGTATTGTTTACTGATAGGAAGAATCCTGAATGTATGACTACTTAGATTGAGAATGAATAAAATCAACAGATCGGATTCAGTTGAACGTGTTCTGAAAACCTGTGGTCATATGATCTCAGTCACTGGACAAAAATGTGTCCGCACATGTAATTAACGTGTGATTATTGTTGAACGTTCTAACCATACTAGTCAGACGTTTTTTTTTACTTTTTCCAATAGACAGCAGTTTATTGGGATGAAAGGCAATTAAACAGAATGTAGGATTTTTACATCAGAAACCAGAACATACTTCCATGTTGTAGATTTAAATGCTTTGTTTGGGGTCATTGATTTTAATGTAACTGAATATGGGTTTGTTCGTGTCACAGACTATGTATCTGTATTAAAACAAAGCTTGGTGTTGTTATCTGAACTTTAACTTAAGTAATTTTAGTACCTAAAACTAATTGTAGAAATACTTTTACATTAACATCATTTCATTGGAATATATAGTCACAAATGCTGTGTATTTACTCACGTTTGCTGAAATGTTGATTAGCGACATTTCATGCTGGTGACTGTGTTGGGTCTTGTAGATTGCTCTGTCTTTTTATGTAAGTGAATGGCCCGTGGTCTACCTCGATGACAGTGCATTCTTGGCATTTTCCAGTGGATTGTGAAAGGGTTCCATGTGCCTAAGGTGATGCAAATAAGGTTCTCAGTTTGTGCAGAATGTGCCATTACTTAGCTCGTTGGAAACATACATTGCAGTGTCAGCTGGACAAACCCAGGTAAGTGAGAGCGTTAATATCATATAAAACATTTTACTGGATTCTTCTAACTTTTCTAAAACATTAGAAGGTAGGTGATTTTTTTTTCCCTAAACAGTAATGCCCATAGTGATCACTTTCTTAAATAAAGTTAGACCACACTCGGGCTACCGTACCTGCATGGTCACGCTGATAAAGAGCAGAACAGCTGATCCAGCATGTGATGAGGCCACAGGGCAGATGAATAATTCCTACAGTAGCCTGGGTGAGGTCAGGGCCTGAAGGGGAACCATAAATTTACAACATGATGAGTCAGTTTTAGAAGTAGTTGACCCTGTTTGACCTATAGAGGTGGGACCTGAAACCTGGCTACCTGAAGCATTCCACGCTACTCCAGAAGTCTTACCGTCTCCTGGCTGACTGTGGGCTGGTTACAGATTCTTCATTACCGTCCTGTAAAGCCAAGATCCTCAAAATGAGAAAAAAAAGTCGAGCGCCCATTTAGAGAGTGCTCTTGACAGTGAGTAAATGGGAGCGAGCAATAGGAAAGGGGAGGAGAGTCTCTGGGAAACTTCACAGGGATTTCTTCTTTCTCTGTCCTGTCACTAGCCGCCAATTTACCCCCCAACGCATTCAGAATCAAAACTTAATTAAAATTTTGAATAAATAAAAACAACGAGAAAAAAACCAAGTTATTGAATTCTGAACCCTTTGATAGATTTATCCCCCCCAACCCCAGAATAATGCGAAATAAGATTTAATAACACCTTTCATATGGAGACTACAAAGCTGGCTATTTGCATTAAAGTGTAAATCGGCGTCAGGGAAAGGCAGTTTGCCTCTAAGCTTATTGATGTTCAGTTCTGAGCAGCCAGGCGGCATTGTTTCATGCCGAAGCTTGACGGATGTCAAGGTGATTATAGTTTAGATCACCCGTAAGAAGACAACGTTTGAAATGGTAAAATACAGACAGGCAACACAAAAGCCTTCAAATGTTTGTTTTACTGGGAGGGGAAGAATGGAGAGAGCGAAAACTCCCACTGAGTTTCAGTGTTCGCTCATAATTCACACAGAGGATGGATAACTTCACCGCTGTTCAAACAATCTGACAATTTTTTGAATTCTTCTGACGGGCACAAAGTCCTTCTGCAAAAACCATTATTGAATGGCATGACAACGAGAGAGAAAGGTGCGAGGGATTGTTGTATTAGTCCTATCTGTCCCCCTTTACCTCTGTTTGAAAGTAAGCCATGAGGCAAGACATGCAGAAAGCTGCACAAACTTCCTTGTTGGCTTACACTTTGCCAGGTGAGGTGGAACGAAAGAGAGATCCTCAGTGGAGGATTTGGAAATACTTCACAAAAAAAACTCTTTTTTTATGTTCATGTCATTTAACGTGTACGTGAAAAAACATGTTTTTCCTGTTGCTGATTTTTAAATATCAGAAGTGTAGACCGACAGACAGACAGACGGTGTGATGTTATCAATGTGAAAAGTTCTCCACGCAAATTTTCACCAAATACATTACCCAGCTTTATTTGTTTGTTTCCTCCATATCATTTAATATTCTCCAGATATAACACAAAATGCATCAACAACATGTGGTGTGAGGTAAAGGCAACCGGTAGATGGGAGGTAAAAAAATGGGGTGGGGTTCAATTCATACTGTGCTGAAAAGTGGTGTATTTTTATTTACTAATTTATTTTTTTTTTGGGGGGGGAGTACTACCACATTAATGATGATTCTTTATTCTACTTTTGCAATAATATTTTTAGTGTACCCGATCATTCGTGCACCCTGCGCATAGTCTGACTCTGCATTGTGTTGTATTATCCAAGTAGGTTCGTGGACGTGTTAGGATGCAGTTTCTTTTTTTTTTTTTTTGACAATGTGAAAACATAGGCTTCCCTCACTTTCACACACAAATGATGTCACTGCACTAATAAAATGAAACAGAAAAACATTACCACACGCTACAATTGTTACTGTTATGCACTGTTTAGTAATTACACTTATTGCATTAATACTATACATTTCTCTGAAATGTATTTAATGTTATGTTTTTTTTTTGCTTCTTTTTTTTTTTTGAGGTCTGTTAAAATGTGGCCAATCCACCAGAATGAAAATCTCTTGCAGAGGACATGACCTGAGCATGTGCTGCAGTATCTCCAGACCTGTCCCTGACTTGACACTTTCAGACGGACTTCTCCCTGTAAAGGTTCATACAATTGCGAGCTTGTGCCCCGAGGCTGGAGGTGTGCCGGAAGACTGCGAGCTAATGGCTGCCCTCCCCCTGTCCAATTACCCCTTATCTGACTGCTGATAGCGCTTACCTGCTAGCCTCAGTCACTGTCTAAGTTGCATGAGAGTGACCGGCGTGACATGTTGCTTACAAGTAATCAGTATCTTCAAGCAGTTTAACAGACGGTTTTATAGTTTATAAATGTCACAGTGGGCAGTTTGTGTTGAGGATTACACAGGAAATATACATCGTCTGAACAGTAATAAATCATCACCACTGATTTTAAAGCCTGAAGCGACTTATAAAAAATAAAAGAAAACAAAATACCTGGTTGGTTTCTATGGGTTTCTGTTCATGTCTGTTATTAACTTTTGGGCTTTTATAACATGTCCACTTTTGTTACATGGCCCTCGTAATAATGGTATCATTTTCAAAGAAGCCTTTGAGCCTGTATGTGGATAAAAACATTTTTGACTACCACAAAACACACACTGCACATTCCCATCCCTATCGTGTTTTTTTGTGTCTCACCTGTAGCGTGTTTGATACTGTAAATGACCTGGTAGATTTATAGCACTGTCATAAAAGCATGTGAAACACAAAGCTCCAGCCATGTGGCGTTGGTTGCTGTGGTTACCTCAGGTGAGGTATATGCATGGGCTGACTGTATATGTATGTGCATGTGAGATGATGTTGAATATTTAGCTATTCTCAACACCTGAGTCTAAATGATAATTTATCTGCAAGAGAGGCAGAATTTTCACCACAGTTGAAAGCACCCAAAAATAATTACATAAATAAAAAAAAAAAATCCACAATGACTGATGTTCTCCTATAAAGAATTTCATACATTCACATGTTCTCCTCCCCATTTTTTTTTCCTTAGGAATAAAACAGTATAGAGATTGGGATAAGAAGTGAAAAGGGCTAAGTGGTGAAATGGATGAAATGATGGGATGCATGAAGGATGGAATTGTGGGTAAGGGAAGGCAAATAGGTACAGGGAGGAAGGTGGGAGTGAGGAGGAGCAGAAGAAGGAAGGGAAGAGGGAGGTCAGGTTAGGGGTCACGTGTGCGAAAGAGATAAGACCTCCTCATTCCATTTTGACTGACAGGCCAGGGGAGGGCTCTGTAAAGCCCCCGAGACACACACCTCCCTCCATCATTCTCCTCACCGCTATCACACTTTCTCTGGGCCATCACTCTCTCTGTCTCTCTGCTCCTATCGTACTCTCCATCATCCCCTTCTCCCTCCATCACCGGCATTCTACTTTTATCAAGCGTTTTCTTTTTTACTTCCAACACAGGCATCCTGTTCCTTGGCTGCATTCTATGGTCGGCGTGCTTCCCAACAGCGTTCCTCTTCTGGGCTCTTTGTACAAGTTTTTCATTTGTACGAGGCCTTTCTTATGTTCCGTCTTTGCTTTGTTGCCATTAAGTGTGCAGGCGATGTGTCACAATCATGCAGTGTCTGGTGTTTTTGGCTCAGCTATTGAGATACACATCACCTTCAATCAAGAAAAAAATCCAGTTAAAATTTGGGTCTTGACTTATGATAATACTTTAGTCGCCACTGAGATCTGGGAACACGGAAAGAAACATCAAATACTTGGTAGAGAAGGCAGATTATCGTAATGTTTTATTTGGTGATTGAATTGAAAATGTTTTTTATTCTCCTCGTGCAGCCACGGTTGAGGACAGGGAACCTTTAGGTTAATGAATGCTTGAGGGATGGTGGAGGTTACATGATGTCCAACTTCATCTACTGTTGCACATTTAAAAATGAGTACCAACCTCACATTGTGTCAATCACATTTCCGCATGGACTTTGAAACTTTGGACGATCATTAAACTTTTTGGAACTGGTTAAAATTTCAAATTTTCCTTCCTTTAGAAACTTATTTGACCACTTCATGAAGTGATGGAACACTTAACAGGAATCAAATGGTGTCAACACTGGCCGTGGATGAAATGGACTGTGAGGCAGCTCAGCCGCAATTTAGACAAACAGTTAATTGAACTCTTAATCTACAAAATTCACTGGTGGGTCTTTTGGATCTCCAACACGTCTTCGAAACACAAGTTCTACCAGCATACGACAGGAAATTGTGACAAATGATTGGACAACTACTGACGGTGATGTCATATGTGTTTGTTGCTGAAACACTCATTTCTGAAATATTACAATATAAATTCCCTGAGAAGGCCCTTACTGCACGAGGTTGGAACTGAGGTTTTTTTTATATTGGAGGGTTTCTGAAGCATAAGCTTTGCTCCTGTTCCAATTGGTTTCGTTCGGGAACTTAACCTGTAACACTGAACGCATTGCTCCTGCCCTCAAGGTGCCTTTTTTTTTTTTTTTTTTTTGCCAAAGCACAGAAACAAGCAAGAGAAAGACAAGAAAGGCGAAAACAAAAGCGTAAGCATTGTTTCAACGAGCATTATCTTCATTTTTAGCACTAAACAATCCATGACAATGCACGGCAACAACAGGAGCCTTTATGGAAGGCAGCAGAATGGAGTTGAGGCTTGTGAAAAGTGGCAGAGGAGACGAGACAAAGCGGGATGAGAAGGACGATCTTCATTGTGGCGTCTTTTCTCATTCTGCCATGAAAGACACCGGCGAGAAGTCCTCAGGGCCGCTGCCAGCTGCAGAACAATCACACCCATACGCCACAAACCCACCTCCCATCCAAACACATTAGTATAACATTGTCAAAGCTGTAGCTCTCCATATTCATCTCCACCCCTCTGAATGTGCCTTCAACGCCGAGATACAATCGCATCTTCTAGTATCAGAAACATCTTACATTTACATAACCCTTAGATTTGCACTCCCACGTGTGTATTTTGCACCTTTTTAAGCCATCATTTAATTTTTATTCCTGAAAAGGATGGTTTAAAATAAACCATAATCAGGGTAGATTAGATGCCATTTCAGACGTTATTGATGCAACGAGCACGTTAAGGTTTTTCTGGGCTCCATCGCACAAATAAGACACATGCTGAATAAAGGCCGAGTATAATCTATGCATCGCTGGTTCCACAGGATTATGGCGAAAAAAGAGAGACCAGGGAAAGAGTGGAGAGGTGGAAGCAACGGTAAGTGGAGTGACGGAGAGCGAGAGAGAGAGAGAAGGCAACGGATGTCAGGTTCTTCTCTCCATATAAAACACCAGACACAGCAGAGGAGGGGATTTGATTCACTTTTTAAAATGTCACCCAACATCTGTTTCATATTTATGATGGTGGCGCTGCCTCTCTGATGCCCCCTTCAACACTCTGGCGATTCTATCTCTGCCTCGGATTACCCCCACTACCCACCAATGCATAATTTATAAGGCTAATCTTTCAACGAAAGACTGCAGAGAGAGAGAGAGAGGGGAAAGGAGAGGCGAGGGAGTGTGAGAGAGCAAAAAAATGGATTATAATGAAAAAAAAATACCACAGATTTTTTGCTGATATGTGACGCTGATTTTGGAGATGATACCTTAAGTATCTCATGTAGTCATTAACAGGATTAAGTGAGTGGGCTTCAGATAAGGTGTGGAAACAATTCCAGATTCGGCACATCGTGTCCTCTTTAACCCAAACACAGACATATCGGTGTATGTGGCCCATGTTTTTCTTTATTCTGTAATTTGTGATGCCTTCAGATTCTTCCGATAAGCCACGGATGTCATTAATATCACTAATGATAACATTATAGCTCTCTCCTCTATCGGAATCAGATCAGGCATCGTGCGATTAGTTTTGCAGATTGGCGCAGAAGCTGCCATTTGCTCTTATGTTGCTCTTGCTATAAGAGCACTGTCAATTTTATATTTAAATCCGACATAAAACAGTCTCCATGTGAAACACAGTGGAGAAACTGGATTTTTGCTCCTCGTTGTCCTCTCTTCCTCACTTTCTCTCCATCCACCACGTCTGACGTGACAGTTTCTTTCCTCTTTTTCTCTCTTCACTCACTCAACCCCACTTCCTTTCCTTCCACCCCCTTCCCTTTTTTTCCTCAGCTTTATTATGAAAAGTACACAGTTTCGATAGAGCGCCCTTCTGACATTTTCGACTTATTAGCTAGTTTTCGTACCGTCTTCAATCAACCTCCTTAATCCTCACAGGAAGAAGCGCTTTTAATTCACAGATGGACTGATAAGGGTGCACGGAGCGAAGCGCCCGAGAAGCAGCGGCAGCAGCGCTAGCAAAGCAGGCCTCGGATGAGGAGGGGAAGAAAAAAAATAAAAGAAAACGAAAGACGGGGAAAAAAACGATTTACACGTAGATGAATCGTGCTTACAAGATGGAACCCTGGGCATTAGGAGCGGATCTGAATTTCCTATCTGTCATTTTTTTCTCCCTCCCTTCCTCCCCCCACAGTCGCCTGCATTTGTTCAGTGTTTTTTTTCCCTCCCTCTCTCTCTCTCTCTCTCCCCTCCTTCTTCTCCGCCATTACCCTTGCTGATTGCAATCTTTAAGCGCCATTGGGCCCACTGCTTCTGCAGTTTTTAATCTGTCTTTAATCCCATAGATTTTAAATATTCCCCAGCTCCCGGAGACTGGAGGCAATTAACTGCCCTTCTGATGCTCTCCTTATCAGTTGCCTCCTTGTATCTCTCTGAAGCAGCCTCAAGACACTGCCAGAGCTGACAAATAATACCGCCATTTACCGCCGAGCATCCTCGGGGACTGGAAGGGAGCGTGCGGCACAGCCACCACAGCATTCTAAACAGGTATTTGGTAAACATATCATACAGGGGAGAGAGAGGAGGAAATATACTGCAAAACACTCCCATAAGCAATGTATGTTTGTCTGGCTGCCATTTGCAAGTGTGTATACGTGTTCTCCCTCAGACCGAAGACAAAAGATTGTCCTCTAGCCTTTTACTGATGTGAAGAGGCACTGCTGTATGCGATGCACAGGCCACTGAGTTCCCATCGATTCAGAATGTACAGGTTGATCTGTGCTAGACCCCCACGGTCCTCCTGGAAACCCTAAATGAAATGAATTACAGGTATCTTACTCATGTAGCGTATTATTTTGCATAGGCATTGACACCTAAATGTAGTTTAGTAGACATGTTTTGATTGAGTTTGATTTGGATAGTTTTTTCTTTCCTTCACCGAATGACTATGAATAACAAAGTTTAATTGAGAGGCTCATAGTAAGAAGACAAACAAAAGGAATAAAGGTCAGAGGATAGTTCAACATATCTGATACTAATGCGCATTGTGATTTTCTTTTTTTTTACATTTGATATATTTGACATTTGATTCATTTCAAATACGTTGCGAAAAGTTAACATAACTTAGTATAGTATAAAACCGTATAAAGTATAAAAGCGTGTCCAACGAACAAACTGATTTTTTCATAAATGAAATCATATCTTTGCAATGTCTGAAAGATAAAATATACATTTATACTCAAATACAATATAAGAATAAATTAATGTTGTCCTCCACATTCCTCTGATTGCACATCATGTAAATAAATACATTTGTGTCATTAACAGTGTTTAAGCTAATAAGCTTTTAAACTAATTTCTCTGGTTAATTTACAGCTGCAGCGCTCCACCAAAACTAGTATTAACTACCTCAGACCCAGAAAAGTAAATGTATCATCTCATTTGGTCATTTATTAAATAAATATCTATATTGGAAACATCATGGTACAAGAGTTTTTTCAGATACTTTTTTTTATGGAATGCCCTTTGCAGTGGACAAGTTTTTTTTTTTTTTATAGGAAACTGCAAAACAGAAGTAAAACTAGCTGGATCTCTTATCTCATTAAAGTAGAGATATAAAGTGAAAGTGATGTTGGTGGAACAATACGAAACAAGGAAAGTCCAGCTGATACAATTATCTCTCCATTACTGTTACAAGACTACTGTGAAATGCTGTAAATAAATAAAAGTATAACACAAATGGAATGAAAGAAAGAATACTATGTAATAAAGTTTTAGTATTGGAAAACTGCTTGAATAAAATATTTTATACTTTTTTCCCATATTCAACTACACTATGTAGAGGCACCTTCCATGATAAGACAGTGCTGTCTCATAAGGCTCATAGTTAAACATGGCATTGGTTAGTTCATTCCAGCCTTTGCCAAATGGTTCAGGGTTCACACAAGAGGGCCGGAGTTCTCTTTCTGCAATCTCTCCAATCATCCCTCTCTTGATAATGTGTCCTATGGCAGTGCGATGAATGCAATCACCAGCCCGTGCACCACAAGCCTGCTAACATCACCACAAGACACTGCGGCTAAGCCAAACCCAATGGGCTCAGCCAAACTGACAGATAACCATCAGCTAAGAGCTTGGTGACATCATCAGAGAGAGACTGCTACTGACTCCACGCCAGGTTAGAGAGCCGCTAATCCAAACCGCAGACTACAATAACACAGACAGAGACAAAAGCAGGGAATGTGCATCATTACAAAGTCTTAAGCTCTTTGTTGACCCACAACAAAAAGGCTCTGATACTGTATAACGTGACCTCTCGTCTCTCTTACCGATGAGGGAGTCGAAATCTGACCATCGTTATTCACCACTTCTGATAGCTTCTGCCTACTTTCGCTTAAAATACCCCATGTTACTACCTCTACGTATTGTTCTGATACTCATTACTAAGTTGAACTAACCTTTTGCTTGACAGCCACTGGCATTATCTTTCCTCCTCTCGTGTTGGATTACAGGGTACACAGGCTTCTCACCATTAAAATCACATTCAATTACACAGAGGCTGGGAGGATTGGCTAGACAGCAGCTTTGCTATTAGGGAATAACGTCAAATTATGATTGCAAATGCAGTACATATGCTGGCACATGTATATATACCGAGATAATTAAAAAAAATCTTCTCAGTCTTTCTGATGCATATTTCAGTTGTGTTTTCATGGGATCTGCCACCTCAGTGCACTTCATTCCTCACGATGGAGCGAGAGATCCGTTCTTTTTGCGCATATGCGCCTAAGGACATTGGCCATGGGACCTTAGCAATGCATCATGGGATCATGTTCTGTTGGCCAGCCACTCCTGTAAATTTGAACCAATCAGCCCAGAGCTTGGATTTCATTTGTTTACCATCATATCTACAGCAGGATGACCTCTTTCTGGCTGTGTCTCAAATTGGATAAGTGGATCTGACACTATAGAATGTATGCAGCCATGTCTACACTCATTCACTCCTTATTGTGCATATTCTTTAATCCACTCCTACATGTGTGCAATTTGTGTGTCCCTCCTTGAATGTCTGTGCATGTGCGAGTACTTGTTTGTGTATTTGTGCGGTGGTTTGGGAGGTTAATCTGGTGCTGCTCTTTAGGCATGGCTGATACCAATCCAGAGAGCCATGGGGTCTGAGGGGGCCAAGGGTCTGCAGCTCAGCCCACAAACAGGCAGCCATGCCAGGCAGGACGTAGGCCAAGAGTCGGGGGCTTGCAACGGCGGTGAAGGGGCGGTGGCAAAGGAAAGGGAGGGACAACAATTGCTTTACTCTAAAGCCCAAACACTCGGGTCACACTAGGGGGCCACCCAATTTCACAGTCCTCAACAACATGGTTCCACCACCAATAAATGGACACACAAGGAAACAACTTGTGTCAGTGTGAAAAACAGAATCAAATTCGGTCCAGTGAAAAAAAAATAATAAATAAAGTATAACAACCATTTTTTGTATAACTTGAGAAGAAAATTGTAAATCACAGGCAGTGTCACTGGTGCTTTTGCAAGCTACAGGTCACAGATTTCAAGCCTCGCAAAATAAAACACCCCAGCACTTTGCCCCAAATCCAATCAAGCTCCGTTATCAGCTCCTTTCTCATCAAGTAGGGTTGATGGAGGGTGGTGTGTGTGTGTGTGTCTGTGTGTGTGTGTGTGTGGGGGGGGGGGTGTCGGCTTAGCACCCCCCAACCCAACCCAAAGCCCACCACCCAGTCCAACACACACACGCACACTCCACCCGAATCCACTTACCCCCACCCCACTCCCCTCCACCACCACCTCCCTATACCCTCCTCCCTTGGTTTCCGTGGTGACTGCTAAGCCCGAAGTTACGGTAAAGCTGGTGTGCCGCTGAGCCCTGGGCAGGATTTGTGACAGAGAAATCACATCAGCCTATGCTGATTAACAATTCCATTCCACCCTGAGATTTATATAAAAAAACTATCTTACATTTGGCTTTTTAATAGGAACGATCGCTATCTCAAATTGAGTCCCTGCAAACTTTAATAAAGGCTACAGGGTTGAGTGGCATTTTGCATGCTGATTTAGGCCCGATTGGCGGCTTTTGATGAGAGGGAGGCTGCTATGTAAAGCGGTGCTCCTAGCGCTTTTCCACATCGCCAGTTCAAATGCGGAAGGATAAGAACATGAAAAAAAAATACCACTTCCATCTGCAATCTCCGGATTTCTCTCTGCCTTCCTCCCTCACTCTCACTCACTCTCTTCTTTTTTTCAGAAAATGATTGACTGTTGAATATGAATAAATGGAATAGAATGAAGCAGGAATAGAGAGACTGAGTGCAGCAGACAGAGAGATGGAGGAAGAGACGAAGAGAAGGAACAGGAATAAAAGAAACCCTCTCCTGGACTATTTCTCTGGAGGTGAAAAATAAAATCATAAAGCCAAGGTTTTTATTCTCTCCCATTCTGACATTTGGAGAATGGTATTAGTGTAGAATATTCACAGTGTACAGAAAGGACCACGGGCAGAAGAGAGAGCTTGTATGTGTTAGGAAGGGGGGAAGGGGGGGGGGCATCAAATAAAGAACCATCGCCAGAAACACTTATCCTATCCACCCCTCTGCTCCGGCCCCCACAAATCTACATCGGTATTAAAAAACTATTTATAGTAAGAGTTCAGCTTAATGGGATAATCAGCTCTATTTGTAAAGATATTGGATAATCCCAAATACTTTATATGGGCATAGAGATTTGAAACATTTTCATTAGATATACTGCATTTTGGGGGCATTTCACATGTCTCTCAGTTCACTTTATAAGCTTCCAGAGACAAAAGAAGCCAGAAGGAGTAATTCCTAAGGCAACGGCCAAACACTGGGCTTCTGCTGTGGAATAGTTCTATTAAAAAGACACAATCCAGAAAATCCTGGTGTTAACTTTGCTTTCATCAACCTGTTTGTGTTTTGCCATTTGCTGAGAAAAAAAAGCATAAAAACTGGCAAGAGACACATAAATAAATAAATAAATAAATGTAGTTACTATTTTTTGAGCATGTATGTTTGTTTTTTTTCTCATCTCCAGTGAAGACGGAGAGTGCTTTAAACATGCTGTTTTGTTGTTGTTTTTTCATCATGTTACATGCACAGTTTGGTATTACAGAACGTCTCTTGTTTTAACAGAATCGCCGTTATATAAAAAAAAGAAGAGATAGGAAGAGAAATAGAGAGAAAGAGGGAGGAATGGGGGAGTTCAGGGGAAGAGGGCCAATGGAAGGCATCCAACAGGATCAGTGAGTAGGGCATCCTGCCAATGCCTGGCACACACACACTCACACACATACAGTTTATATCTGCCCCGCCTCTCTCCCTCAAGGAATCCCTCATATACCCCGGCGGGTGAACTACATCCACCAGGCATCAGTACCCCTCATAGTATCAACTAGTCAAAAGCACTGGTCTTATTGGAATAGTATTTTGCAGGTGGATGATGGCTTTAGGAAAAAAAATATGGGATGGGGGTGGGGATCATATCCAGTGTAACCCCAGCACTGGGCCAGGGAGTTAATCCCCAGATGCAGAACTCCAAAGAACACTTTATATTCTCATGACTATCACGCCTTCATACAAGAATAAACAGCCATTAGTCATCTTGCCAAATATCTGATGAGAGGACTGGCATCAAAATTATCTCTGGCACATAGTTCTGTTCACTGTGCATGCTAATATCCTAAGATGCTGTACTTAAAAAAGGTAAAAAAAAAAAAAAAAAAAAAAAAAGATAAAAAAAAATAGAGAGAGACAAATAAAGTTGTTTAGTATCTTAAAGGTTGGCTGTTTATTGTTGTTATTGCCAGTGTTTGTTTTGCTTTATTCAGAGTTTGCTGTTTATTCTTTGACTTGATGGTGTAAAATCTACATTAAAAAGTTCCCCTACCTTGTATGTATTTCAAAAACAATTTGAAAAAACAGAAAATTACTAGAATGAAGAATAATGACTTTATTAAGTTTGTTGTGTAATGAGAATATACAATTATACAATTATCATAAATAATGGATGTCAATAATTGTCCATTTTAAAAATATCTGATGGAAATATGCTTTATGAGAATGGTAGAACTGGTATGGTTTTCCATTTTCTGCTTACAAGCTTGTCGGCTTATGTTTAGCTGTGAGCTTATGTCGTAAATGCCATTGTCAAGGAGCCAATCAGAGAAATACACATCAACTATTAAAGGAAATGACTTGTTGATGGAAGTAATCTTGTTACGATGTTCACATACAACCATGACTCTATACACACAAAAAAAACCATGTAAGACAACCATGCCCAGTGTGACAATCCATTTAAGATTCATGTATAGCTCTCACATACCGGCAGTCCTCGTATCAGGAGGACAGTGAGTTGATTTGCATAGAATCTGTCATCCGCGTGAAGCCAACATAAACAATGGCAGAAAAAGATCAGAGAAAACTTCAAGATGAGATTAATAGTAACCAAGTTCCAATGGTGTTTTCTTCTCCAGATACCTTTCTGGTCCAGAGAGCTTTGTCGTTTATCAGGGGTTAAGTAAAAGGACTTATACACACACACACACACACACACACACACCCATACTCCTCTTTAAACTGGCCCAGGACCCTGTCGGTACAACCCCCCTACCTTCCCTCCCCGGCCAATGCTCTCCTCTGGCCCTGATAAGATGCTATCGGTAACCCTCTAAGCACTTGAGAGGCACTTTAGGAGATCACTGGAGCCATTACCATGAAAAGTAAAAGATACAGGCTATATTGATGCCAGATTAATACTGACCAACATGTTATTGATTTCCACCCCTCCCTGCTCTCCCCAATCCCCTTTTATTTGCCCTCCTTCTCCCTCTCTGGTCTGGACCTCTGGCGGTGATCTTATTTTCTGATGGAGCAATGTTTTGTGGCCTGGCTTGGGGAGGACGCCACCCCTACATCCTTCTACTCCACCTCCTCCTCTTCCTCAGTGCGAGGCCACTATCTACGGTTTCACAGGGCCATCCTTTAAAAGGCACAGAGCAAAGGCTCGCCGTTATCTGGCGATGTTATTCAATTGTTACAGGACAATCTGGGCCATTAGCCGGCTGTGTTAAATAATGCATCCGCTTTTAAAGGGGAGCCTTATCTCGTCTATGCGTGTGTGTGTGTGTCTGTGTATGTGTGTGTGTTTTAACATTATTAGTATAGGAGTGTAATGAAAGGTCCCTGCCTGATAGGCGCTGATATACCTCCAAGGTCTCTCTGCGAATCTCCACCTCCACAGCAACAATGTATAAACAAACAGTGACCTTTTTAATGAAGCCTGGTTTTATCTCGTTTTATTAAAAAGGACAACAAGAAGCGGAAACGCTTCAGCCGAGATAAAAATGTATTTAAATGTGCTCATCGAAAGGCACAGACAATCGATCACAATGCGTACACAACCACTTGGGGAAAGGGAAAAAGGATGGCAAAGAACCACATACAGACCAGTGTGTTGCTATGAGACACAAAAGGGAGGAAGAGATTGAAAGCAAGTGCGCAGGACTGAGAGAGAAATGAAGAAAAGAGAAAGAAGGAGAAAGGGAAGGGAGGCCTGGATGTGAAAGGAAGAGAAAGAGTGAGGAAGAAGGGAGGATGTAAAGGATGAGTACAGAGAAGGGGAAGGATGGAGGAAGGAATGAGGACGGCGGCAGGAGAGCGATAACCACAATGTCTTCAGTCACAGATTTACACAGGCCATTGCACTCCCATTCTCCCTGGCTCTTATCAGAGGAATTATTGAGCAGTGTGGCATACCATTAAAAATTCTGCTTAGATTTCACAAAAATCAAATTGCGTAAGGTAATGAACGCAGCTTTCAAATGGACTCCTCACTGATACCCATTCTCAGCAGGCAGAAATACATCTCAGTCATAATTCGCTATCTTTATTGTACTTCTACACTGACTTAACTATGCTGCCAAAGCAGGGGAAAGCTTAATAATCACACTTGCCCTTGATGTTAAAGGGATGATTTTGTGGCTCTTGCTTTGCAGCGTGGGGGGGGGGGGGGGG
>JAPTHA010000005.1:16534356-16553906 GCA_029814585.1 Gymnapogon annona | reverse complement strand
TCCCCACCCCCCCTCAGGCTACCGGGCGTATCAGAAATGACTGGCACATCGGCACATTTATCACACCTATCACCATCACCATCACTCTGCCACACATCTACCCGAGCCAACACACACGAAGACAGACACACACCTCAGTTACATTACCACTTATGACACATTACACAGCTGATAAGATCCCATGTGCTGATAGCGTCACCTTGCCCCAGAAAAGGTCGACAAAATGCATTGGGGAAAACTAAGCCAAGCACGTGCTGGGAGTTTTTAAAACATGCCAACATGTCACACTGCACTGTTCAGGGGAGAGGAGCTTTAATGGTTTTTTAAATGGCCAATAATAAAACTGCTATAAGAGTTTGGCTTCTGTCTTTTTTTGTCTTTCTTTCTAACTAAGCCATGATGTATAGTTTTGTTTTTGAAAAGCCAAATGCCCGGTGACATTTAACACATGTAGACTGACATCCTGTGGATTCAGAAGACGAACAAAAGAATCCAGCCACAGTAGGTTTTTGCTGTATTGTACTTTGATTACAATAAATGAGCCAAGACACATTCTATTCAGACTAATGTTAAAATGCGACACAAACACTTACACATACACCTAAAGTTTATTTAGATCGAATGAAATAACATTTTCAGCTGTTTTCAGCCTGTAATTGAAGAGGTCCACAGTAAGAAACATAAACTATAAACAGTAGCTCGGGGTTAAAATCAAAACCAACTGCAGGCTCAACGTCAATGCGGAGGTTATATTCAGGGACTTGACACACTTAAGAGCTCACTGGTTGAAGTGTAATGTTTGAGAATTTTGGGAGTTGATGGATTAGGATGATGGGCCTTTTTTTGTTATATAAAAAAACTCTTCATGTAATTGAAACAAATCAAAGTCCTCTACATCAAATACATGTACTCGTTACGGCAATTCCTCTTCATTGTGTTGTAACTACTTACATCTTTATCTTTATGCATGTACACATTTTCTTTAACTTTATTCTGTTGCTCCCTTGACCGTTGAATTTGCCTATTGTGCGATGGATAAAGTGTCATCCAATCTCCTCTAAACTATTATCCACTATGGTTTTAGTAACACGATGAGCCATAGTGGAATTAATGCGCATCATGCATTCATTCTATAAGGTTTTTAACTATTATCTTAGAATGCATTGTGATCCTTGTCATTCAGAATTGACAGCAAACCTGACGTTAAATAATAAATGTAACTAAAAGCCTTTCCAGAACAATGTGAGCAGAGCAATACAGTTTGTATGAACGTCAGTTTCAGATGCTTTCAATTTTGTTTCACAGCGCATGTATTTCACACCGAGTTCACTTTCAAATGCTTAATCCTGGGGAAATAAAGAGTTTATAAATAGGCTACATTTCAATGTGTTGGGCAACTTTAAAGTCAGGTGAATGGTTTCCACAAAGAACACTGACTTTAGTGCACTGCCCTTCATCGAAGCACCACTAAATAAAGTACTAGTCTTCCATCCAGCTGCTCTCTTGTCAGCAGCTCAAGGCCAGTGCACTGTAAAGCAGCAGTTTCAGCTAATTGGAATATCTCTGTCTCACTTCTCCAATCATAGCTGACATGTTAGCATGAGAGGTGATGAGAAGAAGAGGCCCCCGGGGGAGAGCTGCTCCAACTCTTTACCTTCCCAGCAGCAGAGGAGATGATTAGGAGGCAGAAAAAAAGAGCAACTGTGACACTCTTGAAGAAAATAGCTCTGTCTTCATGTGTGTTTGAAGGTAACAACGAAGACAAAAGTTCAACTGTTCCAGGATGAGCCTCAGTCCCGGCCTCGATGTTTTTCATGTCAAATCTTGCCTCATCTGCTACACCACTTCAGGAATGCAACATGTGTGTGAGTGTCAGATTTTGACATTTTGAAGTAAAACTCTATAGTTTATGTATTAAAGCATCACATCAACTTAATTAAAATGTCTTTGAATTCGCATTATAGCTGCACGCGTGCTGTGAATCGTATGTGAAAATACTCGATAGACAGACCCCATAAATCATCACATGCCAAAAACATGTCCTCATGCACTTCATTTCACCTCGCTTTATGAAATACTGCGAGTGTAACTGACCTTTCACGCATAGTGCACACGTGTAAGCAGACTAGTATGTGTCTATATCAGCGTACATGTGTGTTAAGACGTGCATGTGTGTGAGTTCAAGATTTAGAATGGAAATGGAAATCAAGAATTTTAATGTGTGTAGCCTGCGGTGAGAGAGCGAACCAATGACTTCTGTCTGTTAATGAACAGTTGCATTTGAACATTCCTTCATGCAATGGTGAGTTCCTTCTTACTCCAACACATATATCAACACACACACCTGCCCTCATCTTTCCCAGGTGTTCCTGGCTTTCTGCTGAACCACAAAAAGGTCACAGTAGGGCACGAATGCTTCCCTTTTCCTTGTTCAGATCAGTGTAGTGGCCTTTAGATTTAATCAAACTGCCTGTGGTTTTAAAATGGACAAACTATTGACTAGCGTGGATATGAGTAACCTGAATCAGGAACACACACCTGTGCTACAGGCCCCTCCCCTGCAGACCTGTCACCTCCGCAACAGAAGGCAGGTAATGGTATGGGCCGGTGTTGGTGATCCAGTTTTAACTACCGGCTGGTGGTCAGGGCCGTGTGAACCCCACTGTGACCCAAGCGACCTCTCCAGAGCAGTTCACAGCTCTGCAGAGCCTGTTCCAGCTTTACCATGAATGGAGCTTTAAATGAAGCCCATTATCTAGTTGCACAACCTCCCAAACTGAAGTCCCACAGGGGCTCCCCTTAGGGGCTGGTGGGGGTGTCCATTATGGGTCTTCAGCCAGGAGTTAAAGGGGAAGGGGGGCATCTATTACAGCTCTGGGGGATGTAATGTCCAGATGGCCAGGTGCTACAGAAGAACCTGTCCCACCCTGTAACAATCCCAGCTTTCATTCAAGACCTACCTCAGCCCTCCACTGACCTAGACCTGGTGGTCACACTGAGCTGGTCAAGCAGAAAGAAGAAGAGGAAGAGGACTGGTGGACCAGGAGGTGTTCAAATTAAACCAGTAGTTCCTGATCAACCCAGTTGACACAAAAAAATTTTGCCATTGACATGCATTAACTGAGCATTTCTGAACCAAAGTGATCTTTCACATAAATATTTCCATGTAAAATGTAAATCATTATGATGTTTTTGTCCAATTTGTTACACGTCTGTCATATGTTGTTTAGATTTAGACAGTCAGAGCCCTTTGGCTTAGATTAAATACAGAAATGACCCAGTTGACCCATACTGTGATTATTATGTACCAAACTCAATGCTGCTTTAAAATAATTAATATAACAATATGTTCATCAAAGTTGTATAAAACACATCCAAAAGGTCATTGACACTGTCAGAGATGTTTCCCAACACTCTGTCTGTCAACAAGTACTCGGTAAGTGAACTGAGACTGACAGATAGTTATATAAATGTGACTCGCTACATCATCTCTTCACTCAGTCGTCTCCGCTTTGAAACTGGAATTACCCGAATCACAAATAAAGAAAAATCTATTTTCAATCCATTACTCCTCAATAGTTACTCAATAGCGTGGCAAATATAAAGCACGGAGCACGTGAAGGGATCTCTCCCTTCACCCGTCACGTTGTCCAGATACATATATGTTCAGCAACTCCCACACTTCCCATCCACACACATTCAAAATCCCACCCCAATACACACAGGCCCATTGTGAAACCACAAAACAGCAACAACAAACTACTCAAAAAACACCCAGGGGACTCGCAATTCACCGCTCAATCAATCTAACTGTGTGTGAGCAGCCACACACGCGCACACACACGCACAGACACACACACACACACAAAAACACACGCACACACACACTCTTCTCTCACGTGCATTTAAGTTGCATTTGAATTCGACAAATATGTTTTATGACTAATGAAGGAAAAGCACGCAGACACAGAGCGCTACACTGCAATACCCTCGAGGGACAGGCCAGAAAGTGCAGATATAGGATTACTAGAATTGACGCTTCAGTCTTTCCATTGTGAATGTGAAAATCCAATGAGGGGCCTCTAAGTGGATGCACTCACACAGAGAACCTGTTCTAGGGCCACTAATTAAATCTAAACAGGCGCTGACATTGATTTGAGAGGCCATTACCATCCCCTTATGGTCATAGAAGCCTCATATGTTTTACAAGTGGTGTGTTCAGGGGAAGACGGAGCAATGTGAGGTTAAGAACTAAAAAAAAAAAAAAAAAAAAAAACTTACTGCAACAGGTGGAAAATAGTCATGGAAGGACAGAGAAATAGTAAAACCAACAGGAAAGCATAAACTTATTCCCCTGTAAAGTCAATGCCCTGAAGGCTCCCTCTAGGCCTGTCATGCTGTCAGCAATCCATCAACTTTTACCTGCACGTTAAGAGCGCAAAGTTATTTGGTCAACATACCCAACGGCCTTATTGGGCCTTGATTGAGTAATGTTTTCACAAAAATTCACACTTAGTGATAGTTCACCTGAGGAGGAGGAGGTGACATTGCTTTGGTGCTGTGGTGTTGCAACTTTTAGAGAATTTTCATGTCTATACATGGTTTTCTCTCAGTCTGTGAGTTGTAACATATGGGGTTTCCCCCTCTTCTTTCTGAGGAAGTAAGAATGCATCATATATATACTGTACTCAGTCCACTTCTGGGTCGGAGGTGTCTGAGAAAAGCAACCCAGTGCAGTTTAACATGTAGAAATGGCTGGCTTTTACTACACAACCTGCTACAGTTCACGTGCTCTGCTGTCATTTCAGTACATTTTAGCGTATTTTACTTTACTTTAGCACCGGTGGGTATCAAGGTTGGCTCTCGTTCTGATCATAGCCCTGAGTTTGTTCAGGCCCAAACTGAAATGTAAATGGCCTCCTATATGTGATTACATGACCACACACACACACAAACTATTGTGTAACAAGCACAACAGTTCAGCTCAAACTGATGCCACTATGCAATACCTGCACCTATACTATTGCACTGATTTGTCAGTGAGTCAAATAGAAACACATTTTCAGACTATTGCCCTGTCAAGCAATGAAGCTGTGCATCTCCCTCTGGACATAATGCACTTAAAATGAGAGGAAACCTGACTAGATTTCTGAAAAATATGGAGTGGTAAGAAGTTTGATAATGATTTCAGCCACAAACCTTCGAATCTCTGACACTGTCAATGAAAATGTCACTCTTTCTGAATGATCACCATGTTTAAATTGAGAGTGAGAGGCAAGAAGGAAGTATTGGGAGGAGGCGGTACAGGCAGAAACTACAGGAAAAGTAGCTTTCCAGAGTTTCAGTTGCCGCTCCTGTTATTAGCATAAAACTTGACAGCTTTCAGTTAAAGTGTGACCTATATCAAACAGTGAGCGCAGAAACTGGAAACAAGGATGGAGTGTTGAAAAAAGGGAAAACAGAAAAAAAAAAGTAAAAGTAGTGCCTGCTGGGGTTTCACTGAGATGAAACACCAGGTAGAGTATCTGTGTGACATGTGTTCATAACTTATAAATATCAGCCTTCTCTCCTTCTCAGCCTTTACCGGGGATACTGCTGCAAGCCATCAACGTCCTGGTGAAGGAAAGTTCAGATGGGCTTGTTTTCCTGGCCTGACAAACTTCATGCAAGGAACACACACGTGGCAGAGGAAATGTTACCTCACCTATACATCAAGTCAAAACATTGCCCGAGAAAATGTTGAAAATGCAGAGAAGTAACATAAAATGTTGGATATATCTGATAATAGCTGAGTTGATCATTACAAATCATTACAGTGTTACACATGTTTCAGCACAAAATTAATGCTGTTTTTTATTTTATTCTATACTCTTTACGTGAAACAATGTTTGCTGGTGTCACAAACAAATAACCAATACTTCACTGGAATATTTACTCACAAAGTTTTGTTCCATTTCATGTGAATATCTCATTTTCTCAAAGTACCTAATTATAAGATTTTAAAAATTATCTACATCTCATACAGTTCACTTATATATGTTTTTTTTCCGTCTTATGTCAGTGTACCTGTCTTACTTTTTTTCTTTTTGTCGTTTTTTTGTTTTCTGTTTTTTTTGTCTAATTTTTTTTTTGGGGGGGGGGAGTGTTTGTTTGTCTGCTGTTTTTGACCGTCTTGTGTTGTTATGATTTGGGGATGTAACTCTAATGTTGTACTATGAAAAATCCAAATAAAATATTATTTTAAAAATGTATATATCAGATGTTTTCTTCATATCTTTCATATCATGGAAGGTTAGAAAATTCCCATATCCTATTTGTTATTTCATTTACAAGGTTAATGTATATGTGTATACATATTTTAGTCCCTGCTGTACTGAGGCCTGTACAGTAGGTGTGAACATCTGTAGAACTTTGTCATAGTGTTTCTAACCAGATGGATTGGAGCTGATTAGAATATCAGTTCCCACTGATTGATTCTGTCACATATGCGTTGATTAATTACAAAGTATGAAACTTGCTGACAATAAGAAACAGTCCACCACTGGGACCAGACAAAAAGAAAAATGCTTTCAAAAATATCTGGCTTTATTTATTTAACTTCCCTTGGTATGTGGGAGTTTTGCTTTTTCGTGGCTCAACAATTACACGAACAGTTTCATCTTGCTTGGAATATTTTGAAAAATGCTCAGACATAGGGAAGCAAAAAATTGTGAAACCTACTGAGGGTGAAGCCATCTCTTTGGAAGGAGCAGTGATGGAGATAAATACGATAAGGACCAGAGAAGTGGAGAAAAAAGATTTAGTATAAACAAAAAATAAGATTGATGAGGGTTGATGAAGGGTGTTTTTCCATTTTCCTGAACACTTACTTACTGTGCTACTCTTCCCTCTCTTTCTCTTTCCTCCCCTCAGGCTCATCTCTTTCCTGCATGTCCGGACGGGCTTGAGTCAGTCCCAGGTAAAACTGGTCACCCGAGTCCTCTCCTTCATGTTACCCCACCTCCATCTCCCCTTTAGCTCACCTGCCCTGAGGCAAACCTCCCCCTCCATCTGGCACCGTGAGTAAGAACAGGAGAAACCACCGGGGTGCTCCACAGCATTCTGTACTGATGAAACATTACATAAAACAATGCGCCCACTGTTGAGCCAAAGTTTTGCAAGAAACAACTTTTTTTCTTTTTCTTTTTTTTTTTCTCAGCTGATTTACAAAAACCTTGTTCCGGAATGAACCCATGAATGCGTTTGACAGTCCAAACTTTTGTTTGTCCCGCTGCTCTTGATGCATGGTGACAATAGGGCTGCTCTCAAGGGTAAGCTGCAGATGTGTTAATGTGCTAAGACTGTGTGATCAGGCTTTTTAAGGCATTTGAAGAAACAGCCAAATGAATGGCAGATGAAGAAAAGAAAAGAGAAGGGATGAAAGAGGAGGAAAAAGCTCATTTCTGCTGACATGAACAGGCTGCTTATAGGGGACAGCGAGCCAGGGCAGCAGAGAGTGACTGAGCTACAATAGAAACACAATGGAGACTCTCCTTCCCCCAAAGCCAACCATCTCCCCTCACTGGGTTTTTTATCCCACTGTTGCCCCTGCCAGGCGACATTATGGGCCAGGCTTGTTCAGCAGAGCCGCAATAAGACAACATTAATAAACGCCAACTTGGGGGAAAAACAACAAACAGCTTACACTTTCAAATTTTACACTGAACTAGTCAGGGCTAATTCCTCCTCCTATGTTTAGAGGAAAACACCAACCTTCACTAACCCCTTCCTTTTTCTCTGTATAAATACCCCACCCTATCCCCAACTCCAACCTGTTTATCCACTGTCGACAATACAGGACTGCTGTTGGAGCGAGGCACCTGCTGCTTCCTGGTTCACGGCTGGTGATCGGGAGGCGTTCAGATAAACAAACTCTGTCTCGTTTGGTTCGGGGTGTTGACGGCGACGCATTCCCGCTTTTCATCTGCTCTTCTCTTACGCAACCCCTCACTGTGCTAGCTGTCTGTAATGCTTCTTTGACAGATTGGTTTCCCTCAGTAAGGTTAAGCATTTTTGTGTGCGAATGTATGTGTGTGTGTGTGTGTGTGTCTCTTTGTGTGTCTTTACTATGCTTATTCTGCAGCTTAAAATTGCTTGCGTAGACAACATTAAGTACAGCTTTTACGTAGCAAAAACAAGGTGAAGCATTTATCTGTATGTTACAGTTTAAAAAAAAAAAACACCCCCAACCCCATGTTATTGTCAGTAGCACCCTGATAGAAGATTCTCCCAGTTGGAAAAGAACACCCCTGCATCTGACATTAGTCGCCAAAGACGTTAGAGCCACTAGGTCTCAAGTAACCAACTAATCAAACTTACTAATAACTTAAAAGGGACATTATAAATCCAAAGAAGAATGACAGTGTAATGAAGAAGAAGATGTATTAGACGGCGCAGACTGTCACAAGAAGTTACGGTGGTTTCTTTGTCAGTCTGCTTTGTGTGACTGTCACTAGAGGTCAAGGTCTATTAGCGGCATTCTTATCTCTTCCTCACCGTTTAGACTGCACTTAAGTAAATTAGAGGCCACAGTGAACACACACACTTCCCTCAGTCTAATCTGTTCCTACTGTCCCAGGTCGCTCAGATTGGGCCTAGCAGTAGTAAAACTTGATCTTCAAACCGTCCAGAGGTCATGGTTTATATATGGTCGATATGACGCCTGCATCTGGTTGCTTTTTTTTTTTTTTAACTGTGATATAAATTGTTTATAAAGATAAGCAAATTGACCATTTCCTGATATAACGGACATACTGATGCTACAGAAAGATTTAAAGTGCAGACCATGAGGTACCAGTTTCAAAATCTAGCTTTTTAAAATACCAACATTATGAAACCACAGATTCTTGAATGTGCTCATTGGATATTGGTCTCCTTAGGTTTAGGGTCATAATGCATCTGAAATATGGACTTGAAACATGTCCATGTAACAGGAATTATACAGCAACCAAAGCCTTTTTTACTTCTAGAAAATGTCATGCAAAGACTTCCAGGAACTATACTACACTGATGCTAACCACAGTAGTTCTTTTTCCTGCTTGTAACTCCTGACTAAAAATAATGTACGTCGAAATGTGTTTAGTTATCATATTGCTCGAACCATTGGTAGGTACGAATGTCCCAGTTCATACAAAATCTGGTGGCACCTCTACGAACAGCACAAGATTCTGTGAGCCTCAGACCGGACACACTACTACTTGATGATGATTTCTTTCAGCTTTTTCCCTTCCGGGCTCACCACAGCGAATCCAGTTCACTTATTCGATTTGGCAGGAGTTTTTACGTGGGATGCCCTTCCTGACACAACCCACTGGACGCTCTAACCAGGTATCGAACCCGGTAATCCCCTATGCACCAGCCCGGTGCCTTACCCACTGAGCTATCCACGCGGGACACACTACTACTATTTTTGTTCATTTTTCGTATATAACAGAAAAAAGTAATAAGGTACTTTTAATCATTTGGAGTCAAATGATTAGAAGATGACCAGCATGTGTTTTTATGTTTGGCATTGTGCACTGTCCGTGGTTCTGAATTACACACATCTGTAGAGACCAAAAACTCTGACCTGCACTGTGTTAAACATAGTAAAATTAGGAGTCAAAATAAAACATTAAATGAAGAAATTTGAATTGGAAGGTCTAAGAATAAAACAAAGATACATAGAGTAATAGAAGGACTGAATGTTAAAATCACTAACTGTACCTAACCTTAACTGTCCATCACACACATTCTCTCCAGCACCCTGATCCTTGTCGCCATGTGGACTTTGTATTATCTCCCACCAGGCTTTGTATATGACCCACTCTAAGAACACTGCAAATGCCACATGAATGGCATACTACTGCCCATTATGAACGCGATGTTTGTGTGCCTATTCATGCGAACATCACACACTCCTCAAGAGAACCTAATGTGTTCTTGTGATGTATTTGTGATACACTTGGGGAGAGGGAAGATGGGATAATGAAATGAACTCACGATCCAACAACATTGTGAGTTGTTCTTAGGTTGTGGGCCACCACATGAAAGGAAGTTTTGCATCACATTCGGAGAAAATCTTGCACAGCATCATCCACCTGGCTACGAGCATAAGAACGGTCTACAAACTCTCCATTCTTATAAAGCCACCTTGAGAAGGTCGTATGAAATGGTCCATAAATCATTCACATGCTGTTTGTAGCTGCTGACAATGGAATTTGTGACCAAGGCATTAATGTCTGGCTTGCGTAAGGTGTTAGAATCAATATAGTGTGAAGATATATATCATGTTGATGTTTGTTTAAAAAAACGTGCATCTTTGCTGAGAGTCTTCTTGAGCACATCTGCAATAAGAACCCTCTGTGGCTTTCATCTTTTACTTCACAGCAACGATGTTATGTTAGCTACTGAAGCTTTGAAATGAATGTATTAACATCATCAAACCTCTAGCACCAAAAGAGCCCACCACAGATTACTTATTCCACCAATGATATCACCCCAACTCAACTTGATTTAGTACAGATTTTCACATTCCTATTATGACAGAACTATAGTACTACAGTACTTGGATACTCAGATAGCTTACATTTTTTCTACAAGATTAACGTCTTTTCAGAGGTTCCAAATGAGTTAACACAGTGCTAAAAAAAATCCCTGCAAAATTCAAACCAGTCATTCCAGAATAATTAGAATATATTTTAAATGAGGCTTTATATTGACAAGTGAATCATTGATTTAAAGACTGTTATATTCTCATCTAAAAAAAAACATTTTATTTCATAATTTACAACCTTTTATGTCTCAGTATTTATCCTTACGTTATTTATACCTGTAGTCATGTTGAAGATGACCTTATTATTGCATAATTACGACAACATTTCATACCGAGGCAGCGCTATAACTGTAGTTGAAATGCAGCCAACTAGTAGGAAATCAAAGAAATCTGAGTCAAGCTGACCTGAAACTGTCAATGGAAAACAGGCACAGAGGCTAATATGGGTGCAATATCTTTCTGCTAATCATTTGTTAAACCACCGTTTCACATAAAATGCAGTAAAGTCAGTGGTGGACTCTCAAGGCCAGCAAGGCCTTCTCTGCTGGCCTAAACATAATCAGGAATATATTTTTAAAATATTTTTTTCCACAAATATGTATTAAATTATTCCCCATGGTCTATACTCTTCATTTCATAGCTTTCCTAAATTGGTTGCTCAGCTTCCAGCCCCAGGAGGAGATTTGGAGGGTGGAGTTTATGTTAGAGTGTTTATCCAATCATTATTCACTATCATGTGTTGCCAGTGTCCAAAATCTGCCTATAGGCCTTCAGAAGCGACATGCTTAAAGTGAATGAGAACGGACCTGTGGCGTTAACCAATCAGCATCAAGTTTGGCTTCACTGGGGCCAGCTAGCGGGCCTATAGCATCAGTGCATGCACTTCTTTTGACTGCATACGCGATAGAGAGAGGTGGAGCTATGCAAAGCTGCGCAGAACAGACCTGAGCAGACTGTCAATGTGACCAATCTATCCGCCCACTGACGAACGATCTATCTGCAGACCTGGTGTTCGCGTTGCGGACCCGGTGTTCGCGCCGCGGACCTGGTGTTCGCGCCGTGGGTGTCCGCATTGTTTCTCTATTATTAGTCTACTGAGTAGACTAATATAACTCCATGGCATCGCATGGCCATGCGATCTACCCGCCGGCGACTAGGACCGGGACCGGCGACCGGGACCGGTGACTGGGACAAGTGACCAGGATCGGCGACCGGGACGGGTCTGCGCCGATGGACACCGGGTCCTTTGTCAGTTCCTTTTGTTTCTCTGTTATTAGTCTACTGAGTAGACTAATATAACTCTGTTGTACTTGACTTTATGTTCAGGTGATGCAATTGTATGTTTTGTGTAGAGCCATGGATCAGAATTATGGTTTTAAGAAGTGGATTAAGTCGGGTAGGGCATCACTGTAGGCCTAGGTCTGAAATGCACAGCCCGCCACTGAGTAAAGTGCATTTGGAAAATTATTGGAAGGTCAAGCCATTTGTGTGAAACACTTGCTTTGATAACAATTTTAAAAGTCTGACCTAGGTCAAGGTCCGTACAACTTTCAATTGTATTTAACGTTCCCTTTCCTTACACATAGTCTTTGTCTGAGCAGAATGTTTTTCTAAGTTTACAAGCTAACTTAACTCGTTCATCCTGCTAACGTCAAGTGCTGAAAAGTGTGAAATATTTGAGGATGCTTCAGGCAACTACACAGTGGGAGGCGTTACAATCTGCTCAACTTCCAAATTATTTTGTCAGGATCTTTTCATGCTGGAAGATGAGGCGTATCTTTCAAATTGACAATAAAAATCGCAAGTAGTCTGTTTTTAATCTCCACAATCAGTATGGATATATATATATTTTTTTTTTTAAAGTGCAGATTCAACTGAACAAACCTTTGTGTGATTGTAATAGCTCACGAATTGCATGGTTATTATATTTATCCCCCTGATGTTATGCCTTTTAAATTTTTTGGGTGTGTTGGGGTCATTGACATTGGGGCTCAGTTACCTTTCTCAGAATTAACACAGAGCTTGTAAAACCCCTTCATTGCAAATGCTTGCTGGATGTATAACTCTAGAGCTCCATGGTGATGTGATCACAGTCCGGCAATGACCTCTTGCCAAAGTTGCTGCTGGTCTGTACGTGCTGCAATGGTCAGCCCAGGCCAGCATTACCTCAGGAAAGAGATTTTGCTATGAAAACACCAGCCGTCTCTGCTGGCTGCCTCCAGTACAAACACTCCCAGGGCTCCCAGAGGGAGGTGGGGTAGTGTTAGGAGTCGAGCAGGGATGCAGGGTTTGGGGAACATGGGACAGTGGTGTGGCACTGTGAAAATTTGGATTCACCGAGGGTGAACCTAACGCCCTCTTGTTCACACAACACAGCAACCCTCAGTAACCTGTTCCTAATATAATACAAGCAGTTGAGCTGTGGAAGATTATAAGCAGTTAGGATTGCATCAGCCTAGTCATCTGCAGCTGCAAGTCCTGGAAATTTTAAACATGTAATGTCTTTTTTTTGTCTTTCTCTTTTTTTTTTTGGCAGTCCCTCTTATTAACACAACATTTGCTGAACATTACTGCATTGCAAACACCAAAAAGATGGAAGGAAAAAAAAACAGATTTCAAAACTGAAACATCGCCCGAACTTAACAGCGGAAACTTTACCCAACAATAAAGAATGTTTTTTTTTACCTCCAGATCAAGGAGAAGGAAAAGAACAAAAACAATCAGCAGTGGTAGTACATGGGGAGAGTAGCTGACAGAATCTTTAATGGAAACCTAATTCAATGAAGCAGTATGAAGTCTTGAACAAAAATAGACTAAAGGAAGCAAGGACATTGAGTTAAATAAGTTCACACTCATATTGATTGCTTTAATTAGGTGCTGCTGAATCAAAATATGATGTCAAGTCCGTTTTCTCCAGTCAAATGGAATTGGATGTAGTCAATGAACTGACACGACATGCCTGTGTAAGACACACCCATCTACAAACCATTTGGGGTAAAGCATAGGGAGACATCGACGAGGACAGGGCTTAGTTTTGATATGCACAGGTCTTTAAACATAAACTTTAGTAGTATACTTTCAGTTGTGGAAAATGCCCCAAAGTGACTTGAGAATCCCAGGACAAGAGTTCATTTATCTGTTTTCAATGTAGTTTGCTGATTTATTAAGGAATAATTTCAAAGTAATTATATTTGTCCCGGGGCTTTCAAATTACACAGATGGTCCCAATAACACAGGGAAAAGCAATGTGTATAAATGGGCCTCATACCTCAAGTGTATTACACTGAAATATAACAGGTCATCAGATAAAGGTTATTGTGTTGGACAGTGTGTAAATATGGACATTCACATTTTTCCAAACAGCTAAATTGTAATCAGTGTTGTTTAAACCTCTCTATGAAATCCATCAGCTACAGATGATGAGCGAGCAGAGAGATATCAACTCTCCAATCAGAGCTGATACAACAGCATGAATTAAGTCTCTAATGAGATATGAGGTAGATAGTTAGAGGGGAGGAGATAGCATAATGTGTTGTGTCACTTGCCTCATTTCTTACACTTCCTGGGGTGTTGCAGATAACCAGCCCAAATGCTGCTGTGCTTGCCAACGATTGGCTGCAGTAGGCTTATTTACCTAAAAGGCTTGTCTGATTGGTCCCCAGGAGACAATGGCATGTGTAAACAGCCCCGGGGCTCTGGACAGCCGACCGACACAGCATTCCCTTTGTCAGTTAGGTAGCTACTCTAACCGCTGGCAGTCAACACATGCATGATCACACATGCACAAACTGGTTGTAGATAGAGTTGGAATGGGGTTTATAGGCCAACTGTGGAATTTTTGGAGTAAAGCTGCCAATAAGTAATTTAGCAATATTCAATGTTTGTGCCAGTATCGGCCATCATTATCTTAATGAATAATAAAGAGTTTGTGCACTTTTGAACTGCTATAAATTTGTTTGTGTTACAAAACAGCAAGAGAAGGTAATCAGACTGAAGGAAGTGCCATAGAAAAAGATTAGTTGTTTATTCACAATAAGAATTAATCCAACAGGAGGCAACTTTTCAATGCAAGTTAAATCGCTAGCCAATGTATGCAATGTCTAATTTGTGGGTGATTAGTTTGTTACCAAAATTGGTTCTTCCTTGACAAATAGAAGGATTGTGATAAAGGTCAAGAGTTGAAGGTTTGCTCTTCTTAGTACAAACTATAGTGGTCTTTACCGCACTGTGTTCAAGCCATTTAACATGACAGAATGTTGTCTATTCAACATTGTTGCAACCAGACTAAAGCAACACTTTTGTTTCATGTGTTATTTGTGATTAATAGTTCCATGGTGTTGAAACATCTGAATAGGTATGTATGTGGCTTCAATTTGTGAAGTTGTAGTTGTACACTTTTAGGAAAAAAATGTAAATGTGTGACATTATTATTTTCTTTATTTTGTGTTTTTCAAATAATATTGTTTTTGTTTTTGAATTGTTAATTTTTCTTTTTCAAACTTTTTTTTTCATTTTGCCCATTTTTTTTTATGTTTCTTAAAATAAATATTTCCTTTTTTCACTTAATTCTTTTAATGTTTTTTTTAATTACTTTTCTTTTTGGAATTAGTTTTCTTAATTTTCATTTTTGTTTTTCAAAAAAGGTTTGTCTTTTTTTATTATTTTTGTTTTTTTAATTGTGCATTTTCAAAAACACAATTCTTTCATTTTAGTTTTTTGAAAATTATTATATTTTCAAATATTTTAAATATATTATTAATATATAAAATATATAAAATTCTAAAAAAATATATATATATATTTACCTCCTCTTTATTATTTTAGTTTTTAAATAAGAAAATGTGTTGTCTCTAACTCTATCTTTTTCATCTTTCTACTTTTCTATTTTCATTATTTGAATTTTTTACTTTTGTAAAATAATATTTTAACTTTTTATTTTTCACTTTTAATACTCTTTCCTTTTGTTTTTGTGACCTTTTTACTTTTCTTTTTTGTTTATTTATTATTTCTCCTTTTTTCTTTTTTTCTAATTTTTTTCATTTTTTATTTTTTATCTTCTTACATTTTCCTTTCTATAAAATGTTGATTTTAATATTAATTTACTGTTTTATGTCTTTATTACTTTACTTTTTGCTTTTTTGCTTTTCTTGAAAAAAATTTTTATCTTTTTTAATTTTTTCTTTTTTTTCTTTCATTTTTTACCTTACAAGTCTTTTGGCAATCTTTTGTTAGACTGAACGTCTTAAAAGATTGGATGGTGTGTTGCACGGTGTGGAAGTGCAACGCTTCTATTTCAATTTGTTTGTTCAGTTGCAGCACGTTCCTCTTTTTGTACCCCATTGAGGCTTGTGTTTGGGTTTGTTAATTTGCATCCTTTCTGTAGTCATAGATGTTTTCTCTAACTGAGGCACAGTTGGGCGTTGCTGTGTTTGGCCCTTTTTGGCCACCATATATTTTTGTCTGAAGGTAATGTTTATGGTAGATTCAACTTTGCTGAAAGGAAATTCAGTTTCTGTATTTTATCCATCCTAATGCACTCAGCACCGACATCATCAACCTGCCTTTGTGCATTTTTATTAGAATAATTTAATAACATCAGCGTTGAGTTATGAATGGCTAACTCTGCTTGAATATACTTAGAATCCTGCACTTGTCCCAAGACTTCCTTGTTTGTTAAGAGGTTTACTAATGGATTATTTGACCCAGAAGTAAATAATGTAGTATTCACCATACTCTTTTCTTTTTCCAAATGTACTTCCAAATGTACTCTTGTCACCAAGATCACGTCATCAAACGCAGCTCAGTTAATGTGTGTTCCCTGGAACCACAGCCAGATCAAAACAAAACAGACACCTGTGTCCTTTTCCATGGATTTGTGAGGCTGCTCAGAGTTGCCAGTCAGCTAGCAGTCAGTCGATGTGCTGCTCAGGTGATTTAGATGTTTATTTCAGTTATGCTTGCGAAGGCTTCGTGCAGGGTGGGGTAAACCCCCAATGACAGTTTGTGGATGGAGGCCCATGCAAATGTGATGCTGCTGCAAAGGCTCTGACAGATGATTTTCAGTTTGACCCGGGGCAAGTGGTTGTCTGTTACACAGGACCAGCTCGCGGTTAAGGCTGTACAGCATGTCCTAAGAGTCATAAATACACTCCTGAGGTCTGTGTGTGTAATGGGGCGGGTGGGGTCTGGAGGGAACCATATCACATCAGTTCATTTGGCTGCTTTCTCCATGTAGCATTAAGTGAAAAACTGCACTTGGTCATGTTACAGAAAGTACACACTTGTGCATCTGTAGACGTTGACTATGAATATAGGAATTGTTTGAGTTCCAAGAAATCTATTACAATACAATATTTGATACAGACTCATTGTTGACAGAAACATTGACAACCAGAAGTATTTCTAAATATTTGCTCAGACTAAGAATATTAAAAGAGGTTGCCCGTGATGTAACATGATCATTGTTATCAACACCAGGTATATATAATATCACAATGTTATCAGTAATGACCAAATAACCCATGGATTGCTTATTTCAACATGATACAGATTCCCGTGTTTGTCGGGTGTTTCAGACAGATATTATGTTACTACATAAAGTCACATCTTTGTCACACTGCTTTTAGTGCATTGCCAGTAGTATTGACACAATAGCCACAAGTATCATTATTTTCGGTGAAAGAAATGTGACACCATTAACATGGAGCCAAATAATAAAGCGAGATATAATTTTAGCTTTTTCTTGGAAAGACTTGATATATGTTAAGGAAATACATAACTAAACAAAAATATATAGAGTAAGTCCTCTTCTCACAGGATGTGTTCTTCCTCGGAATATCCAGTGAGTTTGAAATTAACACTCCACTCAAATTAACACTGTGTTCTGTTGTCAACACTCGCCACCCATTATAGTTATCATCCATCTGAATTAACTTTGCTCTTTCAAGATAGTAAGATATAAAATATTTCCAATCTGAACACTCTAGAAAACACATTCTTTGTATTTATCTCCAGCCAACGTCCACGGGCTTCCATCCCAAATAGATTGAACAACTGCACAGCAGAAACAAAAATGTGTCAGAAATGAAACATTGCTATTATTATTGATATGAGTAGTTGTAGAAGTAGTGTTATTGTTATTATTATTATTATATTATCATTAGTAATATGTTTATTACAGGACATATTACCGGACATAGTGACATGTGCACTACAGTGAATCATTTTTAGGTTAATTTTTACTTTTCCAATTTCCGACATGGTAAATTTGCAGAGGATTAAGATAAAAAAAAATAACCTCTGTAATTAGTCCAGCTTCAATAGGTCTGAGGCCGTGCTTTTCCCATGTAAATAGGCCAGTAGATTCTGTATACTGTACATGTGAAATGTTGCAAATTAAAGCTGTGATGCAAAAAGCAACATTTCTACTTAACTATTACTCAAATACAATTTGACTTCTGGCTAATGCCATAAAAAATAATCTGTTCTATTATTCCATATTTCTGTTGGTTTTTAAACCAACAGAAATTGCATGAAAATGATAACATTTGCAGCTTTTTACGAGTAATACATCATCTGATTTCCTTTACATTTCACCATAGGCTCTTCTTTGTTGGTGTCCTGAACTTAAACAGCCATCTAGGGATATTTTAGTACTTTCTCATTTAAATATATATGAATAACAATAGTCAATCTGTTTTATTTATATGTGACTAATTACAGGTGGGTTTTTACACCTTCTTACTTTGACCTGGAAGGAAATGACAGAAGTTCTTCAGATCAGGGATCCTCTTCTGCGTAAGTTCTTGCGTTGCCTTTTCCACCTCCGTTTCAGTCACGTCACTCTTGCCTCGGTTCAACCTTTCCTTGAATCACGTCACCTCCTGCTCGTCGCAGCCCTTTCAGGTCCTCACTCATTTGCTCTGACACGTTCTGTCACAGACGGAGGCTTATGTTACCAGTGTGCTCCCTACATGAACCTGTGAACTGTGTCTCCTGAATCTTTCCAACATTCCCACTCTGGCAGTTTCTGGAAAATCTAGAAGGCGAAGTGAGGTTTTTTCAAAGCATCCTTGCATGAATCCAACAGAAAAGGTCTGAGAGAGAGGCGATAGAAAAGGAAAGTTTACTGCATGTACTGCAGCTCACGAGTGTGTAACAGAGAGAGAGAGTGAGTGTGTGTGGGATGAGGGTTTAGGCACGTTGTCTGCAAGGCCGTCCAAGAAGCCCCAGGGCACCTCAGTAAAAGAGATAATTATCTTTTATCTGCTATGTTGTGACGGGAGATTATGGTTCAAATTTACGATTGTTAAGGAGACAATACAATGCAAGGCAGCTCTTTGGAAAGTGTTGAGGGGGTCTCGAACAAGTGAGAGAACTCCCACAATGCCGCAGCAGCTCATCCCTCATGTTTCAAGCTCGGGGTCTTTCAAAAACAAAGGAAAGGATAAGAAAGACAACATACACACTTACTTTCAAGAAGGGACTATAGTAATCCACTCACATTCTGCAGGATACTGTGTGTATCGTACATTATGACTATTACCCACATTCATTCATTCATTCATTCATCTTCCAAACCCACTGCATCCTTTGCATCCCCAGCTACTCAGGGCGAACATATTAATGACGATCATCAGAGATACTACAGGCTGCAATAACCTTAGTTTGATCAAAACAATACCTCCAACTTAACCTTTAAAGCACACTGAAGGATTTGTAATGTTGCTATTTTGCACTAAAAACATATTTGATTTTTTTTCTGACATGTTTCACATGATTACTTTGGTAACATTAAATTGAACAATGTAGATAAGATCACAAGATTTTTCTCATATCTGTGTATTCAGTAAGAAATTCTATCTGTCCGTGATGTTCACTTAGTTACAGCCTTGTTTTGCTTTGTTTTGTTTTGTTTTGTTTTGTTTTGTTTTGTTTTGTTTTGTTTTGTTTTGTTTTGTTTTGTTTTGTTTTGTTT
>JAPTHA010000005.1:16475971-16491653 GCA_029814585.1 Gymnapogon annona | reverse complement strand
TCTCTCTCTCTCTCTCTCTCTCTCTCTCTCTCTCTCTCTCTCTCTCTCTCTCTCTCTCTCTCTCCCTCTCTCTCTCCAAAATGCCCGCCCTGAGAAAGACAGAAAAAAAAAGAAACTGTGAACATCAGCAGAAAAACGGATGTCTGGCAAGTTGCATCATTTTCAGAAACAAACAGTGTGAAACCGTGTTAGCCAGCCTATTAGCATATATACATAAAGACTGTGTGTGCGTGCCCGTCTCCAAAATAAAAGGAAAACACAAAAAGAGGCAAACGTTACTCTCCGCTACCCGTGACGGAGGTTTCTCAAAGAGATAGCGCTCTGGGTAAACATGTGATCGCCACAGATCCAATCAGCTCAAACAAAGGGGATAAGCAATGGAGCTGGTTGAATTTTATCATGTGTATGTGTGCACAGTAATGTAGGTGTGCGCCGATACTATAATGTGCCATCTTGTTCATAGTAAAAGTGCAAAAGAAAAGGGAGAAAGAGGGAGCCAGGCACCACTGTTATCATTTGCATCATAATGGTAAACTGATATGAATAGTGCTGCGTCGATGCTAAGCTCTTAATGTGCATGGAAATTGCCTACCTTCAAGAAACGTGTCGCCATATTCCTGTTTATGTGTACGTATTGTTTTGTGGTTTCATCATACTTTTCTCCAAGCACAAAAAGTCTCACCAAGGTATCGTAGGAGTGATTTAGAGTCCGCTGGAGGAGATGCGGATGCATCCTGAAACAGGTAACACACATCACAAAGAGCCAGAAAGTGGGTGAATCAAGTTTTCGTTCAGAGTGACTTTGTAACTTTTATGAATGAAAGAAAAACGGCAGACAAGTGAACAAAGGAAATAGTCGGACGATTTTCTTCTCGGTCATTTAAAAGTCGTGAAGGTCATTATTGCTCTCAAGAAACACAAATATTAACCTTTCTTTGTGTGCTGAAAACATCAACATTGCATGTATTTTTTCATTTAGTTTTAATGATGCTTATTTGTATATTGTGTATTATTTTTTTTCCTTCATATGTATATGTAATATGTAAAAGATACCGAATTTAGATAATGACAGTTCACTCCGATCCAAAAAAAAGCAGTGGCTGTTTTCTGTGGTTCCTAGCGTATTTGTAACATTTGAAATTCAATTACTCAGAATGAAATTCAATTACTCAGCTGTTTCATTTGGTCTGTAGTCCAACACAAGCCAATCTGTTGAATGTCACAGACTTTTCAACCGTATAATGTACTTTAGTTTATTTGAAATGTGTTCGTTCACTCATTTTTAAACAACTTAATCCTTTACAGTCGCTGGATCCCCATTTATCTAACATATTAAACACATATAAACTGTTGAAATGTTACAAATACTTTGTAAACCTCTAGGTGTAACAATTATAATCAAACACAAGAACAATAGCCTTGAACTCAACAGTGACGTTGTGTGACAAACTGACATTACAGTGCCTCATCATAGTTGACAGACATACGCAAACACATGCACACACGCACACACAGACTTGGCTAAGAGGTCTGCGGCACTTGATGAAAAACAGGTAAAAAAAAATTGGTGATAACAATAAATACATTTTAAAACAGACGATTTCATAAAAACACAAAATAATAACAAAACCTTAACACTGTTTTCACCATTGACACTGATAAAGTGCTATTTGTGATAAAGTGCCATTCACATATTTGTGTGTAACTGTTCTGAGGGTCTACTATGTGTCCCATGTATTTGCAGTGATGTCATATTTGTTCCAGCCAATGTACAATGTTCTCATATTCAACGCTAGATTTTTATAGACGCACGCAATGCATGAAAACAACACACAACAAAGCCCGACGCCGTTGCCCTCCATGTCTTTGTAGCTGCTCAGTGCTAATCAAAATGACAGCGTTCTTTGTGATTTATCCCACTTAACACACATACACCCAGGCCCCTCAGGACCTGTTTTATTACCTGATGTTGGCCCTGGTTTTGTTTCAGCGTTCACCAAAAATGTAGGTATCCGGTAACAGCACCGCAAAAGGGAAACTGTATGGATTGATGTCAAATCTGTGAGCACAGAGGTTTTGGGAACTCATTATTTCAGCCAAACAGACAAACAATGAGCTCAGAATTAATAAAACACTTGTCCTTTAACTGGCTGATGCTTTGTTTGTTTTTATTAGTCATTTTTAAAGACTGGATCATTGCAGTTTTAACATCAGCCTCCTTGTTATTATCATCCAAACACATGAAAATATTAGAGGACACAATCCAAAGACAGAGCGTTCATCAATAGGCCCTCCCTTTCCTTCCACCGTCCAAAACCCCCACTTCCCCCCCCCCCCATCATACCCACCTTTTCCTCCTCCCTCCATCATCTCCCCAGGAGGCTACAGAGGCCCTGTACATCCCCGATAAGACCTTCTCAGAGGGAGGAAGGAGAAGGGATGGGTTGGATGGGTGGTGGTAGTGGTGGAGGAAAGATGGGGGTTGCAGGGTTGTGGGGAGGGGGGTCTTCAGGGTCACCACAATGGCATGCTCCAGATAGCGCTATCTGCTTATGCTAATCACCCGCTAAGTGTTTCAGGACGAGAAAGAACGGCGGGGCGCTATCCTAAAACATGCAGCTCCTACTTAACCTGCGCCATATCGCGATGAGCCCCAGCTCATTCAAACAGCCACCGCTCTCTATTTAAGGGGTGATGACAGTGACGAGACAGAGAGAGACGGGAAGGGGGGATCCAAATTGATTAATCATGTCACAAATTGATGTTAAGCACCATTGCAGATACAGCCTCAGTCTTCTTTTTTTTTTTTTTTTTTGACCAACTTAGCTTTTTGAGGGTATTGTTCTGCCAATAATGGCGAGGATGGGAGGGGTGTTGGAGCTGCTTTGGATGTGTGAGTGGATGGTGGAGAATACAGAGCGGGTGTGTAATGTACTGTAAGGCGCCATTGTTACCTGGGCTTACTGTACATGACAGGTGAAAGATAAAGAAGTGTGCAGGCCAAGCTCCCCTCAACCTATATTTCAAGATGAAAAACTTAGCTGATAAACGCACCTCGGGAACAGAAGATTTAGATAAAAGTCCCAATAATAGTAGAATGAGAGTCTTCAATGTCTAAGTGAAGCATTTACCTGCCGTCCCAAAGAGAGCCATGACACCTTTCAGCTCAATCACTTAGGCTCTTAAAGAGGTTGGACGAAAAGGAAAGATTTGAGATCATTGTACTGTCTGTCTTTTTTTCTGATTTAAATTCATCCCACTTCCTGTTCACAGTAACACTTCACGCCATAATGACTTCATCACTTTACCTACTGAGGTCATACCTGCGGATTTACAGCTGGAGGTGGAAATATAGCCGCCTATAACTGCTTTTGGTTCATTTGTGTATGTTATTTATGTATTTTTGAGCTTGCTCTTCATTACAAAGCATCCCAGAATTTTATGACTCAGCGATCCAATATTTACAGTACATTGTGTGAGATTTAATGGCAGCCCATAGTGCTGTTACATTCTCGCCTTTAAGCACAGAAGTGAAACTACTGTGGCAGCAAAAAACACCAGAGGCTGTTAGTAAAGCCATTGTTTGGATTGTCCATTCTGGGCTACTGTAGAAGGACAGTGGACACCAAAAAAACCCAAGTACATATAATCAACTAATTGTAAGGTTTCATGTATTTATACAATAATAAAAAAATATGATTAAGAATATTATACAACATGCAATAGCATCCCCTACAGGTCCCATCCACTGCATCTTTCAAACAGTTTTTGCACAGCTGGTATCAGCTCAACTTATTACAACTTGGCTCAGTTTAGCTGCTCTGTTGTTGGTATTGAATTGAATTGAATTGAATTGAATTGAATTGAATTGAATTGAATTGAATACCTTTATTAGTCCCCAGAGGGGAAATTTATACTATACTATATTTATACAGAGGGGTATATATACTCATGCCACAGGTTGTCATAGCAACGTGGCAAAAACTATTGTGTGACCATCTTCAGCACGACTGCAAGGCAGCAATAGAGGAAGATAAATCTAAAACTGTGATTTCTATTTCTGAAATAAAATCTTGAACTAAGACTAAGGAGATGTTCGCTGTAGGCAGGTGTGGTACAAATCCAATATTTTTGCCCATATGTGAGCTGTATCATGCCTATTAAAAACAGTTTGAGTGCAAATCAGATTTTTAAAAATCTGACCCAGGCCACTTCAGTCCGACACAAAACTAATGTTTTACAACGTGACTTCAGTCTGAATGTCCATATGTCATTTATCTGACCTTTCCGTCATTGAAGTGCAACAAATGTCACAGCTCAGCGTCAGGAGCGGAGGGAAAAACACATGTACTTCCATAAACACAGTATGTGCCTAATAGGGCATATGGACCACTTTTGTGCATGTGGGTCATTTAAGGGTCACATTCAGTTCAAAACCACATTAAATATGAAATATGAATGAATGCACACAAAAAATTGATTTCCCCCCAAAACGGTCTGAATTGTCTAAGCTCTCCTCCCTGAACATATCCTCAGATAGGTGGGGATGTGGTTGTTAAGGCTAAAAATCGGTGGTTTGTTACTGGAGATCAAACTTACTGGACATTTTACTCCAGGGTTTTCAGAGATGTCCCACGCTGTGACATAATGGCACACATATGTAATGACACAGTGACATTTGTGATTTGAGATCGGCAGGGTTATACATCTTGACCATTGTAAAAATTTTGCTTTGGGAAATAGAAATGACCAAAGCTGGAGATATATAGCAACAGCAGCTTCCTGTGTGCAGACAGTTCATTTAAAAATGCAAAGTCTTTTATTTATCTGATGATAGATTGAGTATACTGTGATACATGTTTTTACTCCTTCACTAATTTTATTGTCATTATGAAGAACTCTGTTATGCTCCAATGTGTTTATAGCAGAAGAAAATGTTTGATCTGTTAAGCAAAAAATAAATGAATGATAAGCATATCTATTTGGTATGTTTTAGTAAAAGACCTCTGTGTTTTATGGACTGTTCTTGTTTGAATTGAATGTTTTCATCCCTTTTTTAAAAAAAAAATCCAAACACTTGTCTGCTTTTCAACTTTCGAGGTACCTTCCTACACAGGTGTTTGAGCCGGTAAGCTGCTCAAAGGCCATAATCCTCACATCCTTTTACTACTCAGTTTTTAATGGGCAACATCTGGAGGAAGTCCGTGGTTTTGTTTGCATGAGCTTCACAGCAATAATAATAAATAATAATAATAATAATAAAGTACATCTGATTCAGATTGATTGATGAGCAGGAACTATTTTAATTTGGAAGATCTTAGCCTTATTTTTTTGCTGTGAACTTGTACATCAAGAGTCATTCCAACCACATGACTCTGGGTTTATTCCTTGATTACAGAATATTTGGATTAAAAGCAAAGATGTTCTTTAAAATGTAGGATATCACAGTTTCTATCTGAATCGTGCAACAGCAATCTAAGAGGACATTGTTTAGATGCATTTCATGGAAGAAGTTCAGCAGAGATGTAATTGTTGGTGACAAAAAAGTTGCCATTTGGACATCGAAAGTGAAATAATGGCCTTGCCACTTTCTGACGACCAGCTTTCAGTAAACTGGAAATGAAGTTTGGTATGGCGCCATATCTCCTCCTTCTTCCCCTGTCCATCTGTGTTTTCCCCTCCTTCCCTCAGTTTCTACTTGTGTTTAGATAGAGGAGCTTTGGGGAACCCAGGGGACAGGAGGTGAGGTCCACAGATAGAAGACCCCATTGTGGTCCAACGGGAAATGCATTGTGGCTGGATTTGTCCAGTTTTATGTAAAAGCAATACTCTTTTCACCTGAACTAATACAAGCTGTAGCGTAAGCCCCTTACTGCCATGTGCTGCATTTTTCCCCTAATCTCTCTGGATTCAGCAGCGTCCCCACATACCTCAGGGCACTCACTGATAAAGCCTTAACTCTATACGACTCTCCCTCGCTCTGTCTCTCTCTCTTTGCTCTCTCTCTCTCTCTCTCTGCTTGCCCGGCCTTGTTTGCAGTCTCTCGTCCGTCGCCTTTTTCTCTTCCTCCTGCCCTTTCCCTCTCTTTTCTCTTTCCCAGGACACCGATGAAGCAGCCTAGCAAAAAATTAAAGTGATCAAGAGATTTAGAGGAACGAGGAGAAAATCACTTTGTGAATTCCATCTCGCCGAGGAGATGAGAAATGTTGAGGGAAGGAACAAAAATGAGCAGTGAGAGAGCAGGAGAGAAAAGAGGCAGGGAAGGATGTCGGAAGTTAGAGCCAATCTACTTCAGTATCGTCCACGATTCTGAAGTACGACACAGGCTATGTCCTGGAAAAGAGCACTGATTGATTTCCAGACCAAACATCCATGTCCACCGGCGTCCCAAGAGACCCCACCACTTTTAATTATTGGTCTTTTTTTTTTTTTTGCTTTTGATTGAGGGTCACTATGCAATATTGTTGGATGCTTGTGCTTCTGTCAAGTTCATTTTGAGTCTGTGTTGTGTTGGAAGATGGTTGTTGACGGTAGCAAACTCTAGACCAAAAGAAACTAAGATTATACACTGTTACTGTCTTATAGAAGAACAAAAGAGAACAGTGAATGCTTACAGAAAATCTGACCCACGTCTTCTTGACAGAAGCCTAAATATCATTGAGCAGTAAACAGACTGCACTTATATAGTGTCTTTCTGTACATAGATGGAGCCCAAAGTGCTTCACATGTCCTCACGTTGACTCATTCACACACGTTCTTACACCAGTACACAATGTTACACACTGCACTAGAAACAAGATGGAAATGTTACAGCTTTACAATGCATGTCCTCATGTCCTCATTTCCTCGCCGTCCTGATCAAACCATTTACCTGGATACAAAATTTAATTCCCAATGCCAAAACTCAACCCCAAGTATTTCCTGACAAGTTTGGTCATGGAATTTTCCTCATCAGTGCATCTACTAATAAGGTCTTATGCTACATCTATATCAAAAGCATTCAGAGTCAGTTGAACTTGATTTGATCTCAGACCAGTTCGAGGAACTACAAATGAAGTAACTTTTACTGAAAGTGCATTTTCAATAAGCCCTTTTTAACTTTTAACTAAGTTTATCATTGCATTTCATTAGAATTTTACTTAAGTCGAGTTTCACCAAATAATTCACAGCTGATGCAGATTTCTGCAAACTGTCATAATTAAATTAAGTGTCTATAGATAATAAATAAAATTCACTGAATATTTCCTGACATACATAAATTATTACTCACGCACTTCGTAATTAATTCATATAAATTTGTCATTCCTGACTACATTTTTATCAGACACTGTTAAAAATTTGTAATGTGAGTAAATCATGTGAGCAAAGTGAAAAAGTCAAAATTAAAAAATGATTTGACTGACAATACATAAAGGTCATAAAGGACAATACATAAAAGCATGTAACCAATGCAACGTATGTAGAACATGTATCCTTTGTGGCTTACCGGCCTTTGCCTTAATCAAAAACAGTAATAATAATAATAACAATTATTAATATAATATAGTACAATAAAATAAATTAGCCCCAGATACCAATTGAGCAATAGGAGATTGCTGACAAGATATGAATCAAATCAGATTACGGCATATTAAATTATAATAAATTAGATCAGATTACATTATAGACTTTATTTATTCAAACAGGAAATTCACATTTGTCTTTGAGCTGAAGTTTTGCCATTTTATTATTTTTTTTATTATTTCTGATGATATTGTAAGGTTTTTCATATCTAAGGACCATTAACTGAGAAAAGTTTTTCCAAAAGTTAAAAAGTTATATTCTCAGCAGAATTTGTTAAAAAAATGTGACTTTTATCTGAGCATTGGAAGGGTTTTTCTCGCACAGAAAAATGGATCAGAGAATATATCTTTTTTTTTTTACCTACCATTTATCATGCAGACAGACATATTTACCCTGTTAATACCATCTCCATCATTTCTTGATTATGAAGAATTATTTCCTGTGCTCATAATTGCAACATACATTATACATGTCTATGCTTAATCCTTGGCCCATTGAATTTTTTAATCCCATTTACATATGTCTTTGGTATATGTTCCTGTTTTCTCTGTGCCTACAGGTCCTCATAACAGATGCTTTTTACATCTGACCAACAGGCTCAGGAGCTCCCCACGTAAAAATAAAAATCACAGATGGGATACATCGTACAAAACTAATCTTGCATTTAAGCCACTTAAATATCTCTGAGATGCATTTTGCCATTTCCCCCAGATATTCTTTCCGATTTTGAAGTTGTGCTGAAGTGTTTCCATCAGAAATATTTAGCTTTGCACAGGTAGCAAGGCGCCTTTTTCCCTTGTCAGCCGTGATTTGTCAAAGCACTTTGAGTTCCAGCAGGAGCTAGTGTAGGTCCTCCTCCTAAGCAACCAAAAAGCACATAGCGCTGACAGAATCTGTATTCAAATGAAGATCCTGTCAAGAGAGATTAACTGTTCAGGAGCCCACACAGGGATATCCCTGCCAAAAACTACAGATATTATAGCACTGACTTGTGCTTCAACATCACTTTATGTCCTCTGAGGTCTTCTTCCCCTTCCTGTGCTTAAGTATGACTTTTAAAATGTTACTTTCTCTTGCGTGTGTGTGTTTTTTTTTTCTATCTTTTCCCAATCTACCTCAGGCTCGCAGGATGTCGTGCCGTTGAATAGTATTTGATCTGGAACCGTCTCGTCAGGGAAGCCTGATTGGACAGTTTGCTGCTGAGGGGACATGCAAACTGTACATTTCTACTCTCTGAAGTTAAGCATAAGAATGCAGTATCTTCCTTCTCCTTCACCTTGTCCTTGCTTTGGTCCCTTCTCTACCTCCTCTCTCCCCCTCTGTTTTATCTTGTCCTTGTGTTTGTCCTCTCCCTCATCCTCCTCCTTCTAGTAAATACTCTGGTGTCTTTTGAAGCCACTCTGCTCCTCGTTTCTTTGCTCTTCAGGTTTATATCAGAGGCAGATGCAAAAGACGAAATATAAAGCTACACTCAGTCAATGTCAAATGTCTGACTAATTAGAAGTCCGTATAGTTTCAGACAACGCTATCAAATTAGATTACATGTTAGATGCCTTTAAAAGTAATTTATTACGATTTTTCATTACTCGGAATGATGAAATATTATTATTATTATTACTATGACAATGACTATGATTATTATATAATTGTTATAATTGCTATTATTATATAATTGTTACTTAATTATCAATGAATATTGTTGTTATTATTATTATTATTTTGTCCATGGACCCACTGGTGCCAGTACTGTTAACCAATGCTAGTACCGTTAATTATTAGTATTATTATTTATTATTATAATGATTAATTGCTATAATTATTACACAACGGTTACTATATAACTCACGGTGTCTCTGTATATTACTATATAACAATAAGGGTATAACTATAGAACTGTATATTACTATATATCTGACGATGTCTCTTTATTGATGTTTACTGTTGCACTCAATCTGTTCTTTTCTTTCTTTATTTGTATTTATATATCTATATTATCAGGAATCGCTCTTAATTTTCATCATATTTGCAGTATCTCTCTGTGTGTGTCTTGTCTTATACAGTATGTGCTGCTGTAACCTGAAATTTCCCCGTGTAGGACTAATACAGGTATCTAATCTAATGTAATCTAAATATGATGTATTTACCTGGTATGCATATAACACTGTCACCCACAGCTGAGTGAACCCAGCAGTCACTCTGAATTTACATCAACACTGTGGAGATATCAGTTGTAAGTTAGTACAACAGCCACAGGCAAACTGTATGATGTACTTAAGAAATAAAATAAAATAAATATTTTTGGGGTGTACAGCAATATTTCAGAGTTAAAATTAGTAAAGAGTGATGAAAATTTTTAAAAATGTAACTTTATGAGATGCATTTTGCTACCTTTACTTCCTAATCCTCTTTAAATAGAACAGACAGTAGAAAGACATAGAATTGTATGTGTATGTAATGTAATGTAAATGTACTCTTGTACCCAATGTATGTCTAGATTTTCTGTTGGTCTTCTGTGCTGTGTGTAGACAGGTAGACTATAATGTATGTGACGCTGACTCAGGTGACGATACACTTCTGCCCGTGTGTTTTGTTTTCAGTCGGGGGTTAGTAAATATATATACACTGCTAAACCCATCTCTGGCAACTGATACTGTCATTTTCCATGTTAATGAAGTCACATCCATAGAGTTAAAATTACATTTGGGGATATATATTATCAAATATGCTGTAAGTTATTTTTAAATACCATTTTACAAGTTTTTTTTTATTTAACAAACTGTTAAGAATCTAAACTTAATGATAACATTAAACCACAAAACAGCGTAATACAAATAGAAGATGAGCAGAGATGATGAAATTAAACATATATTGAGATAAAAGAGAACAAACATTCATTTACTTTTTTAAAAATAATATTATATCAAAATTTTGAATTTTTATTGATGACTGAGTTAGGGATGCATCCAGCTTCAGTTTGCAGATATCGGCTAATATGGGTACTGGCATTTTTATCTGTTTCCAAGATGAGAGCTAATTATGTTTCTAACTTTGTATCATTACATTCATATTCCTTTAGAAGAACAAACCCGTTTGCGGGTTCATTGCTCAGTATACCACTTGTTGATTTGTAGAATTTAATTACTAACAGACAACACAAACAACTTTTTGCCGAGTCACCAGAGCACCTTTCATAGAACATATTGAACAGCTATTAAAGAAATGCCCAGTTAGTGAATAGTGATTTTACTGGGGTTTAAACAAGGAATAAAAAAACCTGTGCCTGTCGCCGGTGGGAAGCCACGGTGGTGGTGGTGGGTGGGCGGGTGTGTGTGTAGGTAGGAAGCCGTGCATCCCCATATCACTGCACTCCATCAGAAAATTTCTATCAGCAGATAAAACAAGGAAGAACAACACCTCAGACAAGATACGCCCCCACACTAATCTCCAACACTTATCAACATCTCCCTGCTAATACTGTATCTCCTCCTCAAGGTTTCCCTCCATTTTCCCCCCTCTCTCTGAGTCCCCACCCACATGACCCCTCCCTGAACACACACACACAACATCGCGCACACACACATCACGAAACTCCTCTCCCACGGCGGCCATGAGCGCAGGGGCCGCCCTGGCAATGTGCTGCCGTGTGATACTGAGAGAGGGCAATTCAGCTCCTCATAAAGCCCGGGCTATAATCTCCTCCCAACGACAGGTCCACCTACCCCACCCACGCACTCACACACCTTCATGTACACACAACCTCACCGTGTCCTCACCAGGCTACACCTACACACATACGCAGCCACGACTTAAAGCAGCACCCGGAATGACACGCACCATTATAAATAGTCTAATCTATATGGTAATAGTGTTGTATTCTACAAGCAGAGAATAGGGATAAGATAACATTGTGACTTCAGGGTTTGTACTGCCTTCTATGGTAATTGTTATCAAAGGTTATTTGGGATGACATCGGCGGCTCCTTGTGATTGGCTGGGCCCTGTTATTTACGATATGAATTATGATAACCATGATGTCTCTCTGCTCCTCTCCCTCGCTGCTGCCTTGCTGGCCGCCAGATACAATAAATTGCTATCGTTAATCACGGCGCTTTGTTCTGCCATGATTACCCCTCCACCGCAATAAGAGTTTTATTTAAGAGAGAATATGGATTTGTCATCCTTCTGGCGGCAAAATGAAACTGACAATATTTTATGTCCTGACATTTAATTTGTAAAAGCGGACGCAGGCTGCATTTGCATTTTATGACACTCTCTCCCTCTTTCTCTCCCCATGATCTATCTCTCTTCCCTCCTCCTCGATGTCTTCCTCTCTTTTTATACATAGAGTGGAGGTGACATTTGTGGATCAGGTTGGGGCTGGAACGAGAGCAGAGGAAAGGAAAAGGCGAGGCAATGAATGCCATTGAATGTCGGCCAAAGTTTACGTATTTTATTTGCATGCTGGTTTTTTTTTTTTTTTTCCTCTAGCACATCATCTCCTACTGAATGAAGTAAAAATATTTTGCCTGGCAAACCAGTGATGTTGATTTACATAACATAGTGAAAAGGATTTCTCTCAGCAGTATCAATGCATTAGTAGAGATAAGTATGGTTGATAAGGGGATCTTTGTGAGACACTGTATGTGAAGGTGTCCAAACAAATTCTCTCATTTATTTGAATAGAACCAATCATTTCACATAAATCCAAACTAATCGTCAAGCATGTTGTTCCTTCAACATTCCCCAAAAAACGCTAATTATAAACTCACTGAAGGTGAAAAACCATTATCCAATATCATGGCATCAAATAGAAAGGAAGATCCAAATTTACTGAACTGTGCAACTGTATTCTCCCTAAATCTTGAAAAAACATAGTGTATTTTAATCGTAAAGTTAAGAAAACCGAATGTAAATTTGGTGAAAAGACATAAACATTTCAAAATTAATTTAAGTTTTACTCAGAAAAATGCAAGAAACTGTGACAGAATCAGCAAATGCATGACAACATCAACACACAGTCACAGCATTGAACAGAATAGCAGATGATTGGTGGAAACATTTGACATGACTATAAAACTCACTGACAATGTTGGCCGGATTGGATATAGATGTTTTAATGATGAATTGTTACCAATTACAGCTTTGAGAGTAAAGTAAACAATCATTCGGCGTCATCCTTTGCAGACACTGTTTTACCTCCATCAGATTTTGCATTTGATTTGACTGGAAATCTGACGGATGTCTCTGCGCATATTCTTAATAAACAGATCAACTTCTGTTTACTGCTGTACTGCCACTGGGATCCATATTTAAACAGTCTACCATGTTCTCTCTTTCACACACACACACACACACACACGGCATTACTCTCAAACACACTGTGAGGGCTCTCTGGGAGATAACTGAAGTGAAGTCGAGCTATTTCCTTTTCCTGTTTGTGTGGTGCCAGGCAAGCCACCCTGCTGCCACCGAGGAATGTTGATAATGCTGGCCCTGGGCCCTAATGCATGCACACACACACACACACACACACTGACGCACCAGCACTAACAGACGACGCCCATGTTATTCCACCAATGGCAAAAAACTTAATACATGTAAACATGATGGGGAATAAACTCCTTGAAAAACAAAAAAAGCCTCCAGAGAAGACTAGACTTTGAATGACTTTGACCCTGCCTTAGACGACTTGAACGCACGCACACCCGCGCACGCACACACACACTCTCTCTCTCACACACACAGATCCTCAATGGCGTCCGTCTCTTTCTCTCAGCTCCACCTTCCTCTCACTTTCCTGACCTTCCAGTCCAGGGGGGATGGAGAGAGACAGCGAGCCCACTGGAACCTTGGGCTGAGTTATGCAGGAGTGAGCTTTGAATAATTGTCCCGCAATATGAGTGTCTCTGATTAATTGCCTGAGATAAGGTCTGCTTTCCTACCCACTCCTCCCATCTGTACCCAACCCCCCCTTCTCCATCCCTCCCCAGCTCTAGCTCCAGCTCCCAGGCCTGCCTGCCTGAGCTCCCATAATCAGCCCGGACTACTGAGAGAGAGAAACTATTTAACTGACCCTGTCATCTTGGAGCACGATGATGGCTGTCCTAATTACTCAACAATAACAAAGGCCCTCATTTAGCTCTGACGGCTGCCTGCAATCAGCAGTTCTATGAATAACTTAACAAATAGGAATGAGGGGGAAAAACGTATTTACAGGCACATTAATTCAAGGCCAAAAGACAATACGTGTCACCTCCACTAACCAAGGATTCAGGTGACAATCACTAGGTATGTGTGTGCACAAGTGTGTGGGTGTGTGTGTTTGCATGTGAGTTAGGATTCGACTAATTAAAAGCCCGATTTCAACTGTGTACATACATACAATGGTGACTGATAATATTTTCTTTCCAAGCTGTGAAATAGTTAAATGTGTTTGATCACCTGCTAAAACATCCATGCTGCATTTCACCAACCAGAACACAGAGCTAAAACTTTTTGTTTGTGTGAAAAGACATGAAAATCCATGGATGTAAACAGATTTTTAATGTTCCTTGTTAATGTATTATTATGTATCTTGTTAAGGTAATGTTATACTTTGAGTCTCTTGTCTATTTTGCGAGACATCGATACTATATGCATATATATATAAAATCTTAATCTGTCTAGTTCATTAATTTATTTTTGGATTTAACTTGAATTGAGAAGCAGTTCAAGTTTACAACAACAACCGGGTAGTGGTAGAACGAAAACAGGGAGGACATACAACCAGAAAGGAAACATCCACAACAAACAATGTCAAACCATTCATAAGACTTGTATGTACAAAGTAAAAATGGCTAAAAGCTGGTGCAAAAGTCTCCAATGTTGCTTTCATGAAATTCTCAGGGAAAGAGTGCGGAATGATTGAACCCTTCCAGTCATATGCAGCAGAAAACATCCAGTAACTGTTACTGCAATAATAATAGACAGAGTAAAGGATAAAGCATCATCAATCCAAAAACCTCACAAACAGCCCAAAATTTCACTATTTTACCTAAATGTACTTTCTGTAAGGACTGACCGATATGGCCAAATATATTATTGCAGTAAAAAGGTATAATGTAGAGTGCAGGTATACAGTATTGTAACAAAATGTAAACAAGTAGCAACATAGTCTGCAAGACTCAGAAGGAATTTTTTGCTTTATTTCTGGTCAAAACACTTCATCAATTTAGAGGTAGAAAACTAAAATAAATTAAAGTTATACTGAAATGTCATACTGTGTTTTACTTGGCAATGTAAATAAACCTTAAAGAAAAATATGACAGTAATCTAAATCGCAAAATATGCACTAACCATAGGTGCCAATCTTCCAAAACAAAATCAAGATAGAAAATCAACAGAATTTCCTGCAGAGTTTTAATCCCCCTCATCCTGATATATATTAATTACATCGTTGAAAAAAATATGTTGTCATTTGACGTTGAAAAAAGTTGACATATTTTCAATAGGTTTGAGCTCAATGCCAAGATGCGTCCACAGGATACATTTGGTGCAGATATCTCAATGCATTCTTTAGATAATGTAGCCACGTTGTTGAATGGACAAATGACAAAATCATTACACCGCCCCTCTGGACACAGTCGCCCAGGGTTAAAAGTCATATCTCAGTCTCATATAAAATTATTAGCAGTATTGCTTTAATCTACAAGCAACTGTAATTACAATAACAATAATAACATGTGTAGTAGTTGGTGTGATGGATAAAAATACACTTTACTGTACTTAATGTATGCCAGTTTAATTTAAAAAACTAAGAAATATGAAGAATCCTTTGCAGGGTTGCGGGGGTGAATGAATGAATGAATGAAATACGAAGAATGTAATGAATAACCGTGCTGCACATATGACCACCAAACACCATTTAAATGATATTATTGGTTATTTTATATATGGTGTTGTTATTACAGAAGTGCTTGCGTTGACTTGGTGGCTTATGGAAACTGCCCTGTCTTTTTAATGGTAAAAAATAGTTGTTGTTTTTTTTCCAAAACATTTGTATCAACATAAGATTAATATAATACTGTGGATGTATTGATCGCTCATGTGTCAATGTGCTGTAATACATTTATAAACTTGAC
>JAPTHA010000005.1:16455953-16465984 GCA_029814585.1 Gymnapogon annona | reverse complement strand
GTGTGTGTGTGTGTGTGTGTGTGTGTGTGTGTGTGTGTGTGTGTGTGTGTGTGTGTGTGTGTGTGTGTGTGTCGAGATACAGCGAGAGCCCAAACACTGCGGCGCCAGCAGTCTGCCCTTCCCTTGAGAACGTAACGGCTGAGTGCCATCGGAAAGAGAGACCGACGGGAGGGGAGGGGGGAGAGTGGGGGTGTTGCTTAATATCAGTGCCATGGAAGGCGGCAGGTAAAACTCTGCAGGAACAGGCCGGTGGTACTGTCTTGTCCTTCCTCCCACTGCAGCGATGCAGCCAAAGCCTTCCTGTGACTCACATTGGTTAATGACAGTTACTCACTGGACGCACACACAGTTCATTAACAGGGGCTTCTTGTAATTTCCCTCCCCAAAAAGAAACAATCTTTGATCTTCTTGTAGAGAATGCCCAGCACTTTAAAAATGAATTCAGGTTCACTTTATCTCCACATTTCTACTTCTGAAAACCCCTCAGCGCCATACGATAATCCTACTGTGCAGTGCCACGGCAGAAGTGCTGTCTAAATTCTCATTTTAATCTGCAGAGGAGGGAAATGGATGTATGAGAGAATATGAAAATAGGGTGAACTCCAAAGCCCCTGTGCTTACTCCATCAGAAATACATTTCTGCTGTGCTCGGCACAATCTTAATGCCAAAACATTCAGCCACAGTCTTGCTGGCTTCCCCTACCAGGTTCCACTTCATTCGTTTTTAATACAAACCTTTTTATGTCATGTTTTAAAAACAAAAGCAAATCTGGCCCGGTTCAGTCTTAAGCAGCAGGCCAAAAATCACTGAAACTCAATCTGGTTATGGACCGCACTGTGTTTTCATTGACCTACTACTGATTCTTAAACACATTTTATAGGCTAACTAGTTACATAAATATAAAAATCTGTCCGTGAAAATATTTTTGCCTGCTCATATATATCTGGCGTGACATGAGTGGCCTCTCCATCTTTCTCCATAGGTGGGGATTAAAGTTTCCTCCTGCTTTTTCCGTATCTAAACTATGGCGTGTGGGGAGGTTAGAAAGGGCCTCTATCGTTGTTGTGCCTCCTCAAACCTCAAACCTATGTCTGTTAGTATCATTTCTTCCAGCATTCTGGTGTGACGGTAGAATCCAAGTCAAACCTTGCTGGTTTAAACACAACCCTAATAAAAACAAAAGCAGAGCTGTTCAGACTGCTCTAATTCCCTTGACAGCGTTCCAGCCAGTCCCACTTAAGGTTATTATGGGCTATAAATACACTGGTTACCAGGGCTAGAATGTCAACGCTGTTTGCCCTCGTTAAGACACATAATTACCTCATTTACATCTCGTTTCCTCCCCAAAATCGGAAGCTATTATGCGCCCCCGCACTCAGCTCCGTTGACGATTACACTCATCATCCAATCAGCTCCTGAGCTGCGTGTTGGGAAGGGAAAAGCTCCCAGGAGTCAGACTGGGACAGGAGGCGGGAGCTGGACAGACACAGACAGAAAAAGGACCCTTGGGAACGAAGATGCTCAGACAGGAAGGAGGGCTGAAAGCCTCTGAGGCCTTCACAGGCCGCAGGAATAGGCCTAGAAATACACTGGCTACCACTCACACACACGACAGGCACATAACTGCAGGGATTTTTTTTTTATTATTACTGTATTATCTTATCAGTCATCAAATGTTGTTGCTGGTTTATGATCCTCGTCTGTTTTCAATGTCGAGGTACCCCTACTGCATCAGTAGTCCACTTCCACAAACCCCAGTAAAATCAATGCAAGTGCATACACGAGCGATGAGACAAGGTTATGTAACAAAAACCTTAGGAAGAGGTAGTTTTGGTCATTATGATAGAACCACCTATTTGTGAACCTAGTTTCACATCCCATTTCAGGCTGGGTTTTTTTTTTTTTGCTATTTCTGCCTTTGTCTTTTCTCACACATTTTCCAAACAGTTTTTTTTTTTCCAAATCCTAACTAGTGTTTCTAATGGGTAAACCTAACCAAAGCATATGACTGATACCTTCCCCAGACACGGAAAATGGTGGTCCGTAGGTGTACCCCAGGCATCAAAGTTGAATTATTCGGCAAAGTGACAAGCTGGGAAACAGAATGTGTTTACATTACAATGCTTTCCTACTGATATGCAATCAATATAATTTCCTTGCCAAGCGAGAGATTTTACTCACATGTAAAAGAAAGCTGTCTCCTTCTGGCTTTCATTTTCCTTGTGAATAAACTAAACCATGCTGTTGCCAATGAAGCTCTATATAATAAACACTATGAGAGCATTAGTTAAAGTCATGTATATAACTTGGGATCAAAGTGTGCTTTTTTTTAATTTGACTACATTAAAGACTTTTCAATATCTAGCAAAAATCAGGGGCAGGACCTGAGCGTAAAGGCTGAAATAAAGCAGGTAGAAACAACGTACCTGTCTCTGTCTATGGTTTAGGTGTTTAATCATCGTTCTAGCAGCACCTTAAAACTGCTCTAGTTAACAAATTAACTTTTTTGTTTACATCATACAATCCAATAGTGTTCATTAGTTCAGCCTATAAATATCAGGGACAGTAACAGGGTTAAGTCGATGAATTTATCAGCCTGACAAACAGTGACATGGACTATTTTTGTTGAGGCTTTGGCAATAAACTAAACTGTAACCCAAGTAAACTCCAAACATTTCCAACTAATAAGTGATTTTCCCCAAATATTGGGGCCGATATTCCTTTTATGGATGACACAACTGCATGAGCCTGAGGAGGATTTTCTGCTGATGGTCAATACTGATAGCTCAGTTCGGCACCGGGCTGGTGCACAGGGGGCTGGGGTTCCATTCCCGCGGTGAGCATCCAGTGTGGGTCCTTGGGCAGGTCCCTTCACGCTGCTGCCTACAACTGTAGCTGCTAGGAGACAGCATCTCTTTGTGCTGCTCCCAAGCCCAGATAAATACAGAGGGTTGTATTAGGAAGGGCATCCGACGTAAAAAAAACTTCTGCCAAACCTAATATGCGAATTGCGGACCCCGAAAGGGAAAAGCTGAAAGAAAGAAGTATTAATACTGTTCAAACATCCTTCTAATTACTTTTATGCTGCAGTAAAAGTTAGAGGATTTTATAAGGTTTTATACATCGTCTTCTCTGCAACAATGTTTCTTTTCGGCACATGTAAGAGTTCATAAGATACAGCCTGGCAAAGTTTATGTAGAAAGACCAAAATATAGCATCTGTTTCTATCAAAGGTTACTGATGTCAAGACAAAATATTTTACAAACGAATGAACTGGAAGCTTGTTTATCAAAGCTATAGGCTGTTACTCCCACATTCATCCATACATTATCTGAATCACTTGCTCCTCATGTGGGTCATGGGGGTGTCGGAGCCTATCACAGCGCCATACAGGCAAAGGCAGAGTCCACCCTGAACACGTCACCAGTACATCGTAGGACTGATGTATATGGACAAACAACCATTCACATGTAAGGACGATGTAGTCTGACCAACTCACCGATCACGGATGATGGGAGGAAGGACTACCAAGAGAGAACACAGACATGTAAACTCCACTGTTGTTGCACTGTGTATTTACCGGACATGAGTCTTAGAGAAATAGACTGTATAAAGTGAGTGAATGGAGGTACCGTGGCATCACCCATTTGTCTGTGAAATGGTGGAACTACATGATACTGATGGGTCATAGACAAGCTGAATGCAAACTCACTGCCTTAGTGAAACTGAAAAAAGAAAAATGCACTGCTTAAAAAAGGAGTTTTACAGACCTGTCAATCAAAGTCGGATACAACTGAGTTCAAACTTCTAATTCATCTGATCAAAAAAGATATTACACCACAAGATATTTCATCAGAGGGTCCGAGGAAAATGGATGAGACCGGGATAAAAAAATGACTGACTCTGTATTTTTAGATTTGGGTTTTTTTTTTTTTAGATCAACGCAGTCCCGTGTTTAGAATGCAACCACCGGCATCCTAAGGTTATCAAGATGTTGGACCCATCTTTAAATGTTTGCCCAGAGATCTGTTTTAACTTGTAACACACAGATTTACTGGTCCATCAAAAATCTTGTCGTTACTGTTAAAGGCAATGAATAAATACCAGCCATTATGACCCAACACTAACCCTCAGGGCTGAACATGAAGATGCACAATCACACACAATCTCACACACCTTCATTTGAAAAGAAACTGCAGTCAAAACAAGACTTCTGAACTGTACAGAGGGAGATCTGTGTGTCCAAGAACAGAATAATCAGCAGAAAAGATCGGAGAGACTTCATTCTTCACATCGTTGACAGGTTCCAGCTCTGTTTGGCCACATCAGCCGCCAGCATCGACAAAAACACAAACACGACGTTAGATAGAAGCGGCTCCTCTCTTCATTCTTATCCCTCGCCCAATGCTTTCCTCCCTCCTTTTATTTTTCCTTTTGCTTACTTCAACTTCTATACTCCTTCTCCCTCCTACAAACTATCTTACCGGCTTACCGCTATATGGTGGGAGTCTAGTCTATTGTGTGCATGTGCGTGTGTGTGTGTGTGTGTGTGTGTGTGTGTCTGTGTGTTATAACAGTATTACAGTAGTTGTGTATGAAAACAGCAGATAAGAGAGCAGGATGATGAAATGTGAAGCAACAACACATGACCCAGCTTAAAGATCTCTGATAAAAACAAACATGCTATATACTCACACACGGCTGCAGAAATACACAGCACACACACCTACACATCTGAATGCACATGTACACGCACAAGGCACACGTACATTTCAGAGGATAAATATACTCAAGCTGTGAAGCAAATGTTATGCACATCCACGCACAGAAAAGCAAACGTACCTCAGTACTTGTGATTTTATGTGCACACGTGGAGAAGTGTGTGTACGTGTGGGTAAGTGAACAAGTGCATGTCTATGTGTGTGTGTGTGTGTGTGTTCAGTAATGACACATGGAGGCCAGTTCAGCATAGTAAATGAAAAAGACTTGATAAGATCAGTGAGACAGGATGAGTGACTTATGTGGTTTATGTGGATGGTGTGGTGGAGGGGACATGGGGGGAGGGGGGTAAAGCAGAGGATCATGGGAAAAGGTGTACAGATTTACACTAATTTTCTCTGCTGCAAAAAAAGCACAAATTCTCTGAGTAAGTATATAATAAAAGACTTCAAATTCAACTCAGTGTGTCACAAGAATTGATATTTGATTCATTTTTTATAAAAGAGAAAAGAATGATGGATATCAATGAAATCGGTGATCATTTGATTTATGCATCATGTAAATGTTCACACCTTCAAAAGAGTTAGATTATAAAAAAGAGCACATACCATTACCAGCAGTCCTATTAAATTCACAACTACAGGACAGTATAAAATATATCGACTATACCAGAGTGATTTTTACAAATACATTAAAAATATCATCAAGAAACATATAACTTAATAAAAACAATCAAAATAAGGAGAGTGATACAATCACATCGATGCCTGTTCAATTTCAAAATAAAAGTCAAGGAGCTTTTCGGTGGAAGTTTCTACAAATCGTAGTTTTGCTGAGGACGTGCACACACCTGCAGTGGCAGAAACCAGACAATTATACTTCAAAAGTGATCTGGAGCAGCAAAGTGTTGAAAACAGCCACATTATGTTTCATTATGGATTCAGTTCTACTTGTTGAAGTGCACGTTGTACTTAACTGACAGCATATCCCATGACAGACCCCATATGTTTGGAGCTAAAATGGTGTAACTTTAATCGGCCTTCACTGTGCAAGGAGACGCAGGTTCAGCCTCTTCACATCCTTCTTGTTCGCAGTAACTTCATAAGGATGACCAGTGTGGATGTTTCTAAAAAAGGTGCTGGTGTTTTCCAGACCCATCAAAGATTAAACGTTCCTGTGAGAATGAATGCATTGTTATCATCTGCCTTTTTTTTTTTAAATTAAGAATCATTGCTCATGTGAGTCAACACAAATTGACCACTGTGCACTTAAATTTACCTGACGTGACTTAACCAGTGAACATGTGTGTGTGTGTGTGCGTGTGTTATCCAGTGCCTCTATCAAACCGTTTGATTCTGTTTCCATTTTGTCTCTCCTCTCCCTCTGTCTCCCGGAGAACTTTGTATTCTGTATCAGTGTGTTTTCTTCACACTAAGACAATCAGTGGCGAGGCTCTCTATCTGATACGGAGTTGATCATAGCGGCATATAGAGGGTCTCAGCTGCCTACACACATCCACACAAACACACACACTCATCTCTTTGGTCGGTGAGATAACAGCAGTTTGGGGGGAAAAAGGGAAGTTGAAGGACAGATATGTTTTTTTCCGGATGGACAGGTATGGTTTTGGCCACGCTCCACTACTCTGGGACACCTCTGTGATTGGCATGGAGGCTTGGTCGCCTCCTCCACTGACAGATTATTCATATCGTCTAGTTAGGTTTCATGAAGCAATTATATGTCTTCACACTCCACCAACTTTGGGAATAGCAGACTATAGAAACACACACACTATACGGTCTCTGATGGTGGGAAATGCCTGTCACTGAGAAGAGTTGGAGCTCAAATGACTTCAACCCAAGCATTAAAGTCGCATTGAGGCATCTTCTTCATAAAAATGAAGAAAAATGTTTATTTTAATGTTGTTTGTTATCTATCCACAGTGTTTTAAATCACGTTTTGAAACATGTCACCCACTGATTCGGTGCCATGTTGCGCTTTTGTTTCTCAAGCTCCTTTCAATCAAATGTTCGCGCTACAATTAATGAGTTAAAGTTAACTCCTATGTCAGCACTAATCTGTTTCTTCCGTTAACGTGTGTTTTTCAGCATAAATGCTATACAGAATATGATGTATTTTCTTTTTCCAGCTAAATTTAACAAACTTGAAAAAACATGATGAATGCAGAACATAATCATCAGTGGCATAGTTCACCATTTTCAGTTTATCTAAGAAGTAACACACAATTCACCATCTGCCTTTTTTACATTCTATTGAACAACTTTCGCTTTTTATCTGTTCAGTCAGTCTTAATAAAATCACCAACCAACATCACCTTCTTTAGTTCAAAGCAGTTTCAACAACAATGCATTCGTTTTATATTTTATTTCACGAACATTACAAACCAGGGGTTCACTTCAGCTTTTTCTCCCACAGTATTTCACTATTTGCCCACGACTAAAGTTTGCTATAATGTTGGATGCAGTGAAGTCAAATGAACATCCATACGTATCACTCTTATTGCAGTTCTATCCACCAGTTGTTGTTTTTTTTTCCAGTCTGAAAGAACATCAGATTAAAGTATTGTTGAATATTTGTGCACACAAGGGTTTTGAACCAAAAGTATATTTTTCGATATGAACACTTCTCTGTATGTAAGGATAAGCTTCACAAAGTTTACCTACTCACTGACTTTGAACAACAACTTTCACAAATTCAATGTAACTCAAGTTTATGAACGGAGCACTAGGTCTGGCAGGGTTTTGCTATTAAGAAGATTCTCCAAAAATGTGACACAAAAAAAAGACCTAATCTATTAAGTGATATTTAAAGCAGTCCAATGTTCTTTTCTTAACCCCAAACAAAGCGTTTTATTGCGCAAACCTTAAAAAATCCAGGAGTTGAGATGCGAACTCTATTCTTGATCAACACCCTCCTGCTGATTGAGCAAAGGTAGAACAGGTCTGACGACTGGGTTGGACCCAGGTCTAGATTTGTGGTTTGCAGGAATGTATAGCAGTGACATTGTTCTGGCTGCCTAAACTTAACTGATCCTTAACCATCAAATTGTTATGGCATAAATGGAAGTTATATTGTCCGTTTTAACCCTACCTGTAGTATTTTATGCCATTTTCTTGGCAGGTGTTAAAGTACAAACCAACTGTCTAACGAAGCCACAAGTACAAAACTCATACCTGTCATTTTGGGGAACCCCTGCTCCTAAAGCTGTTCTGTCGCTGAGGTATGAGGATGTACCGAATTAAACAAAACATGTATGAGGGCCGTTGCAAAACAATAACATGGGTTTTTACAGTTGTTACTGAAAACAAACAAACTTCCAGTTCTTTGTGACTGCATTATTAACTCTGTCATGTAGCAAAAGGTCAAACAGTCATAACTTGCATTTAGGTGTCAGTGTTGAGAGGCAATGATTCAACAGAGTCAGGCTCTGATTACCCAACCTCTGCAGCAGAAAATCAGTGTAGCCTGACTGCTTCTGAAAACAGACACACACACGCTGCTGAAAGACGTGGTTACATCAACAGGGCAGGCACATACACACTGTGCTTCCAGCAAAAAAAAAAACTGACAAAAATAAACCCAACACACACACACACACACGTCTGACACCTCTGCTACCTGTCAGCGGCATCATGGAAAAACTCATGCAGTAGGCAGCAGGTTTTGTTTTTGGTAATACACCTGCATGAACACAGACATATAGCAGGTTCCGAGCAGTGATTCGAGTTCCTTCTGCCTCTCTCTCTCTCTCTCTCACACACACACACACACACATATATACACACTAAACTGCATAGCCCCGGTTCTCACACCATCAGCTGTGACCTGGTTAGCTTTAAGCCGGTGTTTGAGCCTGGCCCTTAGTTGAGGTTGGCTGCTCAGACAGGGCAATAGTTTGCACTCACACACCCACACACACACACACACTGGCCACTGTGGCTAATTGAATGGCCAGGGCAGTAGGTCCAAGTCTTTATGCTCGCAGAGAGAAGCCATGAATATCCCTGTTTCATTTGGAGTCGACTCAGTGAGGCTGTGGGAAAGAGTGAATGAGTGTGGGAACAAACAGCTCCTGGTATGGAATATTTACCCACCGAAAAGCTCTGAGTGGGTGCATTGACCAAAATATGATCCTTCCTTAAACATTTTCTGAAGATTTTATCATTATGACATTATAGGAAGTGCCTGATCTGCTCTACATTATGATGGATGTGCATAAACATATGGTAGTTATTACATTAGTTGTTTCATTTTCATGGGCCTACTGTAAAATTTTACATTTAGCAAAAATTGATCTAACGCATCAATAAAAGCTGAACATCACCAGCTTTACCTCAGAAAACAGGATTGGTCATTCTGCTATCTCTTCTTGAAAAACAGCATGTCTCCAAAAGATTATTTATTTATTTATTTATTTATTTATTTATTTATTTATTTATATATTATAGTACAGTGTATTCTATAGAGAAACTGATTTTCTAATCAAAATGTTGAGAATGAATTGTTCTTTGAAAATGTTGCAAAAGAGAACATTTTCAGCAACACATTCACTGATAAAGTAATTCTATACTAATATCTATACAACATTCTATAATGTGTGTATATGATTTATCTTAATCATTAGAAATGCCTTGTAGAATTATTTTTATGCAATTCTGAGCATTGTGTTCAGGTCTGTTAGAAAGGACACTCATCATTACATATTACAGATGATCTGTTTGTGTTTCTATTGCTGATTAAAACGACCAAATTTTCCAATTTCACATTCTTACATTTAGGGAGTCAAAAAGTAACAGTGAAAATCTTCAGTTTCAACGGTTAATTACACCAACGCTTTAGGTCAACAAAATGTGATATTTGTGATATTTGATTTCATTTTGACCAACTGTTAAAATACAGGACAATGTTTCTCCTGAAACATGTCCTTAATTCTTAGGTTTCATGTTCTGCTTTCATCATCCTGACTAAATTCTGAACTTTACAACTTTATAAACACCATACCATGCTAAGATTTTTTTTTTGTAATGTCTGATGCATGTTTTTATCAGAGTTGTTTAAAGAAATTTAATTCAAGGTTCTCACCAAGCTGTGACCATATGCAAATGAAAGAAAAATGTATGATTTAATGGGTTTTCATCTCAGACCTTCAGGCAATCCATAGCTTCAATCGAAACACAGACATCAGTGCTGGTTCAACTAGAGTATCAGCTCATGAGGAAAGGAAAGGAAAGGAAAGGAAAGGAAAGGAAAGGAAAGGAAAGGAAAGGAAAGGAAAGGAAAGGAAAGGAAA
>JAPTHA010000005.1:16393725-16414905 GCA_029814585.1 Gymnapogon annona | reverse complement strand
AATCAATCACACACATTATCTGTTATATTGGTCATGTCTGTTGCTCACACCGTACCCATGATTCAGTCCTGACACTAAACAGTCTTGATAGGATGGATTATTTAATGTCATGCGTTTATCTACTAATGAAAACATAAACATGAGTATTATATTTTATTTCTACCATTAGATCCTCCTACATTGCCAGACGAATAAAGGTATATCTAATCTAATCTAAATATCACAAGTCTTGAAAAAGGATCAGTTCTTCAAACAAGAAGCAAAAATGTCTAAGATTATATATTATCACAGTCAAGTCATTTACACTGCTGTGGAGTCACACAGACGAGTGTTGAGGCCATTGATGGCTTTGATTACAGGACACATTTGCATTGTTTTTTCAAAGCATGGGCGCATGTGTTATTTCAGTGTAACACTATTTCTGTCCATAGTTAAATGTATTTTATGCCAAGTTCTTGTATTTGTTGGGGGTGGGGACACGCTGATGTGTAAAGTCTTCTCTATCACATCCTACAGACTCAGGGTTCAAATCTGACCTCTGCAATGGCCAAGCCATTTGTATAAAGGCCCTTTTATATTCCTTGAACCACTCTTTCAGTATGTCAGATGTCAGAGTCAGATGAATCCTAGTATTGTCATCTCTGTGTCATCACGGAAGAAAATAACAACACTGATGTTCAGATTCAGCTTATTTAGATTCAGCTGATGTAGACTAGACCAACTGAATCAGACCCAAATCAGTCCACTGGACTGTACTTCAGTCCAATGTCAGTCCACTTGGACTGTAGCCACAAGGCATCATTACCTCATCCAGAGATTTTGGTGCTGCGATTATTGTCAGAGACATAATCCCATTTTGCCGGTTTCTACAAGTAAAAAAAGAAAAGTTACAGCCCTAGTACTTCTATTTACAATCACGGTGTATTCAGCAACAAGCTGTGAATTGCAATTAATTTTCAAAAGGTGTGGCCAAGGAAATGATACACAGCTAACTCAAATACATACCAACAATTCGCAAAATAATTGTCTAAAAATTCACTAAATCCATCTATTTTTCACAAAAAATTAAGCATCATCAGGACCCGCCAGTACATCCAGTACTTTCTTTGTATTTATCAGGTCAATCAGGAGAATAATTCATTCATAAAATTGTCAGTAGTTGCAGCCCCACTAGAGACCGATGGTGAGCTTGCTTCTCTGCCATTTTCACACACTGAATTAAGGCAGATTTTGTCAGCCTTGATGACTAATAACTGTGGTAGTTAACTACAACACTACTCTGAGTCTAAGTCTTTAGTGGTGTCTATCAGTGCAGAGGACCAGAGTTTCACAAAACAGACACTGTTATTTTCACTTCTTTCACTTTTTAAAAAAATTAAACTCTGTCTTGTATAGTAGATGCTATTGGCATCTAATATTATTACGGTACGACACGGACAAATGGACCCAAATGCAGGTTTTTAATTTTCAAAATAAAATAATTTATTTTATTGTTCACAAAGAACATGCAACAGTTAATTTTTAACAATTCAGATGATCTATTTTTAGAAATAACAAAAAGCGCCATTTACAAAAACACGGGAGTAACTTTATCTTAATAAATCAAAATACCCACAACGGGAAAATAATACTCAACAAAGTACAACTCAAAACCACTCTTCTGAGGGAAAAAGGCAATTTGGAAACAAAAGGCTTTAAACAGAAATACGCTCTTAAACTAGAGGATTTTGGAATCAAGAAATAGAAAAAACAACCACACTAGAAAATACAAATCCTAAACTAAATACTACTTACACACGAGGAGCTCAAGACACAGGCAAGACAGAGATGAACCAGAGGTGGACATACTACGGTCTGACAAAGAGGAACAGGAGGAGTGGGGTTTTTATAGGGAGACACACAGGTGGAGAAGATTGGGAATAACGACAGATTGGACACAGGGGGGTAGGGAATCTGAAATGATGCTGGTGACACACTAGGAGAGACACAGACAGGAAATACTTCAAAATAAAACCCAGAGGAAATACACAAACTTAACTTCACAGACACAGAACCTAACATAATATCAATGTACTGGGGTCACAAGTTGCTTGACACTTTTGATTTGAGTTTGTTTTGAACTTTAGATCATTTCCTCCTATTGGTAGGGTATAATTATTTAATTACTGTAGGATGTAGGATGTCACCTGAGGGCAAAACAAGATCAGGGTGATAAATAAACCATCATTGATACAGACTCTGAAACAAACAACAGGCAACAACAAAACAGTACCATCAACAGATGGAACATGTAGCTCCTGTTTAAAGTAACTGGTAGTTTGTGTTTGACTTGTCGACCCCAGAAGTAACCATTTGCCTCCTTCTCTCCCCCTCTCTCTTCCTTCTCTGATTTTCAGCTCGGAGCCTGAGGTGGAGGTTTTCAGGATGGCAACCAGTATCCCCGGCCGGAATCGGGCGATCTTCCTGCTCACGTATGAGGAGCTCCTGCAGCGGCGCCTGGGGCGTTACGCACATGTGACCAGCATTCGGCCGATGCAGTTGGTCAGTCGCCTTAATCTGGACATCACCATCGTTGACCATTCCCCCATCACACACCTGGAGGTGCTGCCTCTTCGTAACGCCAGAGCACAGGCCACTGCTGCAGCTGGGCCCAATGCACCAAAGACACCAGGTTTGCACTAAAGACTGTTTTTCAAACATTGGTCTGAAATGTACTTTTTTCTTTATATTTTTTCTTTCCTATCTACGTATGTGCAGGCAAATATGTTTTGAAATGGGATAACAGAGCACGCTATGCTCTTAAAATAAACACAACATTGTAAAAGAAAAACAATGGATTTGTTTATGTGGTTCAAAAAACTCCTTAAGCAATTTTTAGAACATCATGGAACCTTTCCGAAGGTCATCCTTTCAGGTCACAAACATTTGACTTGACTTTGGTCTTTTGTTCTGGTGCCAATTAAAACACAACTGTATTTCCTGTCTTTGTGCTCAAGCCAAGCCCGAACTGCCCATCACCACTGCCATAAAAAATGAAAAGAACATCTGCAAGATCACATTCAGCCCCAACATCGTCCAACAGGCCAAGATCACCACCAACGGCAACCTGGGAGATTTTGTGATCCGTTACGATGTTGAGAGAGAACTGGGGATCGGAGACATACAAGTGAGAGCACTAGTACACAAAAAATGATGAGACAGACAGAGGAAATCATAAATCGTCACATATGCATACACACAAATCTCTCAGTGCTCCACACACACACACACACACACCAAAGGTATCCACCCACCTGTTAGTCATTCAGTTCTCAGGCTTCCTTCTCTCTGAGCCACTATTTGGCCAAAATCCTCTGTCCGTCTCCAGTACTGCCTTAAATCTTGGTAATCACACCCTAAACTTCCAACCAGTCTCACTGTCTGTTAAATGCTGGTAAACTTCTGTCTTTTCCAGGTTTTAAACGGCCATTTTGTCCACTACTTTGCTCCCAAAGACCTGCCTGTTGTGCCCAAGAATGTGGTGTTTGTGATCGACACCAGCGCCTCCATGTTGGGGACGAAAATAAAACAGGTGAAATGGCTCATTTGTTTTTTGGAAATGTGTCAGGTGCTCCATTTACAACTGGTGGTGTATATTTTTCTTGTATGGATTATGTTTAATGCAGTTTGCCAGTGTAGCCATGTCCTCTGAATCAAATGAACTGTGTATTTGCACAAACCTTCAGGTATTTTCAACCTACTTTCCATGGATAAAACAAGAGTTAAAGGTAATGCAATTTACATGGAAGGAAAAGCAAATAAATATGAGATTTTGAGACCAATAACTGAAGAGATGAACACATGAGTATAGCAAAATGTACGGCCAACATGACCAGTAAGCTAAACTATAATACAGTAAATAAACATTGTTAGCCATATCTATTGATATATCTGAGTTGGTTTTTGTTCAATTAGAGCTCTTTACAATGTTCTTTTGCTTATTTCTAAGACATTCTCTGAGTGTTGGTGAATTAAGTTGTCTCTGTTGAATAGCATAAAACTACAAGCAGTCTGTGATTCTTAATACAATAAGTTCTTATGCAACCAAAGTACGATTTAGCTGCAAACAGCAAACAGTCTGGAACGATATACAATGTAGGGAACACTTAGCAGTAAATGAGACCATGCATGTGAAATCAATGGAATGGTCCTTAAACTGTTGATTTGTCTGGACCCTACCATTTAGACCATTTTATCCATACCTGACTCTAGAGGTGGATTTCAGTCAGTCTGGTTGTTTTACAGCAACTCATTAAATGGAGCAATTTTATCTGCTGCAGATCCACTTCATGCTTTAGGATAATAAGGTTGGTGTGTTTTCAAATTAAAATTGTCTCTAATGCAGCAGCAGTATCAGATATGGAGCCACTCTCACTTTTCACTCATGTGTCACAGAAAACCTAATGAATTTTCTTGCTTGTCTTGCATTAGGTTTCCTATGCAATGCAATTTATCCTGTTTTTAAAGAGAATTTCAATGCCGGTGTTGGATCAGAAACGTGATATCCCACCTCCTCACTCCCACACTAAAATATCAATATCAGACCCTTTCCTCCATCTGCAATAGCACGATAATCCCTGCGGTCGCTCACATCTGATCGGTGCAGCTGCCACGACTGCAGAGCGCAGACACAAAACTGAAAAACAGATTTTCAGTGGGGAAGGAAAGTGGAAACACACAGCACAAGGCTGCGCTGTGAGGGAGGAAGGTCAGCCTCTATGGGGTAATGGAACTTTCTAGACAACAGCACCCTCGACCCCTTGATCCTTCCCCCCACCCATCACCAGCCCCCAGGAACAGAACAACAAGTGTTTTTTTGATGTGGCTTCACAATAGAGGGTTTCAGCGTAGGTCAACCTGTGGTCCTGACCCTCGCTGTATACAGCCTATACAGGCGGCTATAAACCCTGCAGCACCAAATTATGTCACGCCCACACAGGAGGGTCGCAGATCTGGAAATGTTGACAATGTGATATACGGAAAGATTGAGGAGAAGTATGAAACTTTCTACTTTGTATGCGGCAACATATTTTTTGTCTGTCTCATACTTTTAGACTAAAGACGCTCTGTTCACCATTCTGAGGGATCTGCGTCCCGAGGACCACTTCAACTTCATCAGCTTCTCCAACAAAGTTAAAGTTTGGCAGCCAAATCGTCTGGTACCAGTCACACCCCTTAATGTCAGAGATGCCAAGAAGTTTATCTACATGCTGATGCCTACTGGAGGTGAGGTCCAGTAACTGACTTCACACTTGCGTGCTTCTGAGGTTAAATTTGCTAAACCTACATACTTGAATAAGATATATTGGAAAAACAAAGGACAAAAGTGTTGGTTAGCCAATGTTTTCAGTGTACGTGATCATTACATATATGCTGTATATAGGTTTATATGTTTACATTTATACTCGTGCTGTCAAACATTGAGCATTTTTAATCAAATTAATCACTGGGCTACTTTGGGTTCATTTTGATTAATCACATTAAGTGTTCGTTTTTAAATCATATTAATCATATTAATTGCCTTTCATTTTATGTGAGCAAACAGACTCACGACAGAAGGAAATATTTGCAGTTAATTATTAAACACCTTCAGCAGGTTCAACAATACAACTTGAAACAACTGTTCTGTCTTGGATATTTTTTTTTTGTGCTTAAATTTCCCATCGAGAAGGTCAAAATGCTATTTAGTATCTTCCATCCTTGTCGGTTGGTTCTGCTGCCTGTCTCTACTGGATCAACGACCCATTTGCATGTGTTTGACAGTAACTCTACTTCAACAAAATGCCTGAAATGTGTTGGCATTCAGAGTCATTCTGTGCTACTGATGCCGTTGGTTAAAATTTTTAATCAGGTTAATTATTGTGATTTATTAATCAGCATTAAGTGTGGAATTTAGTTTTGACAGCCCTATTTTTGTACAATAGAGTTTTGGATTACACTAGAAAATCCTGAAAGCTCAATGTATTGTAATATGCAGGCAGTGTTTTAACATAGATTTTGGAGGTCCGAGAAAGATTCCTTTTAAATAAAACCCATTCTCTCATTAATTGCCACAATGTGACATTTACTATATATCGGAAAACGCAGCCAACCAGTATTTTTGAAGTTATTTTTCTTTATTAGTGACTCAAACTTGGTAAAACTTCAATGCTGATTGTGGTGTTTTACTTGTCATTAAAGATCTGGTTGCAGCTGAAACATGTTAATCAGTACAGTAATTATCCAACTTCTTGTCGATGTGTTTAGCTGAATCCAGGTGGAGATTCAGTCACATAATTATTAGAACTATAATTATGTGACTTGTTCAACTTTTCCATAACTTTGATGATTTTATTACATCAGTAATCCTTCATGACCTCCGTTCACTGCAGGGACCAATATTGACGGTGCGATCCAGACGGGCTCCACTCTGCTGGCTGATTACCTCTCAGGCTTTAACTCCAGCCCAAACAGCGTGTCTCTCATTATTTTCCTGACTGATGGACGGCCCACTGTCGGCGAAATACAGTCTACTGCCATCCTGGGAAACACTCGCTCAGCAGTTCAGGAGAAATTCTGCGTCTTCACCATCGGTATTGGGAATGACGTGGACTACCGGCTGCTGGAGCGCATGGCATTAGAAAACTGTGGCATGATGAGGCGAATCAACGAGGACGCAGACGCTAGTGCCATGCTCAAAGGGTGAGGCTGGTTTTGAGAGATGTTCTGATACTTCCAGAATCATAGAAAACTAACCTGGCACTGGGTTGAAAGTGCCACCAACTTACCCACCAACTAGAAAACCAGTTGGTGGGTAAGTTTCTCAAACGCTGACCGACTGAATGTTACCAAGTACATTTTGAGTTTTCCAGGAGATGAGATACCAGCATTCAAAACTGTACCATGTCAAAATGGACAGGAGTGAAAAAAATCCAAAATTTTTACCAAAAAAACCCCCAAAGCAACATCCCTTCTATGTCCCCCACAATATGTCATGTTGATGAGAGGACTCTCAAAAGTGGTAGAGTTTAATAGTTTAGTTAAGTTTCGCCCATATCATGCAGTCAAAAAAGTGAACTTTGTGAACTGTTGAATAAAATGTATAGTTATGGGCAATTTAAATAATCCAGATGTTTGGTTTTTCAACACAATTGTAACTTAAACCTAACTTAATTTCATGGAAATTGTTGACAGAACTGGATGAAGTAAAATCACTCAATTATTTTTTTTTGGGTGTGTGTTGAAAAGCCACATAAAACAGGTCTGTCTCCAAATGATATGAACATGATCTAAAGCTAATCTGATTCTGACAATCCATCTAAACCATCTAAAACATGCATGACATTCACTCAAACAGGTAACTTACAGAAAACTGGCATAAACCTGGTCTGACACCTACATAATAGTAGTTTGACTTGTACCTGAAATGTGTTTATGACAGATGCTTGGTCTGGCTTTGGTCCATAAACTTCATGTAAATACACAGTCAAGAGCTTATTTTTTGTTTTTGTCTATGATGCTGTAGTACAAAATATAGGTGCAATGAACAACCTTTAAGGTTTTGGGTCTAGACCCAGAAAAAGGGATAAATCTTAGAACTGTTTGAATTTTTTACAACATTGGCGGATGTATAGGTTATAATGAGTTCCCTTCTAATTAACGATTGTTCATTTACTTCCCCTCATAAGAGTACAATCCACCTCTTATTAGACAATTAGTTCTCCTTAATCCTCCCCCTTCCCCCCCATGACACGTCCTTCCATCTCTCATCGTGGTATGAGGGAACGAAGACCACAAATGTGACGGTGCTGACAACAGAGCTCTTTAATCAGCCTCGACCTGTGACAGCCACCTTCGTTCTCTCACAGACCCCCTTTTTACTAGCCTTCACACACACCCCTCTTCTCCCTCTCTCTCTTCCGCACCAGGACACACAAGATGTTTGTTCAGTTGAGGTGGAATGTGTGTGTGTTGTAATACCTGCGTCTGAGTATGTATGCCGGGTTAACAGATAGACTCCGCTGATAATAGCCCTTGTCCTGCTTGAACAAACACACTGGTTTAGAGGTGAGGAGGTTTACTGCAGCGTGACAACAGGGACAGGACACAGGTCTTATAAACACACACGTGTGTCATGTGTTATATATCTGCTCTTTCATGAGTGTGTGCACAAACTTTCAAGTGGGGTGGCGGTAGCTTAGTGAGGTTAGACAAGCAGGTCTATAGCCGGAAGGTTAGAATCAACAAGATATTTGAAGGAATATTTGTTCCTTTCTTTACAAGTGCATTTGAGAAAAGGAAACATAATGGAAAAATAATGCACACTGCTGACAATAATAACAAAGAAATTACTGGTTATTGATACATGTTTATGCAGTGTCACAATAAATGTCACTATAATTTTTTTTTTTTTTAAATCTTATTGGAATGATGAATGGAGAATGTTGTATAGAGTCTTCTCATCACATCCCAAAGATTCTCTTTGTGGTTCAGGTCAGGAAGAGGCCAATCCATGTGTGGAAATGATGTGTCATGTTCCTGACCCTATCTCTGACCATATGAGCTGATGAATCATGGCATTGTCTAATCTTTATGTTCCATGTCCATGTTAATAGATGTGTAAGAAACAATAATGTACTCACTCCATCAGAGATAAAGGGCTTGTTGCAGCTGAAACTCTAATGGAACGACCTGAATTCTCTGTTGAATTAAAACCAAGACTCTTGTTTTATCCTTAAATGTTAAAGACTAAAGAGTATTTTAGTGAGGATTACAAATGACTTTTTTCCAACATTGAACCTTCCCTTAGTGATTTATAACTGCCATAATTCTGTGATGATACACTGTGCATTTTGCATTTTTCACTGAAAGCAGCTGTAGGTAAGGAGTTCTCAAAAGTTAAGCATATATTTGAGCGGTACTATATAAAAACAAGCACAGTTGTAGAACAAATGACTTATTCAGCAAAGTATGCTATTAACTGAACACGAATGTTATTCATCAAACTGTGTTTTTAATTAGTGAATGAACATTGCAAGTGGTGGTGTTTCCATATTTGCAGCTTTTAAAGGTCCAAATGAAATACATCTCATCCATAAAGGAGAAGAAACTCCATTTTACCTGAAGTATTCGTATACATTCATTAGAAAAGTTCCCATCCCATTTTAGATCAGCTTTTTTTTTTAAATTGACGGTGGCTAACATCTTTGACACATGCCTGTTTTTAGGTTCTATGATGAGATAGGAACTCCTCTACTGTCTGACATCAGGATCAACTACACCCAGGATTCAGTTGAGTACGTCACCCAGCATCTCTTCACCAACTACTTCAATGGATCTGAGATTGTGATCGCTGGTAAACTGACCAACCAGAGTGCAGAATCACTGCATGTCCAGGTCACTGCAAGCAACAACGACAAGAGCATCATCCTGGAGACAGATGTGCCTCTGCGCCGCCTTCAGATAGAGACAGAGAAGCACGTCAAAGCCGCCACAGCAGCAACGACGGGGGGAGCCAGGCCTCCAGGGTCAGGGGTCCAGCAGGCATTAGGGGACGCTTTGGGCTTAATTGCAGACGACTTTGTAGAACGTGTCTGGGGTTTCCTCAGCGTCAAGGACGGTCTTCGGGCACGGCTCCGCAGTCAAACCAGCAAGGAGAGGGAGAACCACACCGCACAGGCCACCAACCTGTCTCTGACCTACCACTTCCTGACTCCCCTCACCAATATAGTAGTGGAGAAGCCTGAGGTCTTGGCTGATGGTACCATGGCACCCTCGCCCACCATCACTCCGGGGGCCGGAAAAGCTCCCTTATCTGCAAATCAACTACCAGAAGATACAGAGGACGGAAACTCACAGAGACCTGACGGGATGAAGCCAGGCGGACAGACTTCAAGACATGGCAGCACCATGGGTGAGGCTGCTCTCTGTGAGGTTTGATGAAAGCTTCAGTTAGAGGCCGACACTCCACAATTACCTTTGAGCTTCAAGTAATCCGATAGGGGACACGATTCTGCACTTCCCCTCAGCTCTGCTTTCAAGGTTTAGAAAGTCTGATGTGAAGTGAAAAACAAATCACAGGCCAATGTTTTCACACAGGGATGATTGAAAGTGGACGACTCACTGCTGTAATGACCAGTCACTGTCCAGACCACTGTCCAGTGGAGACACATCTGGTCAGTGGATGTGTCTCCACTGACCAGATGCCACAGCTCTCACACAAACCACACAACTCCCCGAAGCTTGACACACTGTCGCTCATAAAGTTGGATTAATACAGTTTTCAGTTCCATTCCTATTTATACACATCAGTAATCTGCTTTGATTTGGTCTGATGAGTACATACTGAATCCATGTTACAGGACTGACTCACATTATCACAATCATTTCACGAGAAGAGGTAAATCATATTTTATTCAAATTTTTATGGCAGCAGTGTACATATTATCTTCACTTTTCTATTGCGACATAAGCGAGTGTTGCATTGTCCATCTTGGTGTGCGTTGAACAGAACATACAGCTGTAAGAGTTAAGGATATAGTCTCAAACTGTAGTGTGTTTTGGCTTGATTTCTGCCAACTGAAACTTTATTGAATCGATATTGTTATGAAAGTTTGTTCTTGGTGTAAAAAATGGCAGCTTGTATTTACAGAAACGTAGCTTTACAGATTCTGTAAATACGTTTCTGTATTTATTTTACCTGGATCATGGATTATTTTACATGATCCAGGTAAAATAAACTGGATCATGTCCAGCACTTAAATGTTTGAGAAATCATAACAAAATACTGTAAATAAACCATAAATATGGCATAAAACAATGCCTTTAAATAACTGCTACTGCTTTGTACTGACCAAAGTCATATATTTAATACATTCAATTTTTATATTTTTTATGTCTACCTTGTTGCACCATGGGCAGTAAAGGAACACAACTTCAACCTCTGTATGTACTGCACATTTATCAGAATTGACAATAAAGTAGCTTTTGATTTGACTTTGACTTAATATCCTCAGCAAAGGTATAAAATAGCCTCAGACAAAAAACTTGTCTTTAAAGTGAAAGTGAATAAGTAGACACTTGTAGACAACAAATTAATATGGTTGTCTATTGTGTAAGTTTTTTTCTCTTTGTACATCCTGCATTAAAGTACCAATTTAATCAATGGGACTCCGCCCATGACATGAATTTTCATATTTTGCAGGTAAACGTGAGAGACGACCAGCCAAGAAATCCATCAAAATCTCCAAAACATCAGGTGTGTTTCCTTTCCAATCTGTTTCATCTGATAACCTCTGAATCCCATGAGACTTAAGAGACTCCAGGACTTTAAAGACAGCAGAAGGGGAATGTACAGTAGACTCTTCTGCTCCCAGCACGGGAGGCCTGTAATTTAGATGGCCGTCAGACAGACGGCAGTGATCACACAGGCAGTGAGCAGCTCAGGGAGGCCTCTGAACATGACCTAAAAAGACAAACGAGTACACAGGGTCTAATTGAAATACCAACACAGAGACAACATGGCACTTTAAAGGCGCAAGTGCATGGGGACAAAGTGAAGAGATGAAGTGGATGTTTGAACCTGTGTTTGTGTGCGTGTGTGTGTGTGTTACATTGAAAAGAAGGACACCATCACAGGCCGTTAGCGAGGCCTAATGGCCCTGTCATTAGCCTTGGTCTAGCATCTCCTCTTATCTCATAACTCCTCTTTTCATTTGTACTGGTTCTCACAGGCCTCAGGAGATTTTGTTGAAGATATAAACCATGTCATAAATCACCCTTTCATTCACAGGATAGATAATGATTTATGACAGATTTATGACAGGATAGATAGATCAGTCATCACATTTAGTAGCTGTCTTAGATAAGAGAGCTACTAAATGTGATGACTGATCACTTATTATTACTATTATTATTATTATTGTTGTTGTTGTGTTATACTGTAGGTTTAATTTGACATGTATAGTCTCATTTATAAAGGGCCCATTTTGTAACCCTGAAACATGTTCCTGGAGACTGTATTCTGCATTTGTCTGCATTTATGAATCTTTTCTGTTTTTCTGAATATTTATCACGCTGTTCTGTCCACTGTTTTCTTCTGTCGTATTTCAGCTGATGGTGACCCTCATTTTGTGGTTGAGTTCCCCCTCAGTAAACTCACCGTGTGTTTTAACATCAACGGCGAGCCTGGACACATCCTTCGACTAGTCTCTGATCACAAGTACTCTGGTAAGACTTACAGTCTGTCATAGGTAAACGTCATTACAGGCTACAAAAAGCCTTATTTCACATTCAATTTGCTGCATTTCCATAGTGTGTATGTGTTGCTATGTGGTCTCTAGGGGTGACAGTAAATGGAAAGCTGATTGGTGCCCCGGCGCCCACAGGCAGCCATAAGCAACAGCGCACGTACTTCAGCACCATCACCATCGTGGTGGATCATCCAAAACGGGCCTATATTGAAGTGACACCCAAGAAGGTCATCCTGGATGGGAGGGACCGCATGGTTCTGGCCTGTCACTCCACTGTGACTGTGGACAGCGACGCTCTGACAGTGGCCGTTGTTGGAAAGTCAAATGTGACCGTGTCAGTCGGAGGAAACATCAGCTTTGTCATCTTGCTGCACCAATATAAAAACCCTGCGCCCTACCAGAGGGACCATCTAGGTTTCTACATTGCCAACAGCAAGGGGCTGTCACCCAAGTGCCACGGCCTGCTGGGTAAGAGCCACGGATGGCATATTTACTGATCGCAAGCCACAACATTATTCAGCCCAAAACATCTGTCAGCAAGCAGTGAAGTACGACATCGTATTTCAACTGTAACATGTGGCAATTTTAAACATATATGCAAAGCTTACACATAAAAATCTCAAAATCACTAGAACCGTATAACATCTTCGTTGACTGGTATAATTACTATGTTCAAAGAGAAACAAATCTAAAATTTTAATTGATGTCCCATTTTACATTTTATTAATTTTTGTATATTTGATATCAAAGCATGAAGCTTAAATTCAACTTTACTATAGATTTTCATTAGTAATGGTTATGAAAACAGCTCCCATATACAATCTCACATACTTGTCCGACTATGTTGTTGGTGTTTTGAGATGTTGATTCACAAAATGTCAATACTGTGCATTTTTAAATCCACGATTGTGCAATTCCAACTTACTTTACTGGCACATTTGAATGGCTATATATGCAGTTTATGTGTAGCGTTTGCTCACAATATACGCTATTTTTATTTAATGTTAGGAATATCTGTGTTTTTTAAAACAGACAGTTAAATGTAAAAAATAATTGTCAATTCACTCAAATTCTTTAATGACTGACACATCTGAAACCTATATGCTGCTGTGCTTCCAGGTCAGTTCCTTTATGAGGAAGTGGGACTGGCAGAGCTTCCAACACAACAGGACATGAAACCATCACCGGTACTGAAGGTGAAGGACCGCTCTGTGCCGGTGGTCCAAAAGAGCAGGAGGATCTACAGTGGGACACAGAACGTGGACTGCTGGTTTGCGAGAAACAATGCAGCCAAGCTCATAGATGGACAGTACGAGGACTATTTGATGCCACACATGTTTGACACAGCAGAGTGGCCGCTTGGGACTAACAGAGTGTGACACAACAGCCATCAGGTGGCATTAATCATGTGACTTAACTCATTTTAGAATGAATCTAGAAATATCACATCCACATAGACGCTAAAGACTTCAAATCTTCTCAAGTCATTTCCCTTCTACCTAGTTTTGTATTTTGAATATATTTTTTTACTGTTTCTAATAGAAATGTAATGTTTTTACTACAACTTTGGAAAAAAAAATTGGGCCACTGTGACAATGTAGTACACAGTCAATATTAGGCATAATTTTGTAAAGTCTTCAGGGTCTCAAATCTGGCACATGAAATGTTTACTGCATAAACATAAGCTTTAACTAAATGAAAGAAAAATAACAATTAGTCTCAATAAAAAGTAGAATAGAAGTCTGTTAATATCAACCTACAATTATTAGGTTGATATTCCTAATGTCTAGGAAGGATTATACTGTTTCTGTAGATCACAGGTGGTCCAATAATTCTCTCCAACGCTGTACGCAACGAAGATGTTTTTGTTTAGATAATTATGTCATTGTAAATAAAACACTTAAATACACAGGTAGTTTTATGGGTCAGGAAAACACCTGACATCTGCCTTGAGCATGTACAGTATGTGCTTTTTTCACACATAATACATTTGTCAGCATGTCTTGAACGTGGCAACATTAAGCTGAAACTCACACCTGGTTGCCATGGGGACCAGCCCAGGTAACTAACCCCTTGTCCCAACAATGAGTAAAGGCAGAGCTAACATACATGACAGGCCCAGGTCCACAGTGCTCCCTGTCATCAGCTGGTCACAGGGCTGCATGCTCCGCCCACACAGGTGTGCTCTGGCCATGTCTCATTCAGGACATCCATCATCACGCTGCACTGCCTCGGCCACCGCAGGAATTCAACACCAAACCACCGGGTCATATGTCAATCATCTTTATTCATAGTACAGATTACATATTCACTGTGGGACTCCACATGACGACACAGAAGCACTGTGCCATTAAGTCTAATCATCATACTGTTTATATAAAAAAAAATACAAGAAAATTACACAAGATACATTATAATACAAAACAAAACATTACAGGCAGAACTTAACTGTAGAAATTGTGGCTTGAACCATCAATGTAAACAGGTAAATGGAATGATAAATTATAAACATATAAAACGTACATCCACCAGTTACACTAACACTGGAATCAAGTTTGGCCACCACAGGTCTTAAACTCTCAGAGGTCTTAAAAGTTTCTCATTTCCTAAAAACCATCTATTCACTGGTACCACAGACTGGACCACATACTATAAAGTAGCATACATACAAAATATAAACAGAATAAATAATGTGCCATAACTGGCTAAGGTTGAATACGTAGCTATGGTCTCACTGACTGAGTGTGAAGGAAACAATAAGTGAATAAAGTTTGAAAACTTCCCAGTGGTTACTGTGATAAACTAAGATCACTGGCCAGTAGTTGTTTGATACTGAACTGGTGGATATGACAGAGGTATGAGGGTCTCCTATGACTGAAGAGAGGATAAATAAGAAGATCTCACATCACGTGGATCACATTCATACTGGAAACCTGCTCCGTTCTCTACATTTTGCAAAACTGAGACTACATCCTGTCACAAGTATTATGAAGGACTTTTTTTTTTTGGTATTTTCTGGGATATTAATAATATTATGGGATCTTAATTTACTAGTTATAAGGTGAATGATTTTGGTGTTAAACAAATACTTTTTTAGCAGATTTGGTAGTGACAGTTCATGCTGACAACAGTCTAGTGAGCGACACTCGGCTTCCCAGTGCAGTCACACTTAACAGGGTGTTAGCCAAGTTACACAGTAGCCTCTCTTCAGTAATTGGTGAAACTAATGATAAAGATAGGAAATGGATATCTATATTAAAAACAACACACTAAAAAATGAACATATTTTCACTCATTTCAGAGAACAAAAGAGAGAACTGGTCCTTTTTAAACTGTTTATTTCCTTAGGTCTGTTAACATGTAGCTACCAACTGGTAGCTACAGAATACGCTGTTAAAAATGTGACAATTACCCATAATCTTCTGCATGTTTAATAGCTAGAGGAAAAGCATGCAGAAAGGACTGTGGTGACACTTAAGATTAAAAAGGCCAATTATATTTGTAAAATATTAGAGCACCTATATAAATATAGACTGTATACTTCACTTTCCTGCTCCTTAATGGAACAGGACAAACGAGACTCCTGAGAGTAAAATCATTCCCAAAAGTATCCCCCCTCCTAAGTGGAGTAATGACAGGTTTATTTTGGTGTCTGTCATTACCACCCACACATTTTTCTCTGGGGGTGCTCCGCTCCTTAATAACCTCTCTCCAAACATGCTCAGTTGTGGTTACTCTGATGTTCTCTCGCAGCAAACAGAGGCAGCGAGGTGAGAGGATAAAGAGGATGCTATTACGTGAACATGCTTCTTGTTGTCCGATTAAAAAGGTTAGAACTCTCAACACTTTCATATGGATAAAGGCAGCTAAGGTTGTAGTGTTCACATTCATACACATACACGTGTCTGTGCTTGCAGAGAAGCTGATATTGAGACCTTTAACTGAGTAGAGGGGATGCAAGGACGTCAAGTGTGTAGATACTGGATGGACAGGCAGTGGGTTTAAACCACCACCCAACTGGGTCTCAATGGCCCACCTGAATACTGCACATGGGGGACCGGTCCTCCGTCACCGGGCTCCTCTTCTCCCTCTGAAGCCTCGTCTGTGTCCGTCTCCACAGTCAGCAGAACCTGAGAGAGGACCAGAGGGGTTTTATGAACAGTAAAGTCCCGGCTGTGAGGAAAATGTTGATAATATTCACATTGTAGAAGAATGTCTTCAACATCAGCGGGGACACAAACCCCCATGAGTTCCACCACTGTAGAATGTTTATAGCTCTATAAACTTCCATATGTGGTATTATGTTGGGTTATGATGTGGTCAAGCTTTTATAATGATGGCAGTCATGTATGGAAAATATTGGTTATCATTTGCCTTTCGTTTGTGTTTTCATTCCAGTTTAGTGTGATAGGCGGACTTGACTTTTACTCTACGGAATTTGACAAGTTTTAGTGTTTCAGATATTATAAGGTTTATGGAAACTGATAAAAGCAGGATGTATGAATGAACATGTATTAAATATGACAAAATCATCCATAACCCCATATTGTGTAAGACGCTCTATTCATGAACCCAGAAAAGGATATGGGGAATCCATTATACTTTTCCGCTGTGAACTTTATTTTTAGTACTTCTTGCAAACTATAATAATACACCAGTGGGAACATACATTAACATATATACAATCAAATCCAAATAAATGATGATTTTTTTCGGCTTTTTTCCCTTCCGGTGTTGCCACAGCGAATACAATTTTCATATTTGATTTATCAGGAGTTTTTACATCGGACGCCCTTCCTGACACAACCCACTGGACGCACTGCACCAGCCCGGTGCCTTACCAACTGAGCTATCCAGCCGCAGTCAATCAAATCAGAATAAATATAGACTAAATATTCTAAAAGTGATACACATATTCAGTGTATACCTCTACTGTACTCTACAAAACCTATCACCATCTTTCACAGAAACACTTTGAATGTTAAATACTTAAAACTGATTGAACACATACTTAAGAGACATCAATCTATATTTTTTACGTCAGAACCGTCAAAGTTGAGTGTCGAACAAATTCAGCTAAAACATGTTATTGTCGGAGGATAAAATATAATTTGAACATAAAGTCAGGACTTAAATCTAATGATATCCAATGAAACACCAGCACAAATACTGCATCATTTGACTATACATTCAGCACTCTCACTTAGTATTAGTAAACGTAATGCTGAGTTTTGATGTACCTGCCTCCTGCTACTTTAGATACACCTTTATTAGTCCCACACGGGGAAATTTCAGACTTTTATCCACATACTGTATTTTTATCAATTTAATGCAAGAATTCTGGGTCAACTGTTGTAATATATGCACTGTTGTGTATTTTTCCCAGTTTTACTCAGGTTTTTCTTAGTTTTTTAGCTACTTTTTAACAGCTGAAAGTTGGCCCTCTTGGCTTTATCTGTCTCACAAGTTTCTGTTAATTAATGTCCCTGTTCAATGAAATATAAACTACATCACATAAGAGACGGTCTGCCACAACTGGACAACATATACATTTGATACTGCGTCATTGGCAGCAGCAGCCACAACAGCAGCATTGTGGTTTTAGGTTTGACCACCACCCCCTCCAACGCCCCATCAGAATCAAGGCCGCACTATCTGTCATCCTCCTCTCTGCTTTCCATAACATCAGTGTGTGGAAACCGCTCCTAAATGTCACTTTTATTCCCGGGATGAACAGTTGATTTATGGTTGTTTGGCACATGACCAGGGAAAGCAGAGGGAGGGATAAACACTCCCGTCCCACTTAACATGAGTGGTGGAGCCTGTCTGTCATTTATCCCAAAATCTTTAAGTTCCATCTTTACAGAAAGGGGACAGAGGAATGATGTCAGAATGATATAAGCTGCTGTGCTGCGGAGGAGGCGGCTATTAAACCCATTCGCTGAACACAGCAACGGGCTCATTTCAGTTTATGTCAGAGCAGACGAAACAGTGTTTAACAAACATCAAACCCACTGTTCCCAGTTACAACTCTGCCTGGATCAGAACCCACCGCCCTCTTTATGTCTGTGCTTTATACAAGTGGTACATGCTCATTAATGGGTCAAACAAGTCAATAAATAAAACAAAAGCTGGATGTTGGTTTTATATTTATAAAAAAAAAACATTTACTGTACTCTATGGTGTAAGGAAAAAAGTAAACTATAACAACATACATGTACTGTGACCATTCACTCACTAGTCAAAAACTATTCTGATAATTGATTTTGAAGAATATTTATAGAAAATGTGAAGCATTTGCAAGTTTAATGGTGAAATTGGAGGATTAGTTGGTGTTAGTGAAATAGGTTTATTGTAGGCATTTTTCTTTTTTTAAACAAAACTCCTGTCAAATCAAATATGCGAATTGGATTCGCTGTGGCGAACCTGGAAGGGAAAAAGCCGAAAGGACTCATCATGTTCTAAATATAGGAGAAAGAATCATGAAACAAGTGTTATTTGCAGTCCTAAAAGGCACTTCCATGAAAATTGCCATTGTTTAAGTTATGATTTTCATTTTTACAACTTTTCATTTTCTAAGTTTATTTATATGACAGTACGTTGTTTTTGTAGGTTTGTCTAATTTCTACTACATGGCCTTGTGGAACGTTCTTGCTTTTCACTTGCAAATAAAAAAATCCTGTCTCTCAAATCTACCTCCAATTAAGTGTTCATTAACATTTGTCAATTTGTCTATCAGCTTGATTTTCATGAAATGTTATCCAGTTGCAGGCCAAGTCAATAAAGAAAAACTAAAATGCAGATCCACAAAAAGGTGTAAAATCTCTTTGATCGTTGTCCCATTAAGTGATATGTAACGAAATTATAATTATCTTAAACCCCCCCCAGAGAAAAACAAACGTTTGTCAAGACGACAAATAAAACAACAAAACTGAAATATCATCATTGTTCCCTCAACTGTAGAAGGGAGAGAGAGTCAAGAGTCTGACTCACTGTTTCTTGGACTGGATTCAACCTGGGTTCGTCTCAGTAGATCAAGTGTAGACAGAGAAAATCAGTATGGCCTCTACGTGTGTGTGGCCTCTTGCATCCTAATCTAAGCAAGAATAATTTGGAATTTCTAACCACTAAGTGACCTTTAGGCCTTTACTGACTTTGGGAATGACCTGTTTTTTTCTCTTTACTATTTACTATCTTTACTGTGATTAGATATTAAAGTTGGAATAAGAGGATCTGGGATATAATGACAGTGAGTGTTCTCACAGCTTGTTTGGCTATGTCTCCAAAACATCTATGTCGGTCCATGTAATGTTTCCTAAACCCATGGAAAACAGCGTGGTTGCATGTATGAGAAAGTGTTCAACGCCCAAAACAACAGGTGCAGATGACACTCAGCATGACTGTGTGGATTTATCAACCATCGGTTTCACAGACATTAAAGCCTTATTTCTTTCTTCAAAAAGACTTTAAACTGTCACATTCCTGCTCACATCCATTTGGTTAATGCAGCATGGACATGTGGGAACAGGCTCTTCTTCTCCCCAAATGCTAAGCGTTCAGAAACATAAAAAGAAATCCATTCAGGGGACGATGACTCGCAAATGGACCCATCTGCTGTAAGTGGTCTCTCAGGGAAGGATTATATACACCGTCGCTCATCTGGACGATTTTAGATACAGTATATTAATTTTAACTCCAAATAAAGGGAGATAAGATAAATCTAACAGTAGCCAACAGGATCGCACTAATTTTACATAGACTTTTAAATAGTCAATTTAATTGTTCATTAAATTACATTTGTGGTCGATATTGAACTCAATTTGAACAATCATGTCATCTGACAGACCGGATCATGACTTGTTGCTGTAAGATATGAAAATGTCCTGTTCTCACCCGGGACTCCTCGCTGTTGATCCAGGGCAGAGAGTCTGCCTTTTTCACGGAGCTGTCACAGGAGTCATCCAGACTCTTCATTGTCTTGTACTTCCTCATCATCAGGCTGTCGACCACCCAGAACATGATAGACTGCAGGGGGTGCAAGTACAGGTAAGAGGAAGTTCAATCATTTAATGGAACCTTAACTTTCATTTACTGCAGATCTCAGACACTTGTACATGAAGACCTGATTTGGCTTGATACTTTGCTCATCGCTGACACAAGTGAAGGAGTTCATGTATCTTGAGGTTGTGCTCACAAGTGGGGGGTGGGGGAGTGGGGTCAGTGTGCGAGGTTTAAAAGTGGATCGGTGCAGCGTCTGCAGTGATGTGGTTTTTGTATTGGCCCGTCGTGGTAAGAGGGCGCTAAGCCGAAAGGCGAGGCTTTGGATTTGTCGGTCGGGCTTCGTTCCTACTCTCACCTATGGTCATGAGCTTTGAGTCCTGACCAAAAGAACAAAATCCCGGATACAATCAGCTGAAATTAGTTTCCTAAGCAGGGTGGGCAGGCGCACCCTTAGAGATAGGGTGAGGAGCTCAGTCATGCAGGAGGAGCTCAGAGAACAGTCGCTACTCCTCCAGAGGTCAGCTGAGGTGGCTCAGGGGGGAATCTGTTCCAAGGGGCCACCAGACACCTCCCTAGGAAGGCATTCTGGGACGGTCCCTCTGGGAGGTAGTCCCAGGGCAGACCCAGGACACACTGGAGGGACTATGTCTCTCAGTTGGCCTGGGAACACCTCGGCGTCTCTCTGGAAGAACTGGAGGAAGTGTCTTGGGAGAGGAAAGTCTGGGCATCCCTGCTTAGACTGTTGCCCCCACGACCTGACCCCGGATAAATGGTAGACGATGGATGGATGAACAGATGGTTCTCCACTACACTTAAGAGGTAAATGTATGTTTGGATCAGACAAATTTTATTTGACAGCCTGACTTAATTTTCTGATAACAGTTTTCCATTCACTTCCTTCCAGTGAAAG
>JAPTHA010000005.1:16331635-16344057 GCA_029814585.1 Gymnapogon annona | reverse complement strand
TATTTAATTTTAAAAAATATTTGTATGAAATAAATATACTTTTTTATATGACAGAGGAGAAATAAATAGGTAAACATATAAATATACATGTGTTGTTTTTTTTTTGGAGGGGGGGCTATTGCATCTTAACTGACAGGATGTTTTTCCTTAAAAAGTTTATTTTCACAAGCAGCAGACACTTAATCAACATAAACCAAATCTTCATCAGCCTTAGATCTAAAGGAAGTCTGACATAGACAAGAAATGTCTGAATCATTCACTTGAGTTTAAAAAAAAAGAAAAGAAAGTACCCTCTATTTTTGGTATTGCTCTGTGTATGTTTCCTAATGATCATAATGAGCTAAAACATCTTCCACCATTTCCTTAAATGCTAAACTGGGAATAATATTCTACCGTATTTCATTCATTATAAGCCCACCCAGCAGGCGTGTGTTTGACCTAAATTGTTTTACATGTGTGTGCGTTATTGGAAGTGGAGCACATTTGTCTATAAGTCTTGACTTTACTGTGTCAGGACCATGTAGACCTGCCCAAGCACTCCTTCAAGGTGGGAATGAAGCTGGAGATGGTTCCTCAGTGGGAGGAGCTCCGTATCTGTCCTGTTTCTGTCACCAAGGTGAGTCAGACTCTGAAAACAATGTTCAGCTGCCTTTAAAAAAGCAGCCTTAGATTTTTAACCATGTGGTCTTCCAAGGAAGTGACATGGTCCTCTGGGTTTTAGACTTCAACTGAAACACCAATGAACTTTTTAGTCTGTTTGTTTGAAATTTTCTTCTGTTTGTATTTCAATACTGCCAACAACTTCATTTTTATATTAGCTTTTTTGTAGTTTTTTTTTTTTTTTTATAGCTTTCTACTAGACTTTCTACTAAACTTCTGTTTAGTACTTCCAATGGTTAATCATGGGTTTAAGAAAAATTAACCCTGTGTATTGTCTTAGAAATAGACAGAATTATTTGGTGTTTTACATGTCAGTAAATAAAGAAAACCACACCTCACTGTGTGGGAAAAATCACCAACTGTTTTAGAAATGTTAAAACAGAAATATTACTACATGTTTGAATTGTGGATCTTTAAACAAAAGTTCAGTTTTTATTTGTTTTTTTTATTTGTAGGGTTTTAAAGTGTCTAAATCAAGAAATATTTTATGAGCTTCAAGTACTTTGTATTGTTAAAATTTAGATGGTTGGAATTGCTTTAAAAAGGACATGTTTATGTCCATGTGCGGCATGTGTAAGTTTGAAGAGGCAATGGAGCAGTATAACACATTCAACCTAAAGATAGAATGGTGTTCAAATTTGTTCAAAGTCCTTCTGCTGCCTCTGTTTTTCACAGGTCTACAATGAGGTCTACTTCCTGGTCACAGTGGATGATCTGTCTGCTGATACAAAGCCACACTCTGCAGTGTGCCACTCCAACTCACTGGGCATCCTACCCGTCCAGTGGTGTATGAAGAACGGTGTCAGTCTGGAGCGACCCTATGGTTACGAGGGCCAGGACTTCGACTGGGCCGACTACCTGAAGAAGACTGGGACCGAAGCTGCTCCTGACACCTGCTTCCCTGATGTAAGACCATTCAGCACAAAAAAAGAGATTGAAAAATACTGAAGGATTTTTATTGAACAAACTGCAGATATTTTATGCAGTAGAGATGCTTCTCAACTTCAAACAAAAACAACTTGTTCCTTTTGTTTACATTTATTAATGTCAGTTATTAAATGCTTGTTACAGAATAACAAGTTCTGTGGGCGGCTGTGGCTCAGTTGGTAGAGCGGGTCGTCCAATGGCCGAAGGGTCAGCGGTTCGAATCCTGGCTCCGACTGCCTTGTGCTGTGAATGTGTGTGTGAATGGGTGAATGTGAGGCCAATGTAAAGCGCATTGGGCACAATACGTGTGTGGAGTCCATTTACCATCTTTATAAATGGCCCCAGAAATTAAAATAGTCTTCCCATCTGATTCCCATACGATTATTTTAGAAATATATTATTAGAATATTGTCAGTATTCCAAACCAAACAATAAAGCTATCTTACAGATTGTAACCAGAGCGATTTCATATGTACAAGCTGTATGGACCTATTGTCTGTAAGGCTAAACTACACAACTAATATGCACTATTATATACACACATGCCTAGCATTTAGAGGTAGGGATGCACCGATCCACATTTTTTCCCTTCCGATCCAATCCTGATAATTAAATTTCGATATCGGCCGATACTGATACTATTCCAATCCCAGAGATCAGTTTGCTTTAATTTTTCTCTCACATTTTCAACATTTACAAAACAGTAAGTGCATTTCTCACCACAATTTGTGCAAATAGCAAGACTCCACGGAAAATCTGCAAAAGCTGGTCTCTTTCTCAAAATCCTTGGTTCATCTCTCAAAAGTAAATACCCTTGAATGAACATGTTATTGCCTTCAGAAGTCATTTTGTCATTGTGTATAGATAAGACAGTCACATTACTCAGTCATGTTGTCATTATGACTCTGTTCTCTGGAGGGCTGTTCTGATGTAAACTATGGATAAAGTTTAGATGGCAATTGTTGTACATTGTAAGTTTCAACTTAGTCTATGTGGGAAATTGGAATAGAGACACATTTATACTCATACTGTTTGGACTAATCTGTTGACAGACCATGTCATTGCAATCTCACAAACTATCAACTGGCAAGTGCAGTATGTGTGTGTGTGTGTTTATACATATGTATATATATTTATACAGTATATTATTTATGAGATGTTAATCTAATGCTTCAAACATTTCTTTTGTTAGATAACGTCAGCATTCACTGGGAGCAATTGACCAATTCTGGACAAATTTAGAGAAAAAAGTGTAATGGAAAGGAATGCAAATATGATTGACCTATTATGACAACTTGGCCGCAGTGAACAGATTAAGACTGCTTACATGTTGTCTTTAGCCCGCTAGTTGTTCACATTTTCACCTGTCTTCATTAGAAAGACTCGAACTAATACATTTAACATTGGTTTGATAATTTATATCTGGAGCTGGTTGAAGATTAACCCTGTAACTGGTTGAAGACAAAAACTTGCCAGTCTCTAACCATAACAAGGTTAGATAACAGGCTAATGCTGGTAACTGTACCAGAAGCAACTGGGATATACCGTAATCATTAGTGACGTGTCTGCTTTGGGATTAATACCAATCTTTGAGAAATGAGTCTTTTGTGTTTATCTGATGAATTGATTAGAGGTGTGTGTCATTAGTCCGCGTGTCATTGAGAAACGCCTCCGTTCAGGAAATCCATTCCATAGTTTGCAGCCATCCAGTAGAACAGTCGGCTGGGAATCGCTTATGGAGTCATTTTAGAAAGACAGCATTGAAGCACAGGCATGGCTCATGAATCGGAAATGTCCTCAGTTTGGATCCGTGAATTTCAGTGGTATCTGAACATGATACTGATACCGGATCAGTCCCATGCCTATTTATGGGACAATGTGTAATTTGAGTTTCAGTGGTCTTACGCTGGATTTTTATTCTAAATGTTGAAATATGTCTCCTGTTTTGTTCTGTTTCTCCTCTACTCTACATGTTCCAAATGTGTGTGTTCAGACTTGGCAGAACAGAGGCTTTGCCAAGGACATGTGGCTGGAGGCGGTGAACCCTCGTCGTCCGGCCGAGGTGTGTGTGGCTCAGATCACACAGGTTAGAGGACGCCTGCTGTGGCTGCGACTGGAAGGTACAGACCTGTGTGTGGAGGATTAAGTGTCAGAGCCTCCTGCTGTGGCTCAGTTTGACTATAAAATCCAGTGTGTGTGTGTGGGGGGGGGGTGAAGCTTTGTGCGTGACAGCCCCCTCACCCCTCCCTCTCTCTGGTGTCTACCTGTCTCCAGGTGTGCCGAAGCCCCTGTCAGAGTGCATCGTTGATGTTGAATCAATGGATATCTTCCCTGTCGGATGGTGCGAGGCAAACACTTACCCTCTGACCACTCCTCTCAAACCTGTCTGTATGTACACACACACACATTCATACTCGTTCTGTTTAAAGACTGACAGCCTGACGCAGTCCCTTCTAAATCTGTCTCTTCCACAGGCCAGAAGCAGAAGAATATAGCAGTGGTCCAACCAGAAAAACAGTAAGAAACACAAACATTCATGTATCTAAAGGGAGCAGTTCATCTCCAGAGATGGAAGAAATTCAAGTCAAAATAATGAGTCGGTACTTCAAAATGAGGACGTAATAGTCAGAAATAAGTCATCAAGTGAACCATTTCATTGTTATTTATATCCTCCTGAGAACCAGCCTGGCATGTTTGTCCTCTGGCAGGGTTGAGAGTTTCAGAGCATTTAAAAAAAAAAAAACATCCAGTGCAAAATACATTCCATCCACTTTTTTTCTATTTACGTAAAACTATTTATGTAAAAAAATAAAAGGGTTTTTACTTTCCTTGTTCTCTGAAGGATATAAGTGATTGACAGCCTCCTCTCTCTATCTGTGTGTTACCAAGCCAAGACTCATATTTTTGAGACATTATTACATTATTATCATTGCAACACAGCTTCTAGGTTGATTCTCATATTTGACTTTGTAACTTTGCTTGATATTCACATTTTTATTTAAAATGTTTAACCCACTATATTGAGCTGCACTCTCAGATTTTTTGACATGGGCTTCTAAGCTTTCTTTTTGTTAGGAATATGTCGCATCCTTTCTCTCATTTTTGGCCACAGTATCAAAACATTATCATTTTGTATATCCTTAAAAATCAAACTAAAAAAGTTCAATAGTTAAAGCTTTCACATTTGATGCCAAATATCCCTTTGACATGATATTAGATAGAATCTGAAACCGCTTTTTTTCTCTGAACTACTTACTTCAGCTTTTTAAGACCAAGCATCTCATTTATCCTTTATTGATGTTCAATGGATTGATTAGAACTGTTACTTCTTTTTCATTCATATATGTACACAACAGAGATGACAAATGACTCATATTTGTCATTGATAACAATTAAGTGATACACCAAAAGGAAAACTGAAATATTGGTCATATTACTGTATATCTATGAAGCTGGTCAGAAAAAAAAAGAACCCACACCACAAATATGTTTGTCTATATTCCACCTTTTAGTCCAGAGGTCCATCACAATGATTTCTTCATAGTAGGCATTCATTCATTGAAACAGTAGCTTTTTAGGGCAGAAATGACCTCCTCAGGACACAGATGGACCACGTTGACAAACCGTGTGTTTACGGGGCTGTTTGTTGAACACAGCCCCACCAGCCTCAAAGCAGCCTCTGACAGGAGTTGATGACTAAATTTGGCTTTTGCCCTTCCGGGGTCGCCACAGCAAATCCAATTCACATATTTGATTTGGCAAGAGTTTTACGTCGGATGCCCTTCCTGACACAACCCACTGGATGGTCATCCCAGGAATCGAACCCGGGTCCCCTATACACCAGCCCGGTGCTTTACCAACTGAGGCATCCAGCTGGGGAGCCGCTGACAGGAGTTAAACTCAGGATCTCAGCAGCACTTTGTCACCTTTCATCTAAACTCCCGTTCAATTTCTCACCTTTGAGGGAACCTTTTCATCCTTAGCACATCACGCTGTTTTCTCTTCTACTTCACCTGCTTCCATATGTGACTACAGTGGCTCTTGGTACACTGATGGGTTGAGTGTGTGTTCATGTGGTTGCTGTGTGGCTTTGTGTTCTGATTAGATCAGTTGTATGGTCTTTGTTGTTTAGTTTGACAGGATTAATTGCTTTTTCCAACAGGTTCGTTCAGTCTCAGCCGATGGAGATGACTCCTGTCAACCACTGCCAGCCTGTCTCCATAGAAACAGGTAATCAAAAGCCACATTGTTGATGATTTATCGGCAGTAATTAATGCTAATGAGGCTCTCGTCACTTTTTGATGTTCAGCTTTCACTTTGTTTCAACTTCCTCACTTTCTTTTAGGATTCTTTTTGAAGACAATGGAGACACAACACTTCCACCCCCGTCAGTAGTTTTCCTTTTAATGGGTTTTTGCCATTTAGTGTGTCTTAATGAACACGAGAAGGAAAACGCAAATTAGTCAATTTCCATCATTCTGACAGTTGACCCTTTTGTAGTCGTTTCTCAAACAATAAGCCTACGTTTTTCAGGTTTCAATGTTTTCAGCTGTAATTATTTAATGACTTTCTTAGGTATGAATGATTATAGTATTTTAGACTTTTTGGCCACTGAACCAAGTGATATAAACACCTGAATTTCCACACCCTCCTTTATCTAAGAAGGCAAACGAAAATCAGGCATATTCCCTCTTAGTTTTTCAAATATTTAGTATTTATATGTCAAAATGATTGCAATAAAAGTAATTATTGTGGTTTCCTTTACACCCCTCGGTTTGTTTCCTCTATTAAGATGACCTCTTCCCTGTCAGGTTAAGGAGAAACCTTAACCTGGGGTTTTGACAAACTTAATTCCCTTGTCAGGTTCCTCCAGGAGATTTCACATTTACCTTGTATGTATATAACTGGGCTTCTTGTCCAAGTCTAAGTCTTCTCAGTCTGATGGCTTTTACAGTATGAGAACAGGAAAAAACTGCAGAGTATAAGTAATAGATGAATGTCCATTTATAAAATTGCTCTACATATTTTGAGGATGAGCACGTCTATTCTTTACTTGTCCAGTGCAGTTATTTGTGCAGGGAAAGCCTTGTTAAATCTGAATATTGATATTTGTTATGAATGACACTGTCCAGAAGTACCATAATAATCACTAATCACATGGATGTTTCTTTTCATCAAAACACTTTCTATTGGTATTGGTGACATCCTGGATAACCCATTTCAACCACATTTAAGATTAATATATAAAAAAAAATAGGATTTTACCATCTAAAATAACAACCTCTAGATCGTTGATGAGCAAACTAACTGCACTTTGCAATTTAGATGTAGTTCATGTGGTAAAAATGAACAAATAAACATAGTAAGTCAGTCCACTCTGGGACAAGAAGCATTTAAGATTTTTGTGTCTGGTTTGATTGGAAGTAAGACAAGGTGAAATGGCCTTTAAAAAAAAAATATCCAAGATTTTTTTTTAATAGAAAGCTAAATTTTTTATTGATTTTCCATCTCCTATTTAAAAGAACCTAAATTCAGAGAGCAGATATGTTAAAAAAAAAAACATTAACTGTATTCACACATAGGCGGAAATCTTTCATCATTTTGACTATTATACTGTTGTGATGCTGTTGCAGATCATGTGAATTACTTCCCTTGCTCCAAAAACAAAAAAATAAGTTTTTCCGAAAAAATTAAGGTCTGGTAGCAAAGTTGCTATAGCAATGTAGGCTTATACAGAACCATTCACTTTGAATACGAAGATACCAGCTCCGCAGGAAATGGCAGTTTCAAGTGATTAAGAACACAGACTCCAATATTCGGTGTTTGATGAATCTTTGGACTTTTTAGGCAGCGACGGAGGAATAGGATGCAGGGGAAGCACAGGGACCCTAACTGTCAGAACCAACAGCCTGGAGGCAGATTTTACTGCCAGGGTTTGTCTGTTCTGAGTCTGTCTGTGATTTACATGGGGGTAGGGTTTGGACCACTTTGAACTACGCGTTGTTGGATGCAAAATACCTATATTTTTTGTTTTGATACAGAAATCGATTTTCTAAAAGTAAAACTCGACATAATCGACATTTGATTTATTGATTAAATCTATCTTTTGCTTAACCCTAAATTATAAAAATACTAAAGAACACACTATGTAGCTTCAACAAAATCTAATTTGTGATTTTGTCTTCATTTCAGCTAAGAGCGGCCTTTCCTCTTTGTGATTCTCTTCTTTGTATTTGTTAAATAAAGATGAGTGAATGAGGTGAAAATGCTTCTGCAATCCAAGGCTATCACAGCATAAGAGGTTTATTGTATGAGTAATTATCCAGGAAAAGAAGAATCTTCCAACAACCTTTCCTGCAATCTCCACTTTTCTTTTCTTTTAATAATATAATTACCAGCTTGTCTATAGTGTTGGATGAATTTGTTGTCTTCTTGCAATGCTAAGGATTGAAATGAATGCATAGAAAGCAAACCAAATTCCATTTCATTTCAATAAGCAAAATGTCACAAAATGAGGATTCTTTTGGAATCCTGTTTTTATTCATTTTAGGTGGTTTCTGTACATCTGATTACATGTAAAGGATCATCAGAGCTGAAATTAAAATATCACATTTTTATTCTGTACTTGTGGTTTGGTTGTAGATCTTCTAAACTACCACACCCTCCTTTCATTGTTTACTGTGTTTTATTTGGGAGGATGTGCATGTACACAAACCTATGTTCAGGCACAAAGAGAGTGGGGGTCTAACCATTGTTTCCATGAGACCCCTGCCCTCTTTTCCAAGTTCCTTGTTTAAAAACCACCCACTTGCTCATGAATATTCACCGCTTTACCTAATTGCTATTCACCCCTAGCGGTGTGGTTCCAGGTGCTGGTGGTAGTCAGGGGCTGTAACAAGGGCGAAGTGCAGCATGCACTGCATCGTTGTGTCGACCCTTAATTTATCTCTAAGGGGGGAGAAATCACATAAACAGGACTTAGACCAGATTGACTCCGCAATCACCTACATGTTAAAAGCCTGCAGTCACATACGCAGCCAGTGTATTCATAATAATAATGCCTCTTTATTTAGTTACAGCGTGAAATTGCTTTAATATATAAGGAAAACAATAAAACATGCCTCTCCTTCCACTGTAGAAGAGATAATTAATGTACTGTATGAGGCAAGTGAGTTTTAAAATAGAAAACTGGCCCTGATGACATAGCCTGAGTAAACATCATGCACTGTTATTTTGTTGTTGTGTTCTCAGTCTCAGGTCCAGCTAATGGAAGATACTCCTGTTCAAAGATTTTCGTCAACCACCGCTGTTTCTCAGGACCCTACCTTAATAAGGGACGAATCGCAGAGCTGCCACAAGCTGTCGGACCCGGAAAGTGCACCCTGGTCCTGAAAGAGGTGGGCCAGTGTTAAAACACACTTTGGGGAGACGGAGAGGAGCAGTTTAATCAAAGGGCTGCACACTATGAAAGGGGGAGGAGGAGGGCTGACAGACACTGAAAGAGGGAGGAGGTGAAAGATGGAGGCTAAGACAGCGATGTCTTGTTAACCACCTGCAGTTTCCCAGCAATGTCTTCATCTTAATGTGAGGAGCTGTCAGTCAAGTGTGTTTACACATTACACAGTACACGACTCCACCACTGCTCAGCAAAACAGCCTGTTAATTTCTCTAGAGACTGTGAGTGTGTTTGTGCATGTAGTTTTGCAACAACTAATTTTTCTATAGAAGAAGAATGTGACGTGCGTTTGTCCTTTTGTTTGTGTCTGTGTGGTGTATTTTTCTTTGCGGCGTGTAGTCTTTTGGAGCTGTTACTGTGAAATTTCATGGGAAGGTCTCAGTTGATCCACAGGTTTGTTTTTTTTTTTTAATCTAAACTCTGGTTTTGCCTCCAGCTGCTGAGCATGCTGATCAACGCCGCTTACAAGCCTGGGCGAGTCCTCAAGGAGCTGCAGGAGCTGGAGGATCAGAGCTGGGACTGCCAAGAGGAGACCCTCAAAGCCAAGTGAGCAGACCAAAACACACAAAGTATAGGGGGACCTGCATAAGGAGAGAATAGACTCCGATTTAATCTGGTCATTTTCTGGGGAAACTTTCTTCAACTTGGGAGTTGTAAAATGACAGTCCCTTAGGCCTTTATGCTCACTGTTCCCTAAATCATAACAGATCAGGAAATCATCTGATCTTTTCCACTCAAAAACTGCTGGCAGGTTTTTCTGTTCTCTGGCCTTATGAATCCATTTTGCACCCCTCTATTGGATTTGTTCCTGCTGTATTTTTTGTGAAGTCTGCATTTTCTTCTACTGCTGGCTACACTAAGGCAAATTATTCCACAGCTACGAGCTGCGTGCGCCGTTGTTTTCTAATCAAAAAGTGTCCTGTTTTTTTTTCTGGCTACAAGTCATAAGTTCTGGTGAATCACATGCGGGAGCCCACAAAGCACAAAGATCACATTCATGCATCAGCGTTTTCACTGCTCATCTAATAGGCTACTTTTAATTTACTGTCTGGGCTTTTGTTTAAGTGACTGTTTAGTTTTTTGCATAATAATCCAAATGATACATTTATATCACCCCCAATAGTCTGTCTGGTATATTTATTATACAACGCTAAACTGCATTTTGTTATCATGTACTTGTACATGTGTAATGAAAGAGTCTAATTTAATCTAACATATACAATTTTCCAGTCATTTCTCTGTAGGATGTTTTGGGAGTTTGCTGTCATATCAGTGTATTCCTACTACATTACCAAAAAACTAAAACTAGCAGTGAGTAAAAACTCACTAACTGAAAAGATTTGTGTTTTGGCAGCACTAAGTCCAAGTGAAAACCACAATGAAAATATAAATAAAACAAACCAAAATTTCAAGTGATTTTTGTTTTTGTGCTGGTAAAGGCTTTGTGCTGTGCTTTCTTTTATCCTTCTCTTCTCCGCTCCTATAAATCAAAGCTTTCTTCATAATACCTTGAAAAAAGTATCACTGAAGTTATTCAAACCAGAACACTAAATCTACTTATAAACTAAAAAAAAAACAAACTCTGTTTCGTACAACCCTAAATTTGTAAAAAATATAAATCCTCTATTTCTCAGGGTACACACATAAGATTTGAACAAAGATAACGTTTTTTCACATTTTCCAAAGCAAACTCTTTGATCAGATTTTGATAGGTCATGTGAGTTTGCAGGCCACGCTTCCCTTTTCTAACCTTGGCCATTACAGAATAGTCTGCATAATTGACCACAGCGTGTCCTCCATGTTCCTCAGCAGCTCAGTGATGTCAGTTCATGTCAGCTCTCAGAAATAGTCCAATTTAACACTATTACCGTGCCGGCGGCCATCACACATTGTCAAGTACCTTGGTTGGATTACAAGTTGTTTAATGATCCATTGTTCTCACAAAGAACAGTGTAATCGCTGGCTTGCAATCTTACGCGATGCCCTCCGCTCTCCCACTTCCCTTTTGTTTTAGATATAAAGGGAAAACCTATCGCTCCACCATCCGCATTGTCCGCCTCGCTGACCAGATCCCAGACTTCTGCCGTAAGGTGTGTCTGAAGCTTCAGTGCTGCCCGAACCTCTTCAGCCCCGTCCTCGTTACCGACAAGTGCCCAGAGAAGTGCTTCGTACAGACAAAAACCAAATACAGTGAGTCTGTGTAATTATACGCATCACTTCCTCCACCGCAGTTATGGAGACGACCCAAATCCAGGCTTGTGACACTGCCGAGTGTATAATTGCCTCAGATGAGTAGTTGAGTTTTGTTTTGGGTGCATTGTTTTCAACATCTGCTGTGCGTCCTCAGCCTACTACTATGGGAAGAAGAGGAAGCTGTCCAAGCCATCGGGAGGAGAGGAGACGGCAGAGGGAGAGCTGGCCAAGCCGACGCGCCGCAGGAAGAAGAGGAAAGCTATCTTTGTGCAGAAGAAAAGACGCTCATCCACTGTGGACTACACTCCTGCTGGCTCACCACAGGTTAGATAACGCTCCTCGTCTCCACTTGACGCCTTTTTTCCTCTGTCTGTCTTCCTCAGTTACTCTGTGTCCAACAGAAGATACTTATTGAACCGCCAGAATGAAAACAGACTCATCCCTAAAAATATGCTGGATCCGGGAGGAAAAGGAACCTCGCCGACAGGAAACGCAGCTCGCAGGAGATTTTTAATTTACTGTAGACTCGATTATAATTTACACGTTGCTCACACCAGTTACAGGCATTTTCATTTAAATGTGTGCTTTTGGTTTTACACGTGATGTTACAAAAAGGAAAAAAAAAACATTAGACTCTGAATAACTGCTTTTGGTTTTTGGGGTTTTTTTCTGCCAGTGAAACATGGAGTTTTTAATGGTCATACTGGTCCACAACCGGTTTTGGTTAGATGATGGAGGTAAATCAACCATGGTATTTTATTGAATCTGAAACACGCATAAGTGTATCTGACTCCTTCAGAACCTTATTGTCACTGTGGTGCTTAATGTTGTATATACAGTATTAGTGAAATGGGCTAAATCTTGGGTTACCTTCAGAGTACAGGCAAATGTGTCCAAATCCAATCCTTTTGCCCTTGTGACCTTTATCTGATCTGGTGAGTGACAGTTTGAGGACGCATTTGATTTTTTTCAACTCCAACACAGACCTCTTTCATATGTGGTCCTAAATCTGATACATAACCAATATTTTGCAATGTGACATCAGTCTGAACAGACATGTTGCATTTATTAACAAGAGTGATATTTGTGACATTTCTGTGTAATATAAATGAGCACATGAAAAAAATCCAAATAGTGCGTTAAGACCTGCTGTCTGAACTTCATCGTAGATTCAGAGAGAGTAGAT
>JAPTHA010000005.1:16292123-16303127 GCA_029814585.1 Gymnapogon annona | reverse complement strand
GGTATGGTATGGTATGGTATGGTATGGTATGGTATGGTATGGTATGGTATGGTATGGTATGGTATGGTATGGTATGTTAAATGTGGAAAAAACAACAACCCCCTGTAATTTCTCGAGTGAGCTCTTCCTAACTCAGTGCATATTTAGTTCTTAATATGTGTAAGTGTGGATTGTGTGTTTGAGAAATAATTCAACAGTAAAGGTTTGTAAAACGGCTGTTATCCCAGACTGTTGGTCTTTGGTGGTGTACGGAACTGGGGACATCAAATCCACATCTGCCTGAGATTCGGTACAGGCCAGAGCCGATCCTGTACTGCACTGTATGTATCTGACAGCTGTAGTCGCTGTTCAGAGGATGAGTTTACATCAGGATAATAAACAATGGGTCCCTTCATTTGGTCTTCTAATGGTTTACTGCCGTTCAGCTATTTTATCCATCAGAAGTCTATGAGTTCATAGTCATTTTTGCTCATACTTCTATATAAGCCACGCGCAAAACATAGCCACGTGATTGCAGAAAAAAACAAGAAAACAAGGAAAACAAGGGTTACAGAAATATGTCTTCTTTTCCTCTCTCCCACTAAGCTCCAAACACCTGAGGAGGATCTGCATCCAAAGCATCTACTGTTCTGAAATGTTTAACATTTTTGGTTCCATTAATCCCATCAATACATGTAAATAATTAATGTAAAATGCAGTTTCTCCGCTTTTAGAAACATCAGCTGTGACCGACGAACACGTTCACAGACTCAGTAATGAACATGGAAACACCATCATCCTCCGATACATTGATTTACCAGTGAAACTCAAACACTGCAGTTTGACAGAAAACAGGGGTTGTACACACTTGTTTTCATGTTCACTTAGTGATATATTTTGTTGAAAAACTCAGTTTTTCTTTTACACTTTTATGAACCACTCCACAAATGTGATACAAGAAAATATCTCATTTCCACAGAAAAATGTAATGCAATGAAATCACTTTGGAAATAGTTAACAGTAGGGGAAAAAAAAGCTCATTTGGAAGCTGGTTAATCATTGGAAACCTTAGATTTCTTTGATGATGAAACTATATAAAGTTAATTTAAGCTAAGTTCCCCTACAGCAAATGTAATGTTATCCTTTAAATAACACTAACACTTCAGTATTGACCATATACAGTATATTAGTGTGTGTGTGTCTGTGTGCATATTCATTCATTCATTCATTCATTCATGGATGAATGAATGAATATATATATATATATATATATATACTGTGTATATGTATATATAGATAAATATGTATGTTTTCTATTTGTATTTCAAATTTGCTACATTAGTGTAATTACTTTCCAGAGTAAAGGATTGCAAATTTTGTTATTTAATGTAATATATTTCCTTTCTTTTGTTTTGTAGCTAACACATTCTTCTTGCCAATAGCTCTTCTTTTGGATTTCATTTTTACAAAGAAATCTGCCCACGTTTAACACAAGACCTTTCAATTATCATGCTCTATTTGGGTGCACATGTTTACACACAGTAGCTGCATCCAGTATGCGTGCATAAGCATTTCATGACTGATTTAAAAAAAAAAAAATTGTAGTTGTTTTTTTCTGTTGTGTCCTACTTCAAAAGAAAAAAATAAGATAATTTATAATTATTTTCATCCAGTTTCTGGCAATTTTTGTTAAAATAAAATGGGAGTGATTTCACTAACACTTAAAAAGCTGCTGGTTTGTGTGTTAGCTCATATACAGTGTAACTGACTCATTTCCTGTTGTGTTTCATCAACTGGCATATAAGCGAGCCGCAATTTAGTTCTGCATCAACACACCACATTGCAAGTGTATGCAAGGGAAAGGTGTGCATCTGTGGATACTGTAATCAGGTAAAAGGTGTTCATTTCTGTTTGAATTTCAGTTCTTATGTTTCATTCTTTGTACTGCAGGAAATCACTGAGTGGTGGACTTATAATAATCCATGTGCTTGTATGCAATATGAATTTTCAGGGGGGGGTGTCTGTGTGAGTGCATGTAAAGGATGGCTGGGAGGAGGAGGAGAATGGGGGGGTGGGTTCGCTGGAGTCTTGCAGCAGCTGGTTGGCTGCTGGGCTGGTTTCCATGGCAACGTGTGTAAAAAGAGTACAAGCTCTGTCCCTTAGTCCCGTATCAATGCTCTGTACAAAAGAATAACGTTTTACAATTACATGCCCTCTACTCTCTGTCTCTTTCTCGATCTTTAATCCTTTTCTTCACTCAAACTCAGTGACAATTTCTCCACGGAGCTGAAGGTGCTGCCCAAATGTGCACAAGTAAAAATGTTCAATATTAAAATGTATGTTTTACATCATACACAGACACTCATTGTCAATCTTAATCATTTGCAAGTGTATCCTCTCCTAAGAAATGGTAAGTGACTGAAAAAAAACTGGATTTAATTAAGTCTATCAAGAGAACCAACTATGTGTGTGTGTGTGTGTGTGTGTGTGTGGAGGGGTGGGGGCTCTGGTAACTTGTGGCTCTGTTCTCAAAAACTGTTCAATGCATTTGTAAAAATTGCCCACTGTGGGACTCTCGGGGAAACACTGAAGTCACTGTCAGACCCACAGCGAGGGTCATGTTTGCTCTGAAGCCTCCAAAGCCAAACTTTGAGCATTTGTGTTGAAATCACTGATTATATCATTCGGACTAATCTCACTGACCTCTTAACCGGATCACGTATACAATCTCATCGCACTCCGGTGATCAGTGTTCAAAGGCATGCTGTAATTGAAGTGAAAACCCAAACTGTTACAGGCTGCGCCACAAAGCACCACTGACAGACAAATTCAACAGGAGTAAAGGAAGTGTAAAGCCCTGAAGTGTAAGAGGAAGCATTAGTGCAAGTGAAACTGTCAGACATACATACATGTGTTGGTCTCTGAAGATTGAAGGAAGTTTAACAAGAGCACAGGAGAGAAAATCACACTATTAGGAGGAGGTTTGGACTCACATCCATCACGGGAGGCTTTTTTTAGGGCTCAAGTTTTAAAATTTAATTGGAATTAAACCCTAATTTCAAATGCTTTTTTTGCAGAAGGACAATTTGTGTTCTATCTGGTAAGAGACAGAGTGTTCAAGGTATCTTTTAGGTGAAAGAAGAATAAAGGCTGGAAGGCAGTGCATTCAATATAAATGATACTTCTGTACTGTTGAAGTAGGTTGGCTCTGGCAGGAAATCAGCTGGATGGCTTCACATTACACAATAGAAGAAGCCTCTCATCTCTGGAAATCACACAAAATGGGAAAGTTTTTTTTTTTTTTTAAGGGCATTAGGGAGTAAAACTTTAACACTCTGGTAGAGAAAAGGGGACAGAATAATATCATTTGTACAAAACATTGTTTCAGAGTCCCACTTTAATGCTGCACATGGTCATGATTTATCAGCGTAAGTAATTAGATTAGATTCGATATACCTTTATTAGTCCCACAAAGAGAAATTTCAATATAATTATTCATATCAAACAGATGCATGAAATTGTGCAGTAGATACACAGCGTGTGATACATTCACTGCAAACATTGCTCAGATTCAGTTAATGTATTTAAAAAAAAAAAAAAAACCTTCAGTGGCAAAATGACAAATTTCCTAAAATTCCTCTGAATTCACAGTTGATGTTTTTCAGCTGTACGGCAGCCTATAGCTTAGTTTCAAAATAACCACAGCAAGACAGGATGTGAGCCAAGAATAATACTTTTCTATTTAAAAGAACCACGGGTAAAATCCATATGACCATTTATGCAAAAACAGGACTAATGCTCACTGTTTCACAACTCCTCTCAGCTACAGCTGTCATAATATTTCTAACGTGTGTGTTTGTATGAAATGTCGAAGCAGCAACACTGTTAAGGCGCTAAATAGTCAGCACTTAGGAGGTGAGACTTCATCAACAAAAACTCAACTTGTCCTGCTTTGAATTTTAAGCTTAAAACAGAAGAAGAAGAAATAGAAGAAGAAGAAAAAAAAAACGAAGATGGATGGGAATTTAAAAGCGCACATGTAAAAGCAGAGTATGGTGGTTGATTGGTCTGGCATCTGCCACTGTCTTATCTGCACTTAATCTACTGGTTTGTGATTGGCTGTTGTAGCGAGCTGCTCTTCTGCCTCTGAACAGGAAGGATGGATGGATGGATGAATAAATGGATTGATGGATGAAAGGACGCAGAGAAATCCAGGCCTTTTCAGACGCTCATTGGGTTCGGCCCACATGTTTCAGTCCTGTTGTCACCGTGAATATCGATGGGTTCAGTTTTCAATTCCCTCATGTCCTGTGTTATTATCATTATTTCATTACCCTTTTCTTGACTAAATTATGTCCTGTCGGCTGTTTCCACCTGGAAGTTTTTGTCTTCGTGCTGCAAACACAAACCCTGTGAGATAAGCACTGGCGCCCCCTGGTGGACAAAACACTAACGGCTCTGTCCAGAATGGGATTATTCTGTTTTCGATGCAGGAAATCTCCATTTAAAGAAACGACCAAACGCTCAAATACGCCACATAACAGCAAAACACAGTATAATGCAGTTTATTTATCCTGTCTTGATAGTACTGGCTATTTTGTTTTGAACACATCAATCAGTTTCAATCGTTTTCTAATGCAATCATTTGTTTTTATTTATTTTTTTCCATTCAGTCAGCATATATGCGATTGGCTGTGGTGACCCCGGAAGGGAAAAAGCTGAAAGAAATAATCATCATCACATTCAGTCAGCATTTGTCACTCTTTTTTGGCTGTTTTTTGTTTTTTTTTTTGGTCCTATGTTCATTTTAATTCACGACTTCAGCTCGTTTCTTCTGCCACTGGGATAAATAACACACGCACATAGCATCAATGACGGAGATAATGCTTGTTTCGTGTCATTTATGATGTTTCATATGATTTCTATTAAAAAAAAAGTGTTCGTTTTTGATGAAATAATTTTGATGCTGTCTAATCTATTTCACATGTATCAGAGCACAGAGGTGATTTGTTTGTTGAATAACGGTTTCATATTTGTGGTAAAATATAGAATATGCATCAAGTTACAAGTCCAGCATGTCAACAAAGTCTCCAATAAAGTTGAGTCACTTGGCTCCTTGCTGCCCCCAGCTCTTGAGGAACCAGAATAGCAGGTGATTCATCTGTTAAAAGGAAGTCCGATATCCTAAAATAAACCAGTGACTTGTCTTTGATACTCAAATAAAGGTTGCATCACAAACACTTATTAGAGCAGAGTATCTCATCCTGCCATTGCATGGAAAAATCATTTTTATTTACTAGTATATTTATTTTGCAGTTGTTTCTAAAAGAAAAAAAGTTTCGTTTCGATTTGTATGCGTGCTACACTACTGCTTTCAAAATCGCGAAGGTATTCCAAATCTGGTAAAAACAACAAAAAAAAGAAAAAAAAACAAATTTTATTGCAGTATGGTTGAGAAATGACATATCGGCCAACAACAAGGGGAGCAAAAGTAGTGTAATAGGGAACATTTTAAACCTTAATCTGCGGGATCATGTAATTTTATATAACAGCAATAACAGCTCGTCTACTTATTCTCATGTTAATCCGTCAAGTTCCGGAGTTACACACGCCCAGGCTGCACTTGTTCTTTTTTCCCCTCTCCTCAGCATTACTGTGGCGTTCGTGAGTCGGAGTGGTAAACTCCCACGCGTCCTGAACGCCCCATGCGCTCTAGGTCGTGGTGTGTTCTGGTCCGTGACAGACCCGCTCGGATGGGGAGCAGTTCCTGTCTGTGAACACCGGTGTGTCTTGAAGGTACGTGTCTGACTTTTCTCACTGATTCTCCGTGTTGTTAAGGTTGTTGGAAACGTCCCTGATGTTTCCGTTAAGTGGCTGATGTTTTATTCATCGGTCCCGTCGGTGGTTGATTTGCATGGACAGGACTTGGGGACACATTAATGTCCAACCTGCTAAAAATGATACTCGTGAAAAACAGGTACTGAGTAGTAGTGGTCAAGCCCTATAATGCAGACAAAACGTGTATTTTATGCAAGGATGATCAGCAAAATGTGTGCAAAATGAGTTTAATATTCTAAAAGTGTTCATTCTCATTCCTCTGAACTATTTCTCTCACTGCAGTGTCATACATTGTACCATTGGTTATGTGTCCTATGTATATTTCATTTCATTTCTTACCTCTTGGCATCATTTTTACTACAACCTCTTATATTTGAGTAATTAGAGGCTATACATGCGTTACACGTCTAAATGAACAATATGATTATCAGTAAATTAAATATATATATTTAAAATCGGTTACAAAAAAAAGCAGTGGAGTAGACATATCAAGTAGCATAAACTGAAAGTGAATCCAGCAGATTTGTGTTAAAGTGTGCAGAGCAAGAAGTACCTTTAAGTAATTTATACACATTGCTATATATTTAATGTGTAATAGTATATATTTTATGACTTTATCATCTTCGTGTCTATAAAGCCTTGTGTAACTCATCACTTTATGATAAACCTGTAATAAAATGAAAAAATGGCATTACATTTGACATAAAGTACAAGCGCAAACATAAAAAAGGAGAATATTTTTATGTCCATTTATATTTTCTATATTGATTGTGGATTTTATATACAGACATGCAACACACACCTCTATTTACCCACTACCACTGAACAATCAGTAGATGAACACGCAGAAGCACGTCAGACACCCAGGGAGTAAAACAGGGGGTCAGGTGCCTTGCTTCAGGGCACATCAACCAGTCGTATCCATCAATACAAACACATGACAGAGACACTTTTCAAGTGTTCAGAAGCTACTACAGTTACAGATGGACATATTTGCACCTTCTGTGGCACAGTTTGGTAGTCGTGCTCCTTGTCTGAAGTCTTTGTCTGTGTTCTATCTTTGAACTGGTGACCACTTCAGGGACACTTGGGAGTGTTGGGCTCTCAGCGGAGCGGCTTTAGTGAAAAGCTTCTGTCACACACATGGACCTCCTGTCAGTAACAACAAAGACCGCCACCCTCCCTCACGCCTCTCTTCCTCTCCCGCCTCCGTCACTTAAAAAAACACGGCTTTGATGGCGCCGGGCACAGAGGGTCAGGTGGGGGCCTCGTTGACTTCGCCCTCTTTCATGAAAGGTTTCTGAAAGGTCACTGGCATTGCACACTAACTCGACCTTCCTGGTATCACAGTGTGTGCGTCGGTGGATGGGACGGGGGTGACATTTGAGTACCATGGGTGGTTACAGCAAAGTAAATCCACCCCTCAGATGGCACCCTGATGCCTGTGCACATAAAAGTGCGTGTGCTGTGAGTCCACACGCTACAGTAAGGTGTTTCTTCTCTCTATTGGCGGATACATAAACATTAGCTGCAAGAGCTCACGGCAGACTGGCCCACTTCTGTTTGTCTCAGTATTCAAGTCTCACTCAATATAACAAAAAATAAAAATGAAGTGAGGGAATTTTTTTTTTTTGAAGTATTAAACAACTGTTGGTTACTGTCTCTTATCAACTCAGCAAATTAGCTAAAAAAATGTCAGAAAATGTCAATTAGTCAAGATCAAATGTCAGTGACACCATCACAGAGGACCAGAAAAACAGAAACGACAGATTTAAATTGTTAAAAAATGAAAATAAAAAAAACTCATCAGTTAATCGATTATTACAAAAGTTGACGATTAATGTAACAGCTGAGAAGTGAACGTGTTACAACATAGAGCAAATCCACACATCACCTCTGTGTTCTCTACTGTTTGCGTTGTCAATAACTGCACTAAAGATCTGCTTCGATCGTCCAAACGAGGTCCCAACTGTCACACGGATCAACAGAGGATGAACTTAACGTAACATAACATCCCACAATAAGTTTATACCTTCACAAGCCCGATAATCACAGTCATCCGTGCAGAAGAAACGCTACAGTTTCAGCATCAAACTCTGTTCTTTTCATTCATGTGCAGTGAAAACAGCCGTGGTGCGTCTATCCCACGTGTTTAATCAATCATCTAAAAACTGTCTGAGTAAGTCGACTCCTTAGTGTCAGGAGCCGATTGAAATAGTTTAAGCTGCTGTTTTGTTTCAACAGAGCGGTTTAAAGCTCTTACCACGTAAAAACATGGACGCCATGTTTCACAACAGCCTCATGTTTAACTTAATCCACTTATATTTGAAATATGGCTGCTTTATTATAAAGAAAGGGGTCACGGGGTCACATGACATCGCATGAGGCAGTGGCTGCTGATTCCGTAGCATGGCATTGAAACTTCATAATGGCATTTAGTCCCACGCTTTACTGATACAGTTTGACAACATTAGTGCTTACGTCTAATTCCCGTGCAGGTATTCAGTGTTGATGGTACATGAAGGAGAGTTATTGAAGAGCTCTGTCTCCATATCTCCACTCTACATGTTTTCATGCTCGTCTCCAGGGCTGTGGTTCAACCTCTGGTTGGTAAAAAAAAAACAAAAACAAAAAAAAAAAACAAACAGCCCCACCTGTACTGCTTCAAAACGACAAATAAAACAACCTCCGCAAGAGAGACAGGAAGTGTGGTTACATCGTTGTAATCTGGCTCCTGCAACGGGTTCAAACTGCAGGAAAGGCTGCAGGGAGAGCGACCGGGGTGTTTTATGTGTTCAAAAGCTTACTTTAGTGGAAGTATTTAATTGTTGCGTACTATATATGCAGAATAATGGCCCAGTCAGTGTTTCACTATATACTGTGACGCTTGTTTGAGATTTGATACTTATGTTGCATTTACTGCCGTCGTTGTTGGAGTTGTATCAATATAAAAACCATCAACAGCCGTACACACAAGTAGCTCATAAAACCACCAGTGAATTAATGCTGTACAGACTGCATCACTCACCGAATACAGTATAAAGCTCATTGTTTAATGCTACGCATATCTGTACGATGGTCAAAACCGCAAAGCATCTTGTCGTCTTCATATGTTTTACCGCATCAGTTGATTACATTATACAGTTTTATACAGTTTACATTATAGCCACATTAGCTTAGCACTGTTTTTAGACATTAAACAGACCAAAAAAAAACCCCAAACACAAATCACCTGTGTTTTCTGCACTATTCACCTACTAGTCATCACATAACTTCATACCTTTATAAGTCTCATAATCAACTCATGTGGTAGAAAAGCTTTGATTTCTGATTTAAACTTCATTCTTATCTTTTACAGCTGTGTCCAGTGGTGACAACAACAACAGTGCTTCTAGCATTTTTAAAAAAAAATCTCTATCACTTTCTTTGACACTAAGAGTTGTTTCTTTGCCATTCTAATCCCACCCGGTCACTTTCTGACACTTTGCTCAAAGGCACCATGGTGTTAATTTCCCTCACCACGTCACACCATCAGAGTGACTCACTGTTCTCTCTCATGGTCACATAAATCCACCGGTCTGTCGTTCAGTTCTATCGCTGGTATCTGGCAGAATTTCAGACCTCTTTATTCTAAACTCTCCATTGATACATTTAGGTGTCTTTTTTTTTGCATTTGAAAGGTTAAATACTACACATAGACTCTTTAATTTACAGCGTCATGTGTTTTAAATCACCATGCATATGTCAGCCAATCCAAGAGGGTTTTAAAGAATTTCATGATGTTAAGAAAAGAAATATTCAAAACAGAGCTGTAGTCTTCGCACGTCAAACACAGTGGGTGCATCAGACACAGGCAAAAAAGCCCAGTATTAAAATGAAAAAGAAAGTCCCGCACACCACTAATCCTTGCAAAAGAAACTATTTATTAAAGAGCAATGTTTCAACCACAGCAGAGTTTTCCTCAGGCAAATATTGATTAAAATTTGCCTGAGGAAGACTCTCATAATAACCTATAAATAGTGACAATTCCAATTATTTACCTTTGTTTTAGTGTAAAAAAAAACATTTATACATGAAAATACTTTCATTTAAAACTATACAAACAAAAAATATGCCAATAAACGGGGGGTTTTTTATTTTGAAAAACAGACATTTAATTTTTGTAATTATTGATTTTGAAAAACAGACATTTCTTAAGAAAAGTAAGTTTAACAATATTAATTATGCAATTTTAACAATATTATACCTCACCTTATCATTTGTATATGTTTCAGATTGGATCTACACAGGCACAAAACTAACTTAATATTAGGCAGAATATTGTTGAAATTGCTTTTAATGTTCTTTATTCATTTCAGGATGTTCATTTTTTCTCCTTTGTGGGGGTTTCAACGCTTTACTTTAATAAAGGAAACATTATTCACTATAAAGAACATTCCGTAAATGAAAATATAGCTATTGGACAAAAATTGTTGCATTATGCCATGTTCAAGCAAGTGTATTATTTGGTGTAAAAAAAACATTTACATCCTGGGACTCAGGTGTATATTATTTCTGGTTTGTCACGGTTTTTGTGAAAGGATAGTTTGTAAATGTGACCATTTCAATTTAATTTACAGTTTACACTAAAATAAAGAGAAAAGTTGTGATTGTCATCATTCACAGTTTATTGGAATCTAACCCACCTTTTGTGGCCTGGACGTGGAACCTGAAGACACATTGGATTTTAACACCCTTCATGCCTCTGTTCATATATTCAGTGTAATTTCAGTTTCATCCCACTGGCCGGATCGTGCCCTTTAGTGGGACGGTTTTGGTCCACAGGCCTGATGTTTGACACCCATGCTCTACGTTGACCACCATAAGCTACAGATAGTTTTCTTTTTTTTCTAATATTTTCTTTAGATTCTTCATTTGATAATATTAGTCAGTGATGTGCAGTCATTGGAGGCAGGTGAGGCCCGGCCTCACCTGTCATCATGAAAAAAAGAAATAAAAATAATCCAAAAATAAATAAATGGCTATATTTAACCAATGATTTGTACTGTACATTTATTTTTAATTCAACTTGGTCCATTTTAAAGTAATTTTTAATCAAAATCGCTAAATTTTCGCATTTACGAATCAAATACTGCGGAGACGTGCAGTGAGGCAACAGCCGGCTCGGCCTCACTTGGTGATTGCGCA
>JAPTHA010000005.1:16260873-16292023 GCA_029814585.1 Gymnapogon annona | reverse complement strand
ACGTTTCGATGGTTGAAACGTAGCTCTTTATTAAATAGTTTCTTTTGCAAGGATTAGTGGTGTGCGGGACTTTCTTTTTCATTTAGAAAAGAAATGTTCCCATCTTGTCATAGAACACTTCATCCTTCAATTCATCACATTCGCAACATTCAACATCAACACGTGGAGGAGATGACAAATGTAAGCAAGTTAAATTCTCCAAAAAATTGTTAGGGAGTAAAATATATAATACTGATGTAGTTGAACAGAAGCAAAAATGGAAACAAGTCAATTCAGGTCCTTTAATTGCAGTGAACTGAGTTAGTACTGTACATGACACATGTCAACACACAGTGCTTCTGTTTTTTATATGTGGTTTTATGGAAAATTCTGTATCATTAGTGCTATTTTGTTTGTAATTTTCAGTTTGGTTTTGAAATAAGAATCAATATTCGTAAAACCAAAAAAAAAAAAAGGAATAATGGAATGAGATTGGATTTTACACGTCATTTCCAATGTGCTTCCTGAAGACCTGGAAAACAACAGATAACATCGCGACAGAAATGCAACAGAATTCATCCGAATATTGTAATCCTGAATGGTAACACCTCACACACCTATTTGTGCCATCTCCTCAGATGATACTGGACTGGGTGAGTCAGGTGTTACAGTAAAGAACGTGACCGGTGCCCTGGTCCTGACAGTGACGGCCGTGACGAGCACTGCAGGCTCAGGCACTTGTGGTCATATATTCCTGATCTGAGTTTAGTATTTCAACTCTATTAATAGTCCTTCCCAACCTCCAGCTCTGGGGCTGGCACACATACACACATGCATGCAAACGCACACAGGCCTCAAATATCACATCGACTGTCGCTAAGTCGAAGAAAACTGCTGCAGTGGAGGCAGTGTGAGGGACAAAGCACAAAGCTGGAGATGTTTACCAACGGTGCTGAACAGGCTGGTGTTCAGGAGTCCTGAAGGTACGAGTGGTGATAGTTAATCGACTTGTGCTTAGGTTTCGATAACTGGTTTGGTCATCTCCATTTTGGTTTTTAGAGTGTGAAAAACTGCAAGGCCTCTCCTTCTCCCGGCCTCCAAATGATACTGACTTTAGATTGAATTTTCCTCTCGCAGTCTGGACCCGAGGAGGTGTTTGGTTGTGGCTTTAGTGTTAAGCTCTGCCAGTTGGAGTTGAATGAGCATAGGATTCACTCGCTCGCTTGTGGTCACAACGTGATGAAGCCTCTCTCTCTCTCTTTTGCTTTTTCTTTGTCTCTGCCTCTTCCTCTTAGATCGTGTCAGGCGTCAAAGGCGCAAAACATCAAACCCCCACCCCACCCCCTCCCCCACATCCCCCTCTGCCTCTGCCAGCCTATCTTTTTCCTCTGGAGGAAAAGGGGTGTGTGTCAGTGTTGGCTGCAGTAGAGAGAAGGTGACAGCCACGTCCAAAGCTTTCTCCAAAACCCAGGGAAATCTCAGCTCCGAAAAAACAACTTCTGTGAAGGAGGCATCATTTAAGTGTTTCTCCCAGGTTATTTGGATATTTGCTGCCATGTCGCCTTTCCTGCGGATCGGCTTCTCAAACTTTGAGATTGATCCTGGTCTGGCCTACCATGAGGAGGTGCTGAACCCGTACTGTGCCGTGTACATGAAGGAAGCCATCGACACAGGTAGGACACTTTGGATTTATCTCTACAGGTCAAATATATAGACAGAAGAAATGTAAAGGCTACTTAAAATTAACCTGTTTTTGTTTGTCTTCCTTAAGTAAATTTTTTAAAATATCTGAAAGCTAAGGAAATTCATCAGAAAAAAAAGAAAAACGAAAAAAGCTGAAGTAGGAGAATGAAATAATTGCAAATCTGATGTTCCTTGTTAGCGTGCTAATGTTTCATACTGTGGTGTTGCGGTGAAGATGAAATCCATTCATCGTATCAAGTGTCAAATAGGAGTAAAATGACTCAATGAAGAAGTGCAGACCAGTGCCTGGTAGGCTGCACCTGTAAAAAATTCATTGTTGATCCATATAAGCTCAGATTTATTAGAAAAAAGTGGCATCACAGTGTGTACAATCAGGGGTTACAATGGTAATACAAAATGCAGTAGAAAATCAACAATTTTGACTTTAATCTGTGGAAGAAGCTCCTAAAATGTGACTTATTATTGTCAAAAACATGGCCTAGAGCATAACAAAAGCTTGACTTACAGGAGAACAGGATCCAGACAACTGAGTGAAGGGCCTGAAATGATGTGCCCTGGTGTCATTGACTCTGTTCAGCAGCTCATTGTGGTTGTTCCGTATCATAAATTTAGAAAACTTCCCAATTAGCAATAAGAGACAGAGCCCAGATATATGAGTTCTGCATGTGTGTCTTCAACGGCTGGTGAATACGACTTCAGGACAAGGCTCAAATCAGTTAGTCACAGAGAGGAAAGAGGAGGGTTCTGATGTTTTTTTTCCTCATCTGTAAAACCACAAGACGAGTCGTAAGAGGCACCGTGTGTATTTTATTTAGACGACTGACTCACTGAGAGGATGGAGTCATTGAGTTTCATTTCACTTCAGCTCATAAAACGCTTCAGTGACTCTGGAGTGAAGCCCCACAGAACAAACAGATAGGTCCATTAATGCGTCCGTTACACACACTGCACTGTAATGTAGTGGTTTTGTGTTTAGTACAGTGTCTTCCTTTTCCTTAAACAAGAAGGAGAGATTTGACAACAGTTGTCATAATTATTAAAGTATATTTTTGGTACATACAGTTCTGGGCTAAAACTCTTAGTCTAACAAAAGTACAGACATTTTTTGTAAATGTCAATTAATGAGCATGTGTCTATGTTAAATAAGAATTTTCATGAACGGAACAAATAAATAAATACATGCTAAAAAGCTACTAACATTAGGTTTGGTACAGTTCTAATGACCACACTTGTGCATTTGTTAGATACAATCTGGATGCACGTGAAGTACACACTGTGTACGTGCAGCGGTTATTGACAAGTGCACTGTTATTACCTTCGCACTTTAATTACACAAAAGTGTGTCATTAAAGACTGTTTTGTATAGTCATTGTTAATAGGAAGCTCCACTCACTTCATACACATACTCTGTAGGAATCGCTCCAGGACAGATAATTACGCTGCTTCGTATTAAAACGTTGCAGCTGCAGTAACTATGACTGCATCTATAGAATTCATATGGCTTCGGTAAATGAAAATACATTGGTTCATCTGATGTGTCACAGACCACTACTGTATGCCTTATGGATAGTTTACTGTCGTCTGGAGACCGCCGAGACAGAAATGTACATTCAGATCAAAAACTGTTAGAATATTATCATGTGTCAGTATCTTTTATACTTTTTCTGTATTCATTTTTCAAACAACAATTCAGAGTAGTTAGGGACTGGAGTTAGGGTTAGGCTTAGTTACTGGTGATTGGATGTAATAACATTGATTTAATTGATTTAGTATTTTTTATGTGAGCTTAAAAATACTGTATGGTGTAAATGTAAGCCAATGAGGTATTTTTTGTCACGAGGACTTCACAAAAAGTACTGATGAAATCAACGTTATTGACTTCAATAACAATAATCTCTGACATGTCCAAGAGTGATATAAAATAATGCCACGCCACTCCACCAATTATTATATGGAAAATAGCTTACATTTTTTATTGAAACAAATTGCACGGTGCATTCAAATATTATTTAAAGGGTTAAAATCCTGGAAAAATCTCAACGATTCTGGAATTTTGAGCACAGCCCAAGTGATAAACACTTCTTCTACAATGATTTTATAGTCGTTTTATTGCATGCACTGTAAATGTTTTGGTTTCAGGGTCCACAGAGTGAATAAAAAGTACCTGTGAGGGTATTGACATCAGATTAAAAAGATGTGTTTCTTTTCATGTGTTGTCTATTTAAAAACAGAAATAATTGTTTCCTGTAGATCACATTTGAAGATTAATTTGAATAATAGTTTGTCATAAGCCATGTGATTTGGACCGTGTCTATTATACAACACTGGCTACGATTCAACTACAACACACAAAAGCATGACCAACTTCCAAGTTTTGAGGTAAAAAATTACAAACCTGGTTTCCTCCTGATATCGCTTCTTAGCCGTCAGCGGCTCATTAGTGACATGTACAGTAAGTGCACGTCACATGAGCCTCAGTGGTTGGAGTCTTTATTGTTGACACGTCACTTGCCGCTGAGTTTGTAAAATCAGGGGCAGATGAGGAGACTTAAAAACTGTACAAAATAAAAAATAATGATGGAGCCCAACAGGCTTTTTGATTTGCTGCGAACGATTTGATAATCAGAGCAGAGACTGTGTAACGAGGCTTTCCCTGCACTCATTTGAAATCCTCTACAAAGTGGACAGTCTGCAGAAGCGTTCTTTTGTCTTTTTTTGGGGGGGGGGTGTCTGTCAAGCACATGTCCTCTATGACAGCAAATGAGGATTGTTTAGATTTTCTGATCAATCAGTTACCCCTCATAGCTGTTTATTTCATCTACTGTGGGAGATAACAGCAGCGATTGTTGACAAGTAGTGACTTGTGGGTTGTTGGATTCTGGAGCTTTTGGATAATAGTCTTAACAGAAGTGGTTTTGTAGACCCATTATTACTGTATAATATATATAAGGTTAGTTTGTTCAACAGGCAGCTGAGCAGAACAGTTCCTCAATATATCTTTAGTATTCTTGTGGCAAAATGTGCATTGAACTCATAAATCCCCTGTTTTGTGCAATTTTGTTTACATTTCATTTTGTTTCTCGTACTATTATCTTGCTGAACTTTTATTGATTAGTTTGTAATCAAATATTAATGTATTTGTTATCTCACCTCTTTCTTAAGCCATTTTATGCAATTTGGTTGAAATCATTATTACTATTATTATTATTATAAAATGTTCTGATACTATTGTTATATTATATATTATATGATTACGATATCCACAATCGTTTAAAACAACACACATTACAAAGGTAATTAAAAAACAAACAAGCTTTATGATAAGGATTAAGTACAGGAATCACAAACAGAAAAAGTAATAATACTGGCGTCAGTGCAGTGTGATCATCAGGTCCACTGACTGCACAACCATCTTGTTCAGAATTGTTCCTCAAAGTTAAAACTCCTGCTGCACAGTTTCCTTTTTCTGCCACTATGTGTTTGTGTAAAAGGTCAGTCTCAGGTAACTTCCACTTTTGGATTTCCATTTAAGTGACAATAACCTGCTGAGTTGAAGCTCGGATGTGTAAATGCCGTAGGTCTAATTGATTTAGTTTAGCGTCTGCCGACAATACAGAGCGAGTCCAGCTGTGAAGAGTTTACGCCTAAAAGAAAAGGATGAACGTCAGTAGCTGAATGCCGTCATCAAGCCTCGTATAGTAACATAAAAGAGAGTCAGTGTTGCCTCCTTCAAAGCTAGCGGAGGCAGGGGAACAGAGCCGAGTGTAAATGCCACCTGAGTTCTTTTTCAGAGAATAACACAGGAACTGACTGCTTGACACCTCGTCATCTCTCACTCTGCTGAACGCTGTGCACGGAAACTTTCCTCAACACTCAGTCTGATGTTGCATCTGAGCAGAAACAGAAATATTTGATCCTCCCTGGGTGTTTTAATCGGTGCACAGCAGCTGGCAGGACAGACAGGCCATGAGCTGATGATGGAGAAGACCACAGATCACTTTAGGAGTAAAAAGCTTAGGGGTTTTATTGTTGAGGCGGGACGGCATGTGGCCGTTATGTAAGTGGATCTATGGGATGTTACTGCAGAGAGAAGCCAACAGATGGATGTCAGTGATGGAGGCCAGGAGGCACTGTCTGATATGACCCAAAATCTCCAAATTCCTTCAAATGGTCATCGTAAAAGTTTGCTGGACAGGTGGTCAAATTTTAAAATAGGTTATCACCCAAAAAAATGACACACAAAACATCACTAATGCTTGACCTCGCGTCCTATAAATGATTCCCATTTAAAGCTGAGTTGTACTACGAAAAAGAGCTTTGGGCCGTGTAAGAGCATCTAATCCCTGGTGAGTGTCACATTAGAAATGTAACCGATCTGCTCAGATTATGCACTGGTGTAAGGTTTCGTCAACAAGGGGAAATCTTTTCCATCAACTGGATGTTAATCAGGATAAAATCATTATGGGAAGAAAAAAGCTGTTGGTATCCTATATGTGTCATAGGTTCAACTGTCACGTAAAGACTCCAACCATCACGGCCTCATTCAGTGTCTTATGGACTCAGTCCTGAGTTCACTGGATCCTTCGCTCTGTGGTTCATAGCACATCTGCCTGAAGGCTCTGGTATTTCTCATGTTGTGGCTGTTTAGAGTATTAATTGTATGGAGTGAGACAGTACTAGTGCAGAGCAGGAGTAGGTATTTGGGTTTTTTTTTTTACAGCTAATTCACTAAAAACGGGAATTAGTTGTTTGATTTTATTGGAGTCTAACAGCCTCTCTAGCTTCATATCAAATCCTCCTGGTCTTTGACTTACTCTACTGCTGGCTCCTCAATAAAATAATACAAATAATACCCAGATCATAGATGTAAACAAACAACAGTGTAGGTGTTCACAGCGGCCTGGACTTTAAGGATTCTTCAGTTACGACACTGTTATCCATAGAGTTTAAGCAAAATGTTTTTAGCTTTTCTCTTGAAATGATTGTGAGAATGTGATTCGCTCTTAAGAGTCAAAGTGTAACTGGGACTCAGTATGGAAACATTGTACAGTGTCAAAGGTGATACTGGTGTGTATAAATGGGATCAAATGGAGGAATGTGTCTGAAAATAAAATTATTCTCACTTTATGGGCAACTGTGTTACATATGGGTAAGGAACAGATCCAGGAGCAGATACGGAGGTAGGAAACACGAAAGGATTTATTACAGATAACAAAGTCCAATAAACAGTCCCTTTACAAAAAAATCAAAATCGAAATCCAGGGCTTTTGAACTAGCGGCAATGGTGAGGCAAACAAGTGGAGGAAACACTGGAAAAAACACAAAAAGAAAGAAATGAGCATGAGTCCAAAAACAAAGAGTGCACCGAGTATCCACAGGTGAATACTGAACCACTACAAGAAGATGTTACCGTTGTCACCATGGTAAAGCAAGACAATTCTTTGGCGCCGAGGTTAATTGCTCAAGTCCTTTTAACCCGGGACCTTGTGACCATCAGGAACACAAATTATATACACAGAATCATAACAGTGGTGGACCACCACAAACTGTGTGGTTACAATGACCTCTGACCCAGACAAACAGGGGGTTCAGTTTAGAGACACTGCTTCTCGCTGCTTACGTTTGGTCTTATTGATGTACCGTATTATAAAATAGACTGATGTTTTATTTTACTTGAAATGTATAAAGCTGAAGCCCTAGCAGGGACACATTTCATGTTCAATAAACGCTATGTTCAAAACTAAATAACTTATGTCCATGTTTAACACATGTATGAACAGGTCACCATAAGTACCTACACATGATATATATGTTACAATTTACAGAAGTAAAATTTTAGAATAGAATACTTAAACTACTTCTGCGTGACACAGGGACTCAAAATGAACAACTTAAAAATTTTATTTATGCAAATGTACAAAACATGCTGTCCTCATGTGAAGCTCTTAAATAAAACATAGGGCTTTAGCTATGATGTTAAACTACAACTGTGATCAAGTTTTTATGACCATGAATCTGTTGTGACACAGGGACAGTATTCAATTAAACTTCAATTCAACTTTATTGTCATTGCACATGTCTGTTAGGAACAACAGATGACAGACACAGACACAGACCAAACTAGATTCAAAAATAAAGTATTTATTTTATCGTTCACAATGAACATTCAACAATTATCTTAAATAATGGTTAAATTAACAATAAGCGCCGCACAAAAACATGTGAATAATAATTAACAAAAAATTCCCACAATGGTTAAATAATAAATCCAAAACAATAAATCAAAATCACTCTTGCGAGGAAAAAATGTAAAAATTTAGAAAATGTATCATCTACAAAAGACAAACAAACAACAAGAATCAAGACTAGGAAATATCAACTCAAATAAATGTATCAAACTTCTCAATCAAACTAAACTAACAGCTCTGGACATACACACGGGAACAAGGCAAGACGAGGAATGCTTTCACAAGGCAAGACACTCAACGATCTGACAAAGGCCATGGAAACACACAGAGATTTATATACAAGAGGAATCCAGCAGGTGCGATATATTAGGATGATTAGTTATGAGACACAGGTGGGGAAGGGAAACTGGGAGTGAAGCTATCAGACACATAAGGAGAGAACGCAGGACCAGACAGGAAACCACAAAATAAAACCGGAAACACATGAAGCTAACTAGACTAGACATGAATCATGACTGTGTCACCAGTACAGAGCCATGAAATGCAGTAGTTTGTCACTTTGTTCAGTAGTGAGAATAAAAGACTTTGGAACTACAAAGCTAGAAATATGTTAATAAACCTTTATTTAATAAATATGTTACAAGTGAATTGATGCATACAGTTAATAGTAGAGCATGTTTAGGACATAATTGTACTGTACATAACCTTTCTATATTCTTGTACTGTTGGATAATTAGTTCCTACAGAATGACAGATTTCAAATTCCACTTATACATACATACCAATACAATAACACATATATATGATATATTTTAGTTCTTTTTAAGGTTTCAATTTATATTGACCAGCATGCTCAGAACTTCTGATATTTACGTTTTCTGAAGTGTTACATAAAATTAAGGCAAAAAATGTGCCTATTTGAGAAAGGTAGGTAAAACTTCAATTTTCGACACCAATGTTCACTTTTGCCTGATCTGGCTCTAAACAACACAGGTGAAATATTGAGTTTCTGTACAATCATTTAAAACCACTAGACACTCAACAAAAATGATACTAATTTTGCTCATGTATTGAAGAGAAACTCGGGAGGAAATGAGAAAATTCATCAAGGTTTCATGTTGTTTCCTGCACTAACAATAAGCCACAGTGACATTTTTCTGTTCCCTCAGAAAAGGGCCAGGTTTATAAGCAGAAGAAGCCCACCATGTACCCGCCGTGGAGCACAACGTTTGATGCTCATGTCCACCGCGGGCGCATCATGCATGTGATGGTGAAAGACCGGACGGCTGAGCTCAAGTCGGAGGCCACGGTGGCGCTCGACTCACTAGCAACACGCTGCAAGAAGGAGAATGGGAAACTGGAGATTTGGGTGAGTACAGCGCCTGTATGTGCTACTGGACCAGCTGTTTGGTTATGCCAACGAAATCCAGACTGACTCTCTTTTGTATAAAAAAAAAAACAAAGAAAATAGGTAATCCTCCTTTTAGTCAAGGGGAAAAATATGTGTGATCTTCATTAAAATGTACGGCGTGAGGACTTTAGTGGTCTTTTATTCTACTGGTCGAGTGAGTCATGTCTTTAAGCGTGTGAATATGAATTCAATATACTAAGCCTGTTTTCTAAATATGTCCAAATATCAACAGCAAAACACAAACTGTCTTTGTAACTGACTGTGTGTTTTTTTAATCTTTTCATTGCAATGAAACGGTTCGTGGTATCGTGCCACCATAATCACCACTACAATTTACCATTATACATCCAAGTGTAACCACTCTTTTATCTGCTACTCTTTATCTATGAAGTCAACAACCATATCACATCTGTCATATGAATGATATTACATTAAGTAGTGACTTTTGTCATCAGACACACATTGTTTCCATCCATACATGGTTAACCTATCATCATCTTGAATCCACATGCTTCCCCTTTCATTCTGTCTGTTTTTCTCATGAATTTTTTCACCCTAAAATGCTGCTTTTGTTTCTATGTCCCTCCTTTCATTTCTTCCTTTTCTTTGTGTGTCAGCTGGAGCTGAAGCCACAGGGCCGCCTGCTAATGGAGGCCAGATATTATCTGGAGAAAAGTGGTGAGTGGTTCAACTCCTCAGACTCAAACCACTGCTACACATCAGTTTGAATAAGTGCACTTCACTATCACACACGTGGATTCACAGCTTTGTAAATCATGACCAAATGAAAGCAATAGTTCCAGGGAAGTCTGTCAAACTGAAATTGAAAGTGACCAATAAATCCAGCTCTCTTAAGTTGCGTATTTTATTTTATAAGGCATTTTTCTCTGTCTACAGATCACAAGTGCTCTGTGCTGTGTTCTTTCAAGAAATGACTCGAAAGTTCCTTTTTTCATTTCATCGGAATAATTTCTGCAGCAGAAGCAGTGCGTCATAGAAAACTTAAAATCACATTTCAGTTCCTTCAAAGCTGTTTTTACAGCTAGATGTTTTTACACACAGTGCAAAACATCACCTTTCCTGGTTTTATTATATTTTGATCCATGTCAATTTGATGATCTAACACACATTAGGATGTTAACAAAGAATATTTAGCTTGAAAAAAAACCCCAAAACAACTGGTGTATCAACACAATGAATGAGTACAAACTGTTGGCCATGGTCCAGGCTATATTTGCAGCCACAAAAGCCTGTATCTCTGGCATCCTCATGTGTTTTAATGAGGTTTAATCGTCCGAACCTAATTACATTTTCCAGAACTAAAAATAGCAGTTTGGATGGTTTGGCCCCTGCTTGTTTAACACACTGCTGTCAGTCCCTTTGTGTCACTTGACTCTCACTAGTATTTTCCCGACATTAACAAGATGCCAAGTTGTGAGAACTTAACAAGCACTAATTGGAAGAGGCCTTCTTATGTTTCTCAATAAACTTTACAAACAGGAAATCAGAGAATACAACAAAAAGTATCAGAGAGACTGGGAAGCAGTGACACTCAACTTCCACACATCAACACAACGACAGTAGAAATAAAATGTGTTATTATCAGCAGTAATAGTATTATTAACACACCGACACACACTGTACACACATCTCACCAATTTAATAACTAATATGCACTGTAGCTGGTGAAATAGTGCATTTTAGTCGTGTATAAATAGGGTTAGTGCTTTTTATTTTGTGAGGTGGTTTTTTTGTTTTCAAGAGTTAAGTCAAAAGGAACATTTTAGAGAAAATTACCAACTGGGGATATTTCTTGTGTCTTGAGTATGTGTATAATCATTGTTTTCTGTCACAAATTTGGTGTTGTTTTTCTATAACTCTGAGATAACAAAACCATAACTGTCGCTGAAGATGGTGCTTTGAGTGTTTAGAAAATGACTATAGCGAATATATAGTCTATGTTTTAAGGGAAAAGGGCTGGGACGGATTATTATTCTCAGTACATTCATTCCTACTTCTTTTCAACCAGTTAAACTAGCGGATATATTAATGTTCAGTCATATTTTTTGAAGAACCACATTTACTGCTTTCAGGTTTCCTTTTTGCTGTCTGTTTAATTATTTAAATGTTAGAACTAAAACGAGACATTTAACTTTGCTTCACCTTGTAATATTATTCTGAGTAGGCAAATCGTTTTGAAGTGACCTTTAGTAAGTTTTCAAATAACAGGAACAGGCTGTATTTACAAAACCGGCTTTTCTCTATCATTTTACTCATGGCCTGGTCCTAACTACAGGTCTGACATTTGTAACGAACAGAGGCCTAAAACATAGCTTCTCAAATTTGTTGATCTATGGTCATTTCTGCATACACCTTGCACCCGACTGATGTTCATTCATTTAAAAGGAGTGCAACACTGTACCAAGGTGGCGGCTCTACTGACGCATTCATCCCTGTAGACGGCAGTTACCAACACAACATCAATATTTGACAACAGGTGCAAAGTTTGAAGACTGCTGTATTTCAATAAGGATTTGTATGCACGACCGGTTGTCGTCATGGAGACAGCATGCTGAAAAAACTAGTCTGGGATATGCCAACACTACTGGAAACAATGCCTGGAAAGATATTGATGCAAGGAAATATAATGGGAGGAGTTTTGTCATTGAAGGTATTGGATGACTCCTGGTGACTGATCCCACATCGTCCCGTAGTGCATCTAGAAGTTCTAAAATGGCACTGCTGTGTAGGGGATACGTCTCAGTTATTTTATCTTCCCTCATTCCAAAAATGTCGACGCCAGTAGAACAGGTTGTTCAGGTCGATGACGCCTCCTCGCCAAGACTGCAGCTAGTGTTATGTGAAGCTGTGCCAGTTAAAACCTGCCTTTCAGATATGCTAAATATGGGCGCAAAATCATCCACAGGAATCACTTTCAGGTTTGGTCAATCACACGACGTGCGTCAAAAATAAAAATTTGCTGCTGCTACTCCTCTCAGTAACTTTGTGCATTCTGGCAGGAATAGCCAAGTTACATATTCATCAAGGTAAACACACTAAATGGGTTGCGTGACCTAGTTTGCCCATTTGACAGAGACAACCCTCGGTGCATCCTGTTAGTAGGGATATATCAATATTAACTACAACTTCCAAAGTTTTCATCTCAATAAACAAATAACAGAAAAATAGCCAAATTTAGGACTAACAAGAAAAGGTCTTCCCAGAAACTAAAAGCAAAAATAAAAAAAACAAACGCTGTGAGCCAGCTGAATCAGCCCAGTCTTCGGGGTCAATACTCTAAAACTGCCTGCACCAAAATGGGTCACTAAGCTGTTTTTAGTGGTTCACCAAATGTCAGTAAAATAGAGCAAAGACTACAGCAAGAATATGATGTGTGAATTCACGATCCTCATCAAAACAGCAGAAGAGATGTGGTAGTGTGGACTGTGGGATGTGGAAATGGTGACTAGAATGGCATAAAAGACAAAGACAGAAAAAAAAGAAACAATACAAAAGCTCAAATGCAATAAAAAGTGAAAAGTGAGTCATATTTCTTTCATAAATAAGGAAAAAAAAAACATGTCCATGCCTGAGGCTGAACGATGTGTTTGGGTTTTTTTACGTTTATTGCCTGTTGTTGCGAATATGTAACATATCCAAAACTCAGATCTATTTATGTGCTACAGGTAAATGAACAATATCTACTTAATTTAGCATCTACCTGAAAGCAAAAACAAAACTATGTATTTTTACTATACTTTCATATAGGCATTAGGGGCTAGTGTTGAAACAGTGTCTTGTGTTTCTGTCCTTACTTTAATCATATCTGTTGGGTGTTTCAGATGCTGTGGGTCAGACTGACGGAGAAGCAGACAATGAACGGGAAAGAGAAGGCCTGTCTGCCCTCCATCAGAGACGAGGCGCCATTAAACAGGCCAAAGTCCATGTTGTCAAGTGTCATGAGTTTAGCGCCACTTTCTTCCCTCAGCCGACCTTCTGCTCTGTCTGCAAAGAGTTTGTGTGGTATGCAAACCAAGTCTGATAACAAACCCAATGAATCAGTTTCCTCTCAAACATTACTCATTTCCTTTGCTTGTCTCTCTTGCAGGGGTCTTAACAAGCAGGGTTATCAGTGTAGACGTAAGTTGGACAGTATTTTCCACTGCCGTTGAGTAGGATGAAGCTTTCCCATTGTTCTAACCCAGGCCTTTCACATGTTTCAGAATGCAATGCAGCTATCCACAAAAAATGCATCGACAAAGTTATTGCCAAATGCACTGGTTCAGCGATCAACAGCAAAGAAACAATGGTAAGATCAGAAAATGCAGGCTCATAGTCACGGTTTCACATGTGACTTATATATATGGGGAGGGTTAATATGTGGAAGAGATATGTTCAATTGTGGTTGTAATTCTTTCTAAACATCAACTGATCTTGCCTTCTTTACATCCCTTCTCATCTTTCACTTCCTCCTCGGTCACACGCACCCACAATAATAATAATAGTACACTTCGTAAAGTATAAAACCGCCAGATGATGTTTTGGTTTTTTTATTGCTTAATTTATATATATATATATATATATTTTTTTTTTGCAGATACACAAGGAACGATTTAAGATCGACATGCCACACAGGTTTAAAGTGTACAACTACAAAAGCCCCACCTTCTGTGAACACTGTGGCACTCTTCTATGGGGGCTGGCCAAGCAGGGCCTCAAATGTGAGGGTGAGACAAGAAGCTTTTTTGATTTCTGAAATAAAAGCACTGAAACCTGAAATAAATCTTCACTTTGTCACCAGTCGGACTCATAGCTGTTGGTAGACTTTACATTGTGAATATGAGTTAAGTTTACATACAATCCATTAAGTAGCTGTATGAAATGTCATGTTTAAATCACACTTTTCCATGTTTGTTAGATAATCTCCATTCATATAGGATTGATCGATAAAACAATATGAATCTGTACTGTTAATGGACATATAATAGAACGTTTTACTTAAATGTGTTAATTGCAAGTATTTTATAATACCCTGGGCTTTAAGCTTATGACAGAAATTATTCAGTTTAATGATGGTGATTTTTCAGCTGCTGTAGATATTCGTGAAATGTCTTATTCTGCAGAGTTTTGGGAATGTTTTTATTGCTTTGTCATTGTGACAACTTCTACTGTATCGTTTGGAAAATGGTGCTAATTCATGGTTTTCTGTGCAGAATGTAGCATGAACGTCCACCATAAATGCCAGAAGAAAGTAGCCAACCTCTGTGGAGTCAACCAAAAACTGATGGCTGAAGCCCTGGCCATCATTGGAAGCAAACAGCAGGTCAGACAGTGTGTTTGAGGACGCGGATTCCTTCACAACAACTGGAGAATATTTTAAATATAATCAACAAAATACATTGTTGTGCCATTGTTTCCTAACTCGGTGTCACAGGCCAGATCCAGCAGAGACTCGGATATTATCAGTCGAGAAGGTCCAGTCGGTGTGGGCCAGATGGGTGTGGCTCGAGCTCCATCAGGGTTAATAATGGGTTTACCAGCTGTAGCTACACCTGCAAACAAAGGTACACACTCTAACATCCCAAATCTGCATTTCCTTTGTTCCAATTTCTGTTTCTTCAATCCTTCTTCTGACCTGCCTCTTCACCCAGAGATGCAGGGTGTTTCGTGGGAGGGACCATCAGACTCCAGCAGGTCGCTCACAGAGGAGATGGAAAGGGAGGAGCCTCTATATGCCATTCCCAGAAAAGACCACCAGCCCAAGTTCACCATTGATGACTTTGTCCTGCACAAGATGCTCGGGAAGGGCAGCTTCGGCAAGGTAGACATGAAGAAAGGCAAAGCAGAATTAGGAACTATATTAGAAGTCTCCTGGTAAAGCAGGACGTGTTCCCCCTTCTCCAGCAGAATCCAGCAAAAGCATCTGGAACGGCAGATCTTAAATAAATAAATAAATAATACATTCTGGAGCACACCAATCAAATTTAAAAGGTGCAAACAAACAGAGGAGATGCCAAAACTACTGTGTCCTCTTCACAGTCTGTGTCCAGTGTATAATGTGCATCACTGGAATAACTCCAGATGGACATTTCTTTTTTGCTGATCCTTGTTCACGCAGAATAAGGATCAGTTTCAAGAGAAAACCGCTAACCTGGTATCAGCAGGTACAACAGTCCCAGGGTTACGAATATGGTGATTTTTCAAAGCTGCTGCTCTCGCTGTCTTTGCAGGTGTTTCTAGCAGAACTGAAGAAGAGCGGGCAGTTCTTTGCAGTGAAGGCTCTGAAGAAAGACGTGGTCCTGATGGATGACGACGTGGAGTGCACCATGGTGGAGAGGCGGGTCCTGTCCTTAGCCTGGGAAAACCCCTTCCTCACACATCTCTACTGCACCTTCCAGACAAAGGTTAGAACCACGCAGAGTTAAACGTACAACACCCAGTCGTCCCTCTTTTGACTTATTATGCCTGTTTTTGTTTTTCCTTTTGCAGGAGAACTTGTTCTTTGTGATGGAATATCTGAATGGAGGCGATCTCATGTTCCACATACAAGCCTGCCACAAGTTTGACTTGAACAGATCCATGTATGTATCCAATTCATAACCAACAAAAAGCATGTGTACAATAGACACTCTTTGAGTTCTACAGTCTCAGCAATCAGGACATGATCAAAAAAATCATTTAGTCCTTACTAGGGTCAAAATTTATAGTCGTCCCACCTCAAATCCCAAAAATACAACACATTTCACTGATACTTATTGAACAAAAATGAAGCCAAAATAGAAGAAACAGTTTGTGAAATATAAAGTACAGAATTAAGATAATTAAAGAGGTAAGAACAGCCACATACTTCAAAAGCAAATAATACATCAACACCAACTGTTATCATTTCTATAATAGCAGGTGTTTACTCATCTGGACCTGATTTACACTTGGTCTGGTTAGGTATGTGTTGATACAAAGCCGCAGAGGAAGAACATCGGCACTGAGCACAGAGAAGCACTAGCTGCTACTCATCAGCCTGGGAAGAGTTCAAGGACATTTACATACAGTCTGAAGACCGCTATTTTCTAGTGACAAAAATACTGTGTATAACATTCAGGACAGATGCACAACTTCCCCCAAATGGACATCCTAGCAAATTCATCCCCAAAGCCAGACTATGCAATGCTCAGAGAAATTGCAAAGTCAAAAAGGAAAAAATGTTATATCTCAGACTCTACAAGGCTCAGTCAGTACATTAAGTGTTACAGTCCATGATAGCGCCATTAAAATGACTGAATGTTTTATAGCTTCTTCAGTCATTTGTTTGGTAGGGTTTCTCTGTTAAAAGAGCACCTCAGATTTTCAAAGTCACGTCTCAACAAACCACAAGACATACAGAATAATGCCCTCTGGACCAAAGTGGAGAAGTGTGTCCATGATGCACAGCGTCAGCGTCAGCACAAACACCTCACAGCAACTGTCAAGGGTCGAGGGGTTTGTTTTGCAGCAACTGGAACTGATCAGCTCGGAGTCTGTTATTTAGCCATTGACTCCTCTGTGGACCAGAGTTTTCAGAGTCAGATGTAAGGCCATCTGTCAAGCTACTAAAGCTTGGATGAAACTGGGTCATGCACCAGGACAGCGATATCAATCACAGAGCATCTGGTGAAGTTATACAGAAAACCATTATGTAGAGTTATCACTAAAGGTGATTCTACAGTGCTATCACCTGCCTGTCTGCTTTGGTTTATTTTCTTGTTCAATAAATAATAACCTGGTCATTGTGTGTTGGTTTACACTTGAGGTCAGATTTAAATAGGCGTGGAAACTATCAGTCCCGTTAGTTAAAAGTTGAATTCAAATTTCTCATGATGTAAAACCCAGTTCAGACCAAAGCTCATGAAGTGTCCCTTCTCCACTTGACTGAAACCTGGTGATACCAGGACATCATATGTATGACTTGCTTTAAAATATGTTGTATAGCATATATAGCAGTGATTAGAAAAGGTAGTAAATGACTCATTTCATCGTATTAAAGGTGGTATAAATTAAGAAGCTACAAAGGCCTGAAAAGCAGGTGCTTTGGAGCATCATTTCAGAACTTTGCAGTAAATGCTTTGCAAACATTTACTGCACAGCTCAACATCAGTCTTTGGTCCAAACTTGCTGCTAAATATGGGTCGACCTGTTGTGTTTAGAATATTTTCCTGTAAAATAGCTGACCAAATTAACTGCTTACTTAAAAAAATATGCTATTTCACTACAGGTGTATCATTGCCCCACCTGCAGACTGGTTGCACGTGACTTTGTGTTCTTTATCTTGTTTATGCTCTATTGCAGCGGGGGGGGGGGGCTTGAATTTCATTGTAAGATGTGTGCAATGACAATAAAGTTTATTCTATTCTAAAATATTAATAACACTAAAATTAGAAATCGGTCAAACCAAAATATTAAATGAACTGTTGTATGAATTTTATGCAACCATTTTAACAGCCATACTTTTGTTTATGTGAGAAATCACTGTAAGTTTGTGAGGCTTTGATATTGTTGTAGTTTGGTGTTTCAAAAGAAAAATATCCAGGCGTTTCAGAATATATATATATAAACATTCAATACTTTTGCTAAATTATTAAAGCCAAGTTTAGCTCAAATTGGCTTTGAGGAGGAGAAACAAATCCATCAGCCAGTGCTTTCTGTCCTTGTTTTGCAGATTTTATGCAGCTGAAATCATCTGTGGGCTCCAGTTTCTGCATTCGAAAGGAATCATTTACAGGTACATTCTCAGTGCAAAACTAAAGCAGGACTGCAACCGATACAGCCCAGAATATCAATACACACAAGGCCCAATGACTGCGCTCTAATTATATCTTTCCTGTTGGTCTTCCCGCTCCTCTGAAGGGATCTGAAGCTGGATAATGTCTTGTTGGACTCTGAAGGACATATAAAAATAGCAGACTTTGGCATGTGTAAGGAAAACATGCAAGAGGACTCACGGACCTCCACCTTCTGCGGAACACCGGACTACATCGCGCCTGAGGTGACCACACACACTCAAATCAGAGAAAAGCTAGAGGAATTAACTGATGGATGAAAAAAGTGGTGACGAATGAAACTTTATCATGTTTTATAACAATAAATGTAATATATAAGGTTTTATTGGGTGAATAATAAACTCATTCAAACCTTAGGCTGCGTACATTATATAAATATACAAATATATATAAATAAGTTTGCTGACAGAATGGACAGAATAAACATCTGAATATATACTTAAAATGACATGTCATTAAATTCTACACGTAGATATGCAGCTGTGTTTTATAACCAGAGGTACTGCTTTAACGTTTTATTTTTCTAGACCAACATGTGGAATTGTAATGCTTCAGCCCAGCTGCTGCCAATTTAATATACAGTAATACTGTATATTAAATTGGCAGCAGCTGGGGTATTACTGTAATACCTCTGATGGTTTCAAAGGAGAGAAAACATCTTACATAACTAGTTCCTAGTTAGAGATTACTAGTTGGAGTTTTGATCAAGAAAACAGCCAAGAAATATGAGCAGTGTGTAAATGTCTGAAGTAAACTGCAAAGGCAGTGTGTGAGTGGATGTTACCTATATGTGTGTGTGTGTGTGTTTCAGATTCTTCTGGGTCAGAAGTACAGCACCTCAGTGGACTGGTGGTCGTTTGGTGTGCTGCTGTACGAGATGCTGATTGGTCAGTCTCCATTTCACGGCCGCGATGAAGAGGAGCTGTTTCAGTCCATACGAACTGACAACCCTGCTTATCCACGCTGGTTATCCAGGGATGCCAAAGACATTCTGATCAAGGTCAGTCAATGTGTGTGTTTGTGTGTCAGCGTCTACGTGGCTGTGTGGGGTAGAGGATACTTATCTAATGATGTAGCCAGTGAACATGCAGCGATCGACTGATTATGACAGGAGTATATAAAAGGAAATGTTCATTGTAACCTTTTACTTGCTATTGGATGAATGAGTAAAATAAGCAGTTCACAAATAAACACATTTTAGAACAATGAGAGGACATGGATACACTCACTGGTACTACAGTGATTCACACACACCCACTGATGATGACCAACTACAGACCAGTGCTACATCCTTTTAATCAAATCAGGAATAAAGTCATTATTGACAACAACAAATGTGGGTTCCGTGTATTTAAACCTGATACTCGCCACAGAACATAAACTCTTACTCAGGGGCAGGTGATCTGTACCGAGCAGAAAATTGACATCCGTGGACATGAAGGTTGGTTGAAGTTGACTGTACAGGTGTGTGTGCGCTTACACGTTGTACTTTGTGTGGTTATTCATGCTGCAGCTTTTTGTCCGGGAGCCCGAGGAGCGTCTGGGGGTGAAGAGTAACATCAGGCAGCACAGTTTCTTCAGCAGCACTGACTGGAAAGCACTGGAGCAGAGACAGGTGACACCTCCCTTCAAGCCAACTCTGGTAAGTGTACATATAGCCGATACAGCAGGCGTACAGCACAGTTTATTTATAACCACCTGCTATCTGAACGACATCCATGTTGAAATGTATGGTGGTTCCAACTGTTAGATCCACACACACATTTTTACACGAAAACAAGTTTTATATCAGATGAGGAGTGATGGAAACTGAATATGGAACCTGCTTTTGCCTCCTGTACATGTTCCCTGCATAGTTTTATCCAAATCCTTACTAGAGCTGAAATGTCAATCATCCAGGATGAGCTGAAATGACAAATGAGTCATTTATAACAATTAACAACACATATGAACAACACATATTTTCTGAGTATTCTATGCTTTTTGGGGGGTGTTTTTGGGAGTAAACAAAATGTTGCAGTTTAGATCAGTGTACTCATTGCACTACCTGCTGGAGGAGAAACTGGAGAGGAGGAGGTGAAGGTATCTGCACTGGAAAGAAGAGGTATGGCAGTCAGCTGCAGAAAGACAGTACACATGTGAATGAAAGGGAGGGAGGTGGAACAGTGAGGATCCTTGACCCTCACTTCTGGCAAGTGAGGGTCAAGGGTCAACTCTTCAGAGCAATGGGGAGGTGGAGTGGAGGTGAGGAGGAGGATACAGGCTGATTGAGTGGGTGGAGAACACAGTCAGGAATAACGTGACCAAAGAGGATCTGCAAGGATTAGAGGAAAGGTGTTAAAGAACAGTGACACTGAAGGCAGAGGAGGAGATGTTGATTCTTTGGGCGTGACAACGACGAATAAGATCAGCAACGTCAAAGTGACAGCTCAGGATGGACATTCAGGGGACAAAGTGACACATATGAGGATGGTTGGGACAAAGGATAGTGAATATACTGGTGGAAGGATGATGAAGACAGAGGAGGCGCAGAGAAGGACAAGGAGAACATGCAGGAGCAGGAGGAGACAGGCCCAGATGGAAGCAGATGGTGTACTGTGGCAACTCCTACAGGCAGCAGCTGGATATCCAGGAGTGGAAACAAGTAGTGGGCCACTTAAACTTTTGCACAAATCTGAAATGTTATCATGGAAGACTTGCAGAAAAATCTTTGTGTTTGAAAAGGAGTGGCTGTGGACTTTCCCTTTGTTCCTGATAAATAAGTATGACCTGCAACTCGAAATATTCTTTTTTTCTTTCTCTCTTACTTTGACATTTATTTTTACATTGTACATTGACATGTAATAAGGCTCCTGGCACCTGTTTTTGTTCTTTGTTTTTTCTTTTTCTTTGTAATGGTACTGCTCTTAATTGTATATCTGACATTTGAACTGTTATGTACCTTGAAATTCTAAAATAAAGTTGGGAAAAAAAAAATGAAAAGGAGTGGCTGTGCATCAGACAGACACAAAACAATGCCGAATTTGTGTTCATTATTAACAAGAAATAGTGACAAAAAAAATCGTGTTCTGGATGTGTTTCATTATTACTAAAACACCCGGTTTTGACCTTGGTGGAACAGAGCAGATGTGCATAAAGGAGTAGATTTGGAGAAAGGAACAATCTTAATCAGACTCCAACAACTTAAGAGTGATTTTGATGCAATATACAACACACGGGGTAAAGAATAGCCTGTCCCCACCACTGTAGTAACTAATTAGTGGAGCTCTTATGGCGTATGAGTAACTCCTCTCTCCTCTGCTCCTACAGACGTCACCCAGCGACTGCAGCAACTTTGACAAAGAGTTCATCAACGAGAAGCCGCGGCTGTCGTGCGCTGATCGGACACTCATCAACAGTGTTGACCAGACTATGTTCAAAAACTTCTCCTTCGTCAACCCAGGGATGGCAAGCATCACAGGACGCTGACTGGCAGCCTTAGACCAATTACCTACAAATCGGCCGCTTCAGTCACAACCAGCACTGACACACAAGCAAACAGACTGGAAACAGCCAACGTCACAGGATTCAACTACATCTACAAACAGGAACACAATGATTGTGGTGAACGTCACAGACGAATAACTGACAGGAGCATCACTGCATGTGTTTTACGCCTCTTTTATATGTATCATTCACATGTAATTTTTTTTTTTTAAAAAAGGAAAACAAAAAACATTTCATTCATGACAGCAAAGATGTGAAGGTGTCTATGATAATGTATCAATGTTTATTCAAAGTAAGTCCTTAACAGTACCTGCCCTTCAGTTTATTCATCTCAGCTTACTTTCCTGCTCATCAGGATGTGCTGCCGTTAGAAAATGTACTTGTAAATAATTTATGGTGCCTCGTAACACTTCACGTAAATCAAACTAAAAACATTTAGTTGTAGTGGATATATCTGTCTTTAGGCCAAACTGTCCTGATAGTTGCTCGTTTTTCATCCCTGTTCATGGTAGTGTACCGTCTGTTACCTCCAGTTTAAGTCTGTTGACATGTACATAACTGTGGTGTGATTCAGTGGATCTAGTGTCAGAGGATTTAATTTTTTCATGTGTAGCAGAGGTGAATATTAGAGATTTGTTTATGTAACTTATATGTGATTCGTAGATTAATGAAAAACCTTTTTATTGTTCCCATTGGACCACTGCAAAATGGTTGTTTTAATGGTTATCTTCATTGTGAATTCTGTACAATAAAATACATGTTTTTTTTAACACTGCCATCATCTGAGGATAGAATTTGAACTACAACCATTTTTTTATTTTTACCTTTTACAGCATGTTTAGGTGCAGCGTAACGCAAAATATACTACGTGGAGATGGTGGTGTAGACAAGGAGGAAAGTCTCGGTTTTTTCCATTTAACATCACCTCTCAAGTTATTTTTAGGAAAATTACTAAGTAATGCAGAAAACCTGTGAAACCGTTTCTGCCGGTGAGAAAAAACAACTGAAGTACGACTGAAGTGCTAGTTAAGGTGAGTGTACATCATGGTAGAGTATTCCTATCACCCAATAAAAGCAAGGAAATTTTAGACTGTAAATTGAAAAACAACCAATTACTCAAATGTGTGAAAACAATTTTTCTTAAAAAATGTTCACATATAACCATTGTGATTTTAATCCTTAAGGACGGGTCGAGATGTTCTGGAGAATAAGAGAAACTGCACAAGTATCACAAGACCTGCAACGTTTATGTAAACCAGTTTCTACTGAATTTAAATGCTCAAAATTAAGGCTTAAAAATGGAGTAAAAATAATCACCCACCCAGTTAAAACAGTATTGGTCTAATCTCTCTAATCAGAGCTGTGATATTTTCTCAGGAAATAAAAGGTCTGTCACTTTATTTTCTCTATCATTTCTTTATTTGAGTGTGGTTGCACCCACAGCTGACCTCACACCTGTTCCATGTAATCAGGACAGGAGGTACACTTACAGGGGTGTCATTTCCATTCAATGTGTTCACACGCAATGCATTTACACATTAGCAACACCTACTGCTTATGTAAAATAACTTAAAAAGAACTGTTAGTGAACCAGATGATACATGGTATTGAAGCAACAATGACTAAACTTCAGACCCACGGTTCAGACAGTGGAAATCAGATCAACCTGAACAAACAAAGATGACTATCGTAGTTGCATTATAACCACTGGACATGCACCATTGTAATGAGATAAACGTCAGGAACACTAGCCGATGTGAGGTGAAAGTGTAATAAATACATTTATGGTAGCAAAGCAGAGAGGTGTAACACCAGAAAACATGAGATGACATCGGCTCCAACTATTACCAACGCTGCCATAACCTTCAACAAACTGAGACACAAACACTGACCGCAACACCAACGTCAGCCTCTGGACTTAAAGCTCGTCTGTACAGCACTAACCTGGACCACATTATTTACACATTTTCTGTTGCTTTCAAGCTTCTATATCGTTTTGGAAACTAAAGCTGAGGGAAAGTAAGCATGAGCCAGGTCAAGTGTCAAATTCACCATTGTTTTGAAGAATTTGTCTCTTTTCTCAGAGACTTCCTACACAGAAGAAAGAAAAATACTGAACTTTAAACAGTAAAAAAAAAAAGGCTGTCATTTTTCCTTACTGGTATTCAACATTCAGACTACTCCAAAGGAAAATTCTTTTCTTGCATTGACTTTAAACATCGATTTTTATGTTTTATGTTTGTCTCTTCTATGTATGCACCTATATTCTTATTTTACAAGTGACTAATGGATTAAATGCCAGTTTCAGCTGCTGCGATATTTCCATTTTTAGAAGTGAAAGGTCATGCAAAAAATGACGGTTGACACGATGTGGTCATTTTATACATTGGCCTTAATTTAATCATCTAATTCTCTGCAAACCCCAAAACACAAATTAGTCCAGCAGCACTCATATCAGACTTAAGTTACACTGTATTATCATATCTAACATATTACATTCCTCTTGTCCAACAGATACAGCGTGGATACATAAAGACCAATAATGTAATAGAAAAAAAAAGTTTAAGTGCTTCTCACCATCACAACAGCACATTTCTCTTTTACAATCTTTACATATTTTCTGAGGAATTACTTCTTCGTTTGGTTTCTTATAAATACTTGGCATAGTAACAATTGGATGGCTGTTGTGTAATCGCAAAGGGAAGTTGGTGTTTTTACACACTGTCCATAAGTCCTGGAGGAAGAGATTGTCCTGACTGACTCATTTCATGTTTCAGTACACCAAGAATCCTTTTCTTAAGGATGGCAGACCACTGTTGTACAGATGCGCATGTCGAGCGTAAATGCTTTGGAATTCACATCTACGCATCTAAGACGGTAACAGGTCTGCATAGGCCATTGTAAAATCCTGTTCCTGGAATTCAACTCAAGGTGTGAAGTAAAACAGTCTCCATGCAGGTGAAACACTAAACAAGTGTGATTTCCTCCAGTTAGAAACTCACACTTTAAAGTTGCCCAGGTTATAAATGTAAAAGTGGGTCTGTAATGTGTATAGAAACATTTACCTCAAAAATGGATAGTGATTGTGTAGATCCTTTGGAGGCAACGTGGTGTAATAGTATAATGCTATTACAGGTTTTTAGCGCCTCCCAGTGGTGCCTGCTGCGCTACTGCGGTTGAGGTTGCGGCTGAGTTGAGGGAAGTGTACGGTGGGTGTTCTGGATGTAGGGCCGTACAGACCGAGGTTTCTGGCCGCTACCGATTTCCGAGGCTGCTTCACACATGGGAAGGGTGAGAAAACCTGCTGTTTAGGAGTGGAGGATGAAAAGGCAGGGGTGGATGGAGAAGATGACATGTGTGATTTTGTGGATGTGGAGAGAGAGGGAGTAGAGGGGCTGGATGTCTTGTAAAAACCTGAGGACGGTGGGGTGGAGAGAGTGGAGAGACCCTTAGCTGAAGATGAGAGATGGGACATAGAGGTTGGCGTAGGGGAGGAGGGTGGTGTGAGGGAAGAGGAGACGGCCGGATCAACAGAAGTGGAAGGAGCTGGGGAGGGGGAGGCATTTGAAGGGGAAGGTAAGGAAGGAGAGATGCAGGAGTTGGAGGAGTGATGAGGTGGAGCGATGGCAGGAATCTGTGCATCAGTGTTTCCATGAGCCTCCTCAGACTCTCCTTCATGTGTCTGTGTGTTTGATGAAAGCAGAGGAAGATCGTTTGATGCTGAATTAACCTGCGGTACCATGGAGGCAGAACTGGGTTGTGTGTTTGCATTACTTTGTGAGGAAGGGTTTGAGTCATCTTCAAGGTTTAAGGAACGGAGGTGCACTACTACATCTCCCACTCGGGCATTTTTGGTCACATCTTCACATGCCGATCCTGAAACAGACAGGTCGGGAGATGAAGGCTCCTCTTGGTCCTCAACATCTCTTTCCTCATCCTCGTCTTCCCTGGTGTTTTCACTCCTTCTTCTCACAGGACCTTCAGCGTCCTTCTCCTTTTCCTCCGAATCTTCAAAGCCCAGCTGTGCTCTGGCCCGGGCTACATTCCTGCGGTGAGCCCTGACATGAGCTCGCCACGGTGACCCCATGGCCCCTGCTGAACTCCCTGGAGACCCAGTACTGCTGGAGGCCAATGAGCTGCAGCGCTGCCTGGCTGGTGACCCCTGGGCCTGAGCCAGAACAGCAGATCGGGTCCCTGGTAGTGTGGATGTACTAGTGGATGTGAGTCGAGAGCCCCGGGGACCTCCATGTGGTTTTCTGCTCACAAGGAGGTGGTTGATCACTGTGCTTGAAGGGTTTAGCTGAGAGGCCAGGACACGGGTGGCAGGGCACTTCTCTACAAGAGAAGATTGAAAATGAAGGGATAAACAGAACTGCACTAAAAAAAAAAAAAAAAAAAACAGGATTTAAGTGACAGTGTTGATGTGTGCGACAGTGGAACATTTCATTGAGCAACTCGACTTCAATTTTATCATATACTGTAGCTCAGTGTCACACATCATGAATTTGGATTAAGGGGCGAGGTAGTTGAACCTGTGCATAAATTTTGAATACAAACCGAATAGGCACAACTTTAAGAGGTCAGCAGTGGTTGAAGGTAGTACAGGCAGTATACTCACTGAGGGACATTAAAAACCTCAGTTTTGGTCGTGGAAGACTGTAACCACCTGATAACCTTTTCCTTTAATGAGAAATGTAGATATGCCATCAATTAAATGACAACATTTCCTCCCACAAAACTGAAACTGTCCAAAGCGCATATTCCTTTCTTGATCGGTTAACTGAGCAAAACTTTACTGTAATATTCCACCAAACAGTGAATACAGGATCTATTTCTACGAGATTAATTACAGGCTTACTAACCATGCAAATATAACAGCTGAATAACAGCTGGAAACGCTTCAGCAGTGTAGAGCAGCTGTTACCTAAAGCTTGGCAGCACCTCCAGTAGTCAGCAGAGGGCTTAAGATTACAGAGATTCGCAGAGCAAAACACAATCTGGATTGGAATTATGTTTATCTCTAAATGTACATGATTACATAATATGACCTGAAATATAAGATATGGTAGTAAGCCACATTAACATAAACACAACTGCACTAATCTAGTTAAGGAGCTTTAGGATGTGTTAACATGTTCAGTGCCGATCTACTACATTGTGTGTATTCAAATTTGTTCAGATATTTAGAATGGAAACACAAACCCAATCTCACCGTAACACTGTTACACAAGCTCCACAAATGATAAGTTAGCATGAAGGGGGTTCTATGAGCAAGAATTAGTGGAGAGATGGCACCACCACCAACATACAGGAAAAGAAATCAGAAAGAATGTTCTAATTTCAGGTCGAACAACAGAATTTTTCAACACTTTGTGTATGCTACATCAGATGAAAAAAAACCCAGAAGAAACCCGCAGTTCTTGCAGCTCCAGTAGTTATTATGCCAAACAAACAGTGCTGAAACTGCCCTGAAAAAATGGAAAGGAGCCATGGATTCCTTCACCAGACTTTCAAAGCTTTCTATAACATGGTTCATCTTGTTAAAGAAGGTAAAGCACAGGTGTTCCTGAGAATATTCAAGTGTCCTAGGAGGCCATTCCAGAGACACAACACGTATAATACCTGAAGGGTTAGGATGCTGCCATTATAGATTATACCAATACATAGATGCACCTGTGTGTTCCCTACCTTAATAACTTAAGATGTCTGCTCAAGAGGGTGTAATGCTCAGAGGTTTTAACTTATTCAGAGAATACCCTCCATGAATAAGATGCATTGGAGCTTTTGTTGTATGAATTGAAATGCATCTATATAAACCTATATTAACAGTCTCTGGGACTTTGTAGTTAGGAAAGGAAGCCATAAGAAACAGACTAGCATATTATTTTCTCCATTAAGAAATAGAAAGAGTTGAAGATCTGCTTGGGGAACCCATGATGGACAAAGCATATGATGTAGTGGCATTATCATTTCATTAATGACTAGTTTCTGTCATGAACACAAGGAATCTGTGAGAGGTGTTGCTGACCCCACAACACCCAGCCTTGAATGGCAGCTTTATTATACAGAAGTACCGTCAGTGTGGTGTTCAGTGCCCTTGATGGGTTCGTTGGGATGGTCCTGGAGAATACCTGGACTTGTGGCCACTTCAGGTACACGTCCTACAAGTCACATATCACTGTCAAATATCAAGTTTTGTCTTATGTGGTTCTGACACCTACTGAAATACAACCTTAAACTTTCTTCAGCATTTGTTGTGTGTTTCATTATATTCCCTGAGGGAAAGTGGGTAATTGCATATACAGTGCATATAAAGAACAAGTGCATATACAGAGGAAAACAAAAAGTTTTTGTGTGGAAAAAAAAATATCAAAATCATTATATGAACACACGTCAGTACATCCCCCACCTGTGCGAATGTAGAGTTGCATAGCCTGCTGCTGTTGCCGTCTCTTGATGCGTGCATATTGCTTCTTAAGGGCGCAGATGTCAGTGCTCATCCTTTCCATCATCATGCTGTTGATTGCTGCCTGGTGCTCTGCCCGAGCACCTCCTCCACCTCCTCCTGCTCCAGCTCCCACTGCCCCTGGGCTCAACTCTGAAATGTTGCCCTGGTCTGAGCGCTGGTCTGGATGGACAAGACAGAAAGAGACGAGGACAAATTTTACTCCTTGTCCTGTAACGACACCAGTGCAGAGCCTGAGTTCAATCAGATTCCCTTCAGGCCAGACAGACAAATTGACACATAAGACATCATCAGATTCAGGGATTAGAGTCAGAGGATTTGGTCCAACATGATAATAAGAGAAACATAATACACAATTCAGACAAATCTAGCATGTCTTTTTAGGTCTCTTTAAGCTTCTTTACTAGTTTAATTTGCTTTCATCTACTTTAATCAAGATTATGTGATTATTCATGGCACATAGTTTCTCGAGACTATCTCACGCAAATGGAAAAACTGGAGTTCATTCCTAAAAACAACTCAGTATTTGATTGAAATTATTTTGGAAACCACAGAAATATATTCACACCAAGACCATTTGTCCTTTTCACCTTTGTCATAATTCACAACTCAATTTATACCTTTGAAGAGTAAAACACGACAAAATTCAGAGTTTATGTGGGTTATCTAATCTAATGTTTCAATTATCAAAATCAAATCCATTTTATTTATATAGCCCTTAGTCACACAAAAGGTTTCAAATGGCTTCACACGCCCACAGATGACAGTAAGTGACGACATCCCCTGGTCTTGACCCAGGAGATGGGTCCATCAGAAGGTAAGATGTTTTTCTATTGCTTTTTTTAATTACTGTTCTTGCTTTTGTGATGACTTAATTACATACAGTGCATGATGCAGGCCTGTAGCAGCGGGAGATCCTGCTTTTTTCCTCTAATTACTTTGCGCATTCCCAAATGACCGTGGTAATGATTTATTCAAGGTCAATTGCTCTACACATCTCTTAAGAATAACCACCATTACCCCTTTCAACTTTTCAAAAAAGCCATAAGTTGTACTGATGTTGACCAATGAGGTCAAAACGGTTTCAAGTCAAGTCCTTTTTCATTTCTTCAGATTGCAATGATGAAAATCCCAGATCTTAAATATTTAAAATAAATCCCTCAGAGAGTTAGCCATTTTCATGACTCGAAGAGGTGCTCTAGGTGGACATGAAGATTTATCTGGAAGACACGGATCAAAAAACTGTGTATTTTAAGAGTCAAAGTAGAGGCAGAAGATGGGGATTCGGTGCCACAGTTTGTTTGAAGCTACTTGGCTGCAGTCCCTGTTCTGTCTCCACTGGCCACTGCCTGAGAAACTCTGTTCCGTTAATCTCTGTGCACTGACCCTTCAGATGTTTTTGGTATCTCTGAAGCTCAGGAGCCAGCAGGCCACCCAGGGGCCCCAGACAACCGAGGGCTGTGACCATAGCATCTTCATCGTCCATGTCTGCATCATCATCGCTCTCCCAGCTGCCCAGACCACCACTGCAACAATTTTTATAATTAATGAAGATAAAACCCTAAATCAGCAAGGAAGACTAGGAACACTACAAACACATTATTAAGTCTTGTTGAACACAAAAACTAAATTAATAAAACTACAGTGAACAATGCCCTGTCAACTTAACACTAAATACCACTTCATGTTAAATCAGCGTAGTCCTCCATTTGGAGATTTAAATCCTTTATCCAATTGCTGAGTTCTGCTGTGGTTGCTAAATATTATGTAATGCTATACAAGGTTAAAAATGTTATTGAAAACAAATTATTCTTTTATCCTCATATTTTCAGCTTCTAGAAACCAAAGCTTTCCTCATAGTATTTCAAAAACATGAAAACAAAACGAAGTAAAACAACACAAATTATGGCCTATTTCTGCAGGAAAGAGGAATAAATGAATACAAATGTCTATATAATGTCTGTTACTACATTCTGCATCAACTCATCCAGCCAACCAACCTTTCATTGGATTTGACCGAGGTGGGGAATGGTGTGATGTTGTAGGTGTATTTCTCTCTCAGTTCAGCCAGTTGTGGGAAAGGAAACACTGCCATGGAGTAAACTTCCTGAATAACAGAAGAAGGACAACAAAGTATTATGCTGCTACAAAATGCTATGGATTTGAAAACTGCCTTAAGGTAGCTGCAGCATCTCAGTTTTTCATTACCTGCATGAGTTCGGCAGGATCGACAAGGTTGTCCTCCAACATCTCCTGAGTCAGACAACCCATTGTGCTGTAAAACTCATCTGCACTATGACAGTACTCTATCCTCCTGCAAAACAAAGTAGGAAGAATAGCAGGTAGCAACATATACAGTATACAGTTATAGTATATATACAATCGTGTATTTAATTTTGAAGATGTGAAGAAGATACTGACATTGTTCCATTTAACTGCAGTTAAATCCTGTTTCTATGCAATATGTCAGTAATGGTTTACTCACTCCCCCAGTCTCTCCCAGATGGCGAGGGCAACACGAAACAGTACTTCTGATCCCTCAAAGAAAACAGAATCCCAAATCTTCAGCACAGTGGGTGCTGGCAGACAGGTGGCAAACATGGTCAAGAACCACTGCATAGTAAACACGTTGGTCAGTGGGGGCTCGTAGCTGCCTACAAAAACAGAATAAAGACAACCCCGATCAACTTTCCCTGTATTTGCACATGTTAACATTAAAGCACATTTCTGGAACTCTGCATCCATGGAAGATCTTTAAAGATCACACAGAGCTCTGTACCTCCAGCCTCCCTGTTAGCAGCTTTCTGCAGGTGGTGGAGATGCTGGGAAAGACGTGGCAGCTTCAAACGCAGCAGATCTCTGAACACTGCCATGTCCACTGACACACAGAAGCATGGCAGGAAAGACAGACAGTCAGAAATGTGGGTCAACAACAGAATGGTCTCAAGTTAGTGACCAAATTCCATTATGCCACAATTCTCAAATCAGTTGGTTTGTTTAGTACGTATCTATTCCATGAGCTACTCACTCCACTGTCAAAACTGGGACAGTTCGGTGTGTTAAACTTATATTTTACAAGAGATCACATTTATTACTTATACTA
>JAPTHA010000005.1:16246340-16260827 GCA_029814585.1 Gymnapogon annona | reverse complement strand
GTTGCACCTTTCAATTCCAAAATATCTTGCCCTGTGTATGTAATTGCATTTACCTGATAATGCACGCAGATTGTTGGCAAAATAACTCTCTGGCAAAACTTTGTCAATCAGATAGATCATCACCTGAAGAGAGAACAGACGGCACAACACAAAGAAGCTGAACCATTAAACAGCATAACGTGAGAGATAAAAACCGCAGCTTGCTGAAAATACATTTTAAAAAAAATCAGTAAATATGAACATAGACAGACAGATAGATAGATATACACACACATACATATGTGTGTGTGTATATTTACATCTTGTCTGCATGTCAAATCTACTTGACTGTGTCGGTCTGTACCTTAAGTGCATCGCTCTCATTGCCTTCTGTAACTTCCAGTATAAGTGCAGCCAGTACGTTGAATCCTTGACAGTAGCCCACAGTTTTATTCCAGCGAGCATAAGCGAGCAGCACTCTTTTCAGCACTACCCTGTCCTGCTCCCCTTCCTGGCCACAGTAAGAACTACAGCCCGTCCTGTGCAAATCCTGCACAAGAAAAGGATAGATTACATAGAATGGATTATTTAGTACTATTTAGGACATTAATTCCATAGAAGACTTATGCATTGAAGCTTTTAGGACTGAAATGCAGACAATGAAAGCTAAATGCAGGGAAGTAGATGACTGGACTTCAGCTTTGTAATGGCTACTCAGAGTCATAAATCCACAGAAGAGCATATTGATGACGCACTCTGACACATGGGCAAACACCCTCTACAGAACAAAACTGTCTCTGTCATTTCAGCTTTTAAAATAAACACAATCTGTAGCTAGGTTACAACCGGTCCACTCATTATGAAGACAATGAACTGTGGTCCATGCTTGAGGGATTCCTATTTTTCTGCTCCTAAAGGAAATTAATAAGTCAGCATTACCAACGATATGTTCTAATGACACTGAAGATTGTCGACATTATACTGCAGTAGGCATCTGTCCTGTTACTGCATCTTCCAGATGCTGCCTTTATTCTACATGCCATTAAAAATTCTGAGGTTTCAACAATGCGCTCTGTGCAGCTAATGCATGACACACTCTACACATTCAACACAAACACACACACACACACTGAATAAATAACACTTTTACGTTACCTTGACAATCTGAATGCCGAGGGAGTCATCATCTGGGTTGCTACGCTCATTAAAGGCAAAACGCAGCGTTTTCTCCCAGTCAATAGAGATGGAGTGGAGGTACTGGTCAGCTAGTGTTAGCCAGACCTGAAAAAAGCAGCCATAGGAACCGCATTAATGTGTATAATAACAGACAGTGTATCAGTGTCAAGAAGAGATGAAATGAGAAATATCTTCAGCTTTCAATATACACTATGTTACATGAGTAATTTCCTTGACTTTCTTATTCGAGCAGAAACATGTTTTCCCATCTTCTTCCTTCATGATTTGTGGGATTTGGGGCTCCTCTGTTCTCAGTGATTCAGCGTGTTTTATAAGTTCAGGGAAGTACAGGAGAGAAACATTTCATTATTCATCTCCTCTGACGAGATAAAATTACTGCCATTTCCTTGTGTATTCTCATCTTTCAGGCTTTTAAGGTATCCAATAAGATGTGATTTGAAGTGGGATTTCACATAAAATACGCTGTTTGTTTGATATTGTTTTGTTTTACTGGGACCTTTGTGATATTCACACAAAGAAGAAACTCAAACTATTTATTAAAATGTATTTTATATGAAGAAGGGGCTCAAACTGTGTCAACATCTAAAGGTTGACTCTCCCATCACGCTGCTATTCACACACACACAAAAAAAAAACAAATTAAAAATAATTAATTAAACAGTTCAGTATGCTCTGCTGCCTACATTTACATTCCCTGTGTAACAATGATCACACTGACAATTCTGTAAAAATTTGTTCAAGTGAGCCGTATGAGAATGCAGTTCTGTACCCTTTTCCTCCATTCCTTGGGTATTCCAGTGGGGAGCCTTGCCACTGATTTAAGGGCATCGTACCACTGTAAGGAACAGACAACACATGGTGTTTTCATGATAAAAGTATGCACTGGCAGGAATCTGGTGAGACAATACAAATCACAACACTAGGATCGCAATACAATATAACATGATTGCCCTCACTTTGTCCCTTTACAGACTTCATGGTTTAAGATCCTGTTCATCTGGTCATATTCTATGAGTTCATAACTAACATCACAACATTGTTTTTTGTGCCATCCCAACAAAGGAACTAATATCTGCCTCTTAGACAGTAAAAACTGCTTTTTGGATGTTTCAAATAACCTTGACTCAATAAAACTTTTAAAGAATAATAAATAATTATGGAAAAAAACAAAAATGACCCTCTGCTACATCTGCGTTTGAATAAATACTGAAAAACGATGATACAATACTTTTAGTATCAATACAGTATTGTGAAATTAAATATCACAATATATAGCAGTAGTGCTGTTTTCTTACACCCTTATTTTATTACCCACTAAAAAATAAAACAAATTAAATCAGACAACATTGGCTAAAAAACTGAAAACTGGTGATATAACACAACAATACATTTACTGTGATTAAAGAAGAGAACTCAACTCAATGTATTACATGTTAGCCTCTCCATTTCTCACCATATACATACTGTACACAAAAACACACACAATATCGGATGAAAAGCCAAAGTAACAGTTTAACACTGTACCTGAAAAATAAAAACTAAATTGGTAGTTTGATGTGGTACAACATATTAAGGTGTTTTCACCTGCTGGAATCCATTCTTTCCCAGGGATGGTTCAATCGTAAACTTCAACCTTGTGTCAACTCCTACAAAAAAGAGAGAGCGCATCTTTAGAAAAGACTTGAACCAGATCTGCGTTTGTTTTCTGTGACACCAAAAATATGACAGACAAAACAGATGGATGGATAAACGTGTGAATAATTTCATGAGCAAAAACAGATGCAAAAACCGTAATCCCAAAATACAGAGTGCCAATTAAATTATGCAAATTGATGTCATTTCCCCATTTTACTTTGTAAACACATCCATACACAGCTAAGGTTAGCGCCGTGTTAAACTCGATAAAAACGCAGCCGAACCAACGTGAAAAAACTCGAATACATATCTATCAAAGTCTCATGTTGCCCAACATTGCCGTTCATGTCTGCTAAACGAATACCGGAAGTGTTTTAACCCATATTTTGTAAGAGACGTCTTCTGCTCCACGAGTGACTTTAAGATGCCACACACACACACACACACACATATTCACATTATTTGCACATTTTTAAGAAGTTATGTTCTTGTTTGGAGTTTGTGAGTCAATGAACGGAAGAGTCGCTGTCCTTTTCCGCGTGGTGCTGAAATGTCTACTTCATAAATTCGCTTAAAATCTCGTCGCTCCACATCCACACACACACAATCTACAGAATATTCAGTAGAGCAGGCTAAACCCTTCCAAAAGACCAAACGGAAATTAAATTCTGATCCGAAGTTAAGGAGGGAAGGTCCTGACATGTATGTCTCGGCTCCGGACCAAAAGCTGCGGCCAAGGCCCCCCTCCCCCCCCCCCCTCCTCTCTCTCCGGTGGTCTCTGGAGGACGAGTCGGTCAATCACACCACGAAACCACACCGAGGAAGCGCAATGTTTTATGTCCAAGATGAAGAAGTGAAATGTGTTTAACCTGCACCGTCCACCTCTGTCGGTTTGTCCTGCGCCATCCTGTACAGTTTCACGGTCCCCTTTCCTCTCTCAGCCGTGGCAGAGGATTAACACGGAAAACCCTCCCACTTCCCGGTCACAGATTAGTCGAGCACGACTCACACTGGACAAGTTTAGTCCAGAGGCTAGTGATAATGAGGGATCGTTTCAAAGTCTCTCAGACCTAAATATAAATAAAGAGAATTTAACTCGAGCCCCACTGCGATGAAGGGGGGGGGGGGTATGAAGCAGGACAGGTGGCAAATACAACCTAAACGTGAATAAAGAAAAGCAATGTGTGAATGAGGGAGGGAAACATGGAAATAAAAGAGATAGTGTGGAGAAAAGGGAATTATGCAAACAAAGAGACGGGAAGTGGATGAAGTTTAACCAATTCATTAATAGAGTTCATAATCACGGACGAATAAAAGAATGGCTACAGCACATTCCATTTAACTAAACCGTGCGGTTTTCCCTATATACCGATAAGTCAGCACTTAAAGTTTGGAATAATTTTGTTTTCAGACACATTCCCCTCTTCAAGCCTATTTACACACAGAAATCAACTCAGACCACGTGCAGTGATTACGTACACAGCCAGTTCTATCGAGAATGATGAGTTCTTTCGGCTAAATAAAGTTTATTTAAAAAAAAAAAAAAAAGAGTTCTTTCGGCTTTTTCCCTTCCGGGGTCGCCACAGCCAATCAAATTCGCACATTTGATTTGGCAGGAGTTTACGTCGGATGCCCTTCCTGACACAACCCACTGGATAGTCATCCCGGGAAGTACATATCAATGCCGTCGAATACATGACCGTAATAGGTCATTTGGACAATTGCAATGCAGAACTTCTGTCTGCAAAGGGCTGTTTCTTTCTTGAAAAAGACTTTATGAATGAAAAGTTTACATGACATTATAATAAAGGCTCCTTCTGCAGCTCATCATATGTTGAACTGCGGTGTTCTTTACATAGAATATTCTCCTACAAATCAAAAGCCCAAAACATACAGTGAAACTTATCATTCACGTTCGTTTTTCTTTGTTTTCGTCAAACATAGCCAATTTAATAAGTACATAAACAAGACATATTTTGCCTTTCCGTCTCCAGTTCTATGTCTACTGTATCACCTCCATCTGAACATGACATCGGATCACCTGGCTCTAAGGTGCACAGCAGCCGGGGCGCGCTCCTGGATATCCCGTTCCGTTTCTTCAAGACGTTACTGATGATGTTACCGACCCCTCCCGAACCCTGCTGCCGCTTCTTCGCGCCCACCCTCGGCCTCCTGCCGGCGGCAGAGAGCCGCTCCTGCCTCATCCTGCGGATCTTGATCGTTCGTCCAGTTCAATCAATCACCTCATCGTTCTGTTCCGCGGTTATTCTGGCTTTGAGCCTTCCTACAGTGATTGAAATGCCATTCCGACGGCCGGAGACGCAAATGTTCTTCCAAACGAGCTCCTCCGAGATGTACAAATGTCATCGATCAAACTGGATAGTGTTTAAAATCTCTTCCGGTGTTGTCTCGCGTTTCCGACATCACCTGGAAACAATGCCAAGCCTCCCATCAATTACGTATCCACGGGAAAAAACGGGGATCAGGGAACGATGGAGTGCATTTAGGAAGCGTAAAAATAACCGCCCGTTGAAGAGGAAACGGTCCTGCAGCCTGTGGTCGGTAGTGCTGCTGATGCTGCACACCTCCTCATCCTCCGGTTTGGCGTCACCAGGAGGAGGTGCGAGCACAAAGAGATGCAGTAGGATGGTTGACACGTGGGAACACAGGGGAGGGGATACAGAAAGATGAGGTAATGTTGGAGGAGGGAGAGGCAGGGCTGGACCCTCTACTGAGACAGTCTCACACAGTCTACTCTGAATTTCAAGACGGCACCGAGAACAGTGTCAAAATGGAAACAGCTTAAAGGGGTTGTTCTGCAAATTTAGAGAAACAAAAATCCTCATTATTCACTGACGCTGATGAACTCACTCTTGTTGCTATCCATTCAGACTCAATCATGGACGAACAGAATCAGTCCATTTTAGTACATGCCAGTCTAATTAATTAACCAATTAATCTAATTAATTCCCCATGGTTTGTGCAGGAAGTAGGTCCTGTGAAGGCCATTTGTTATGTGATTATTATCTATTTTTTGCAGAACGTTGAACTCATATAATTAGAATATCTTGAAAATCACATAAAGAAGAAATGGCTGCATAGCAAGTCAATAATTCCCACCAGACAAAGATGCTTCTAGTAAAACAACTAATAACGATAATAAAAATACCATCTTCTGAGGCTGTCCCAAGTTTGGTACATGTTCTTCAGTATCCAAAAACCAGCATTTCAACAGTAGGGAAAGCCGAAGGTGCAGAAATCAAATGAATGATATTTGCAATTTAAAACAGACATGACTCACTCAGGTACACAAATACACACCAACCTTTAACGTTGCTTTAAAATCAATACCTGTAAAAAATCTAGATGATGACAAAGCTTTGATGATAGTGTACCATAAACAGAATGCACCATGACAAATGACCTTTTCATTCGATGTTTCAACCAGATGACAACTCCAAGACCTTGTTAGACTTTCTTCATAGCAATTACTGAACTCATCTTAACGTCATTAAATGATATCATTACTTAAAAATAACATGTCTCCCTGTTACCTCTCTTAACTGAAAACAAACAATACTACACAGTAAATTAATTGAGTGTAGTAATTGATGTTCCAGCTGAAATATAGCATAATTAACAGTTGATACTCTACCTCCTTCGGAGTCACAGTGCTGCATGTTGATAGAAAAGACAATGAGGAAATAAATAAAAATAAAAATCAGACCTGAAATAACTTACCTTTTTCTAATCATGTGTATTAGATACAATTTTTCCCGCATATGGCACCATGCACATACACAGTTGAGTGAAAAGAAATAATCTTGAGCAAATATCTATAGTTGTAGATATGAAAACAGATTCATGTGTGTTGTTGAGCTAAAAGACTTATTAACAGAGGGTTTCTGTTTGGTTGGGCTTTGCGTGAAGCGCTTTGGGATGAGTGTTGTCATGATTTGGTGCAGTTTTGTTTACGATCGTGTTAAGTTGCTTTGGATAAAATCGTCTGCTAAATGCATAAATAAATAAAAGTAATTAAACATGAAAGAACTTGGTTTAGTTTCATATCATAACTGTGCCATTGCAATGTCCTGTTATATATATATATATATATATATATATATATACACACATACATACATATATATATACATACACACACACACACATACCTGGACCTCAATCACACAAAACACTGCTAGAAAAATGAGTTGGGCCGTTGCCTTGGTTTTGTCTTGGCCCTTCTTCACTCTATATCAATCACATGCCCAAAGTTTCCAAATGTAATGTTTACAAACTTACAGCATGTACCCCAGATGAAACTTCCATTGGACTGTATTTGTGTTTTGTAACATTTGTAAGGTTATTTTGAGACAGTCAAAATCAATAATTGAAGACAAAAGCACATCTGTCATCACAAATACATCTTCAAGTCACGCTAAATTTGGTTACAAGGACTTTTCGGCTGTGGTTTAATAAAAAAGCTTCCATTTATTTTATGAGAGCAAACATGTTTTCCTCCCATAATACAACGTTGTATTTAATGTAGAAAAGTGTTTTCTTACGTCGCTTTTGTGAGACAGCCTGAAGGCACGCCGTGATAATGTCATAGTTCTTCTGCAGTTTGTGGCAAAGTCGGTCTCGTCTCTTGAGTTGACGAATGAGTTTAGCCGACTGCAAACCAGTACGGTATTTGACCTCCTGGATGATTGAACACAGCTCTTCAGGGGCTGAAAAGGTAAAATAATGTGTGAGACTCAATTATAGTAAAACCTTGTTTCCATAATATGATGCATTTACTTATTTTCTGAATGTAAATCATTTATTTTCTTCAGAAGGTCAAATCATTCATTTATTGAAGAGAAAAAAAAATCTCAGTTATGTACAGAATGTCACACCGAGTTGGAAATATTGTAATAGTTAAATAAATGGTTCCTCTGATATTAACCAGCTCAAAGACAGACATTCAACCTTTCGCTCAGGACATGGAAAAAGTAAACTTGATCAAATAAAATGGATCAACTCATTGCGTCTGCACTGGCTGTTAGATCAGAATATCACAGTAGTACGGCTGTTTTCCAAGCTGCAGGCAAAGAAGAAATGAAAACCAGAACACTGCCCCAAATAAACACACACCCGCCATCCAGTGATGGAGCCAATGTTGAGAAAATCAGATGGCGGAGAAACACAAATTTCCTTTGACTTTACACTTAAATTCTCCCCTTTTTCTAGGAGTAAAATATAAAATAAAAGGCTTAATGCTACACATTTTAAAACGCAATGATCTGCTAATGAATCAGTTATCAAAAACATAGTGCAGCAGAGCATAAAACCAAAATAACAACAACAAAATAAAAACTGCTTTAGAGTGAAATGTTCACATAACACAGGAGCAGTTATTTCTTCACAGGACCAAAAATATAGCCATGACTCCCTTTCCTGCTGCAATTATTGGCATTTTACATCAAATTCAAGTATCGCAACTTCCAAGTTTTAAATAATGGTAAATTAAACATTACTTTATCATTTTGACTAACAACAGAGATAAAACATCTTCAAATGCACATCATAATACACAGCAATGTGTGTTTTGTGTACTGCCATTTTATCTCAACATCCTTGGAAATGAACCATTTACTTATATACACTGATCCACAATGTACATTTTGAGTTTCACAAAAACAGGGCAATAGGGCATAGGTAAACGATTAAGAACAAATGCAGAAAGTCCAGAGTCTTCCACATTCTGGAAAGCTGATATTACTGAGGGAACACAATTTGTGAAATATTGAATAAACAACTCGGTAAAACAAACAAAAAAACAGGGATTCTTTTTATAGGCTGTTAAATCTTTTACAAACACCACATGAAAAACCTTTTCTATTAAAGTTGTCCTTGAACACATTATCAAGCCGTTCTCCTCAGGAGCGCTCCTGTAAGCAGCAGCTTTCTGCATTGTTCAATCTGACTGAACCTGGTGTGTAGAGGACAAACACTGAGTGCATAGTATCAGCTGTGTTTACCACTGGATTCCGCTTCAACAGAAGGAATGGTAACAGTGCGGCACACTTGTAACATACCATCTAAGACTCCGAGGTAACACTGCGGCTCACACTGAGAGACTTAAATCAGTGGTTAAAACTGGCCATGTGTGTTTGTTACTGTGGTGGTTTACTTATGAGCAATGTTACAGCCAGTTTAACTTCTTCTGGCCTCCCATTACAGTGAATGCATGTAGGCAAATCATCTTCAAATTTTAATTAACTTAAAAAGGCAATGTGTAGGCATACATTAGTAAACAAACTGAAATAACCATGGAACATCCCAGTAACCTACCACATGCATCAAGCATATTAATTAAATTCACAACGAGTCAATCTCCCTCAGGCTGGATCTTCACTTATGACATTTCCCACTAAACCAAGAGATAAATGAACCTAAACACGGAAGACGCAGACTGATCTGCCTTTTTTAAAAGGATTAATCAATTGTGTAAATGTTAGCCAACAGAGATGTTTAAAATAACAAGTTGTCTAGTATTAAACACAGTTGTGTTTTTCCTGATTGTTCGTGTTGTTTTTGTAGTTATTTTCCCATCCTTTGTAAAATATCACTAAACTGTTTAGATTTTTTCTGGATGACAATTTTGCAATGGGACAAATTAAAACATACTAATGTATGAATAACAACGAATAAAACAGATCAACAATGCCATCAGTGAAATGACATCCTATTGGCAGACAAATTGGAAACTAATGTCTGTTGGCCTGGTTGATAAAGATATTCAGATGGTGCATCTATTATATCTACTTTTTAGAGTCACACAGACATTACAAATCCCCTTTACTGGAGTCCAGTTCGAGACTGTAAGACATTGTATAGGCGAGGGTGGCATACAGAGACATGCACACACAGACATACACAAAAGAGACAGAGATAGAGAGAGACAGATAGACAGAGACAAGCAGAGACATTAACGGTGCCAAGTTTATTTGACAAGGTTGCTCTCAGAGTTTATATTTCCATAAATAACTTAATCGTTGATCTATTAAGCGAATATACTCATCATTCTTACGGAGCCATCCTAAACTCTCCACCAGTCCCTCACCTTTCTGGGCCAGGTAGTTCATCTGATGCCTCCTGGTGTGTTTCTCCTGGAGCTCCTGGAGGAAGCTGGAGGCGGTGTTGCTGCGGCCCAGAAAGGCATCAGATCCGGATGCTTCGGTGGAACTATCCCAGCTGTCCGCATTCCTCCTGCTGCCTCCGCTGTACGTCTCATACAGCTCCACCAGCAGACAGTCCACGATGGAGATCCTCGCGGCTCCTACCTCACCTCGAGAGCATTCCGAGTCGGAGTCAACAGCCATGTTGGTCCTTGGTGTGGCAGTGCCAGGCAGGGCTCCGTCTTCCCCGGGGAGGTCCTGCTGCCCCGGAGATGGTGGTGATGATGTGTCATTCAGAGACTCGGCGGGGACCGAGCACCGCTGAAAGCTCGTGAAGTCATCCTGTACAGAGTTGACAAAAACTCCACTTTCCTCCTCGGAGCACACACCGCCGTCACATATGCCAACTTCCAAAAGTTCATTCCCGTTTAATTCCACCTCCGACGCCATTTTTCAGTCACCAAATAAAGTAAGATATTGCCATTTAAAGATTCGTAAGGAGTCGCATTAATTCCACAAATTAGCAAAGGTTTCCAAAGTTTTCTCAGCTCGAGGAGGGTAGAGTTCCTGGAGCGCTCGATTCCTCTCCTCGGAAAGGTAAGAAACTTGTCTGACAGCTTTATTTCCTTCCTGAATGTTGCGGATACTCTTTTCCTGTTCCCCCCCTACACTGAACAATGGGCCAGTCCACTGACCAACTTACAAACGGCTAACAAAACTTTCTTCCAACACATGACAGGTGCTGCAGGTGCGAGGGATTGCTGTTTGACCAATCAGAAAGAGGCTCAATATTTATCCACCAATCCGCGTTTTTCTTTTTGGATGCGCAACGGAGACCGGAGACCCATAAGCCACGTTAACGCTGTGTTTTCAAACGCATAGAGATTGAAAGTTACAAACGACAGGTGTTTTTTTTTAAATATTCGTTTGAAACGCAAAAATGTTTTTTTCTGGAAATATTTCATGAGATTGCGTAAAAAATGTAAGGGCGCGACAACATCCTATGAGTAAACCTAGTTTGTATATTAATGATGATCCTACAGTATAAATGCTGATACTAATAAACATTTTTTTCTTTTTTACAAACTTGAATGGAAATTCGTATGCTAAAAATTTTGATGAATAGCAACCCCATCACATTGAACACACTTAATGATCAAACAACAGGCGCATTTTTTTAATACTTCCAATATCATTTCCATTTTGCTCTACAAAACAGCTGACTCCGGCTTCCGTAGCTGGACATCACATGACCATCAAACACGGAAGTGACTGTGGCGGAGCCAGGGCCGAGTCTGTGCTGTGTTGTTTTTCTCAGTAGAGGATCGCATCAACATTTCACGTTGTTGTCAGAGTCGAAGCTCAGCGAAGACACAGCCTGCTACAGCTGTTCATGACAGAATTATGAAAATGGCTTCAAGGCACTTCTGCATATCGACGTTACTGGATTGTTTCCTAATCTGCGTCACTTTGTTTAGCGACCTGAGTAGCGGAGTTTTTGCCAAATCATACCGGAGACCAAACATTGTTTTGATTCTCACCGACGATCTGGACGTCGCTATGGGGGGTCTGGTCAGTAAACGTTATCATTATGTGTCATAAGATTCGTGACGTTGTGCGATCAGCCTGAATTTATTGCATATAGTCCAGTGTGATCAAGCTGACTGTCCACATTCCTGATCGGACACATCATTTAAGGGGACTCTTCTACATCAGCAGCAATTATCACTTGATCCACTCTGTTCCTACAACCCTTAATAAACTCTTCAAAATGATTCATGCTTTTTTTTTTACACACATATATTTGGATATGACAGCCAAATGTCACATCAAAATATAAATAGTTAAGTAGTTTCCAAGATCCAATGATTGAAAGAACTGAAAACGAAAATAATTCCATACCTATGCCTTCATATGTTTAAGCATTAAAATATTTGCAGGACAGTCATTTTTTTTGGTCTTTTAAAAGGAATATTTGTAGTGACAGTACAGACATTGGGACACAATGCCATAAGATGACATTTGAATATTATTTTTCATTTTTTTAACTACACAGGTGATTAATATTAATGTTGATTATAGTCTCTTCCAGTTTAAAATCTAAGTTTCTATGTATATATGGCTATGGAAATATGAATTAGATTAGATGTTTCTCAGTAATCCTACCACGTTTTTATTTGTAATTGAAATGGTTATATCATTGCAGTAATTTATAACACGTATAGCTTCACAGGACATTCCATTAAACTTGTATAGTAACATTAAATATTGTTCAAATGAAAGTGCTAAATTTGAAACGAGATTATCAGAAACACTTTTAATGACTATCATCATGTGCATCAGCTACAATTACAACATTCGCATCTAGATGCCAATCCATAACTTAACCAAGAGAAAAGATTTGTGAGACTGAAAGAAGGTCATTGTTGTGCTCCACAAAGAGTGGCAAAGAGAGACTCATTACTTGGGATCAGTGAAGCAGCTGTTTATTACAGCTTTCAGGAAATATGCAGTTTGGTTCCATCAACAGGCTCAAAGGAGGCAGAAAATGCATTTCAGCAATTAGTCACAATGATATAATAATTTTTAAAGCTGTATCTGTTATCTTGCCTAACTTGATTTATTACAGAATCTCACAATGAACTGTTGAGAATGTCAGCAAAAAAAAATCACTTACATATAAATGCTGTATTTTGTGGACCAAGCCTGGTTCTTCATGTAATGCTGAAATATTTGTAAAGGCAACAACTATGTGTTTCTTCTTTCAGAATCCTCTGAGCAAAACCAAAAAACTCATAGGAGATTCAGGGATATCCTTTACAAATGCGGTAAGTATCATTATATACTATACATATTATTTATTGTTATTTTGTCTAATTAGACACAATTTTTGGGGATTGAAAGATGACATTTGTTATTTTTTCTGTAATTAAAAAATATATATATATAATGATGGTTAATGTAGTCCAAATGTTTCATAAAGTCTGTATCATTTTGCATCTGAAAATGTATTATTTTCTTGTTTTCCTGCCCCACCCAAGTTTGTTGCCAGTCCGCTGTGCTGCCCAAGTCGAGCCAGCATCCTGACGGGTAAATACCCCCACAACCATCACGTCATCAACAACACTTTAGAAGGAAACTGCAGCAGTAAGGCCTGGCAGAAGACTGAGGAAGGCCAAACATTTCCTGCTCTGCTGAAAGCCTACGCTGGCTACCAGACCTTTTTTGCTGGGAAATACCTCAACCAGGTGAACCACAGTGGGACTCTGTATTTGTGAACTTGACTTGGTTTATAATGACTGCGTGAGCAACTGTTTTTTTTTATAAAAACACTGCAGTTATGTGAGAAGCAAAGGATGTTAAAAATGATTGCGCTACTGATAGGATGAGTGTTTTGTCTTTGTTTGCTAATTTTACATCAAAAGGAGACTGTTCCTTTTTACTAAATTGCACATTTTTCACTGTTAGGCTTCTATCTAAAAAGATAGGAAAAGATAAAGCTCTTTGTCTTTCTGTGTGTACATGTCATTCCAACCTTTTGGACTCCACTGTTTGTGCATTTCAGTATGGGCACTCTGACGCTGGTGGGGTGGAGCATGTTCCTCCAGGCTGGAGCTACTGGGTCGGACTGGTAAGACTAAGAGCCTAATTTTTAACTTGCTGACATTCTTTTAGAGTGGGTTTTTCCTGAGGGTAACTGGAGTCCAGTTTACTTTCTAAGTTTGATTTAGTCACGTGACTAAACACTGCAGAACGAGCCAGACTAATACAACAGCTGCAGTAGTCGTCTAACTGGTGCAGACCAGGTTATCGTCATGGTGAGTCACAGAATAAACATTGGTGTACAGACTGGTCTCATGACCTTGCAGCTTATCATAACACAAATCAGCAAGCAGGTTGTGCCTTGTCAGGAAAATACTAATGGGTTCCAGACAACTATGCATCTTGTTAAAAATATATCATTATTTCATTCATCAATTGTGAAGAGTTGATGAATGAGGAAAACGAGAGTACTTTGAAGAGTTGAAGAGGTGAATGTTGTGGACCAGGAAGTATCAGAGATTAGTAAAGATGAAGTGAGGAGGGCACTGAAGAGGATGAAGAATGGGAAGGCACTGGGTCCTGATGATATACCTGTGGAGGTATGGAAGTGTCTAGGAGAGGTATCAGTAGAGTTTTTGACTGGGTTGTTCAACAGGAACTTAGATGGTGAGAAGATACTTGAGGAATGGAGGAGAAGTGTGCTGGTGCCCATTTTTAAGAACAAGGGAGATGTGCAGAGTTGTGGTAACTACAGAAGAATAAAGCTGATGAGCTATACAATGAAGTTATGGGAAAGAGTAGTTGAAGCTGGACAAAGGACAGAAGTTAACATCTGTGAACAGCAGTATGGTTTCATTCCAAGAAAGAGTACTACAGATGCAGTATTTGCTTTGTGGATGTTGATAGAGAAGTACAGAGAAGGTCAGAGGGAGCTGCATTGTGTTTTTGTAGATCTGGAGAAAGCTTATGA
>JAPTHA010000005.1:16230172-16242709 GCA_029814585.1 Gymnapogon annona | reverse complement strand
ACCTGTCATCCACTGTGTTATGGTGCTCCAGCTGCGAGTCTCCAGCTCTGTGTTTCCCTGTAGTTTGAATCAAACTGAAGTTGATGAATTCCTGTTGTCAGGTGCTAGTGGCCAATGTTGACCTTGGTCCAACAGTCCTAGACATTGCGGGGTACAATGTCAACAAGACTCAGATGGATGGCATGTCCTTCCTGCCCATAATGGTGAGACCTTTACTTCTCAATCTAATTACTTAGTGCAAGTTAGGAAGAATGAGTTTGGGATCTGAATAACAACTGGACCACACTTCCTTTCTCCATACTTCTTCTCGTCATCTTACATCACCACATTCAAAAAAAAAACCAAAAACTGATAAACAACAATAATCAAATTAATTGTCCAAACTGGTAATATAGTGAAATGAAAAGAACTACCGCAAGAAAAGCAAGGAACACATGCATTAAGAGCTGAAACGAAGGTTGAATTAACTGCTGGCTGTTCTGCTTGTTCCCACCAGGAGGGGAAGATGAACACCAGCAGCTGGAGAACAGACATCCTAGTGGAGTACGAAGGAGAGGGAAGTAACGTGTCTGACCCCGCCTGTCCTCTGCTGGGCCCAGGAGTATCGGTACAAAACAGTACTATTCCACTATACACAGACTCAGCGTGTATATATTACACACCAAGTTTCTAGCAGAACATCAACAGAATGTACACGTGAACTTAGAAAACACTGCAGTTGGTACATGAGCAAATCTGTCCCATAATGAAAGCTAAAGGAGGTTCAACAAAATATGTGTCTATGTATGTGTGCTTTTTGGTCATGCTGTGTACATTTCAGGCCAGTGCATCTCAATAGACCTGTCTGGAAAATTTAAGTGCAATAATTCTCTAAAAGCAAAGGTCCTGCTACTGTTGTATGTAATTTCTAATGAAATGAATGACATATCTACTATTCCTGCACCTCTCCAGGAATGTTTCCCAGACTGTGTGTGTGAAGACTCCTACAACAACACTTATGCCTGCGTACGCACTGTTGCCCCATCTGCCAACCTACAGTACTGTGAGTTTGACGACAATGAGGTATGCGATCTAGTGGCTTCAGTGTGGCCTCCAATTTGACTAAATGACTAATGACTAAAAGAATCAACAGTATAATGTATTTCCGTAGGTATTTGTGGAAGTCTATAACATAACAGCAGATCCCTATCAGCTGACCAACATCGCAAAGACCATTGAACAGGAAGTGCTGGAGAAGATGAACCGTCGCCTGATGATGCTGCAGTCCTGCTCTGGACAGACGTGCCGGACGCCCGGCGTGTATGACCCAAGGTTTGTTCACTGCTCCGTGTCTGTATGCGGTTTATTTTAGCATCTGCGTCTCTGTTGTAGGAGAGCTCTGTTTATTAGCTGTACTATATTTATACATGTATGTAAAACATTTCCAGACTCATTTGACTGTTTAGGATTTAAACAGATGCCAAGTCACGAATAAAACCTCCTGTAAAGGTACTAGGTTAAACACTATATTGCCTCCTATGATAAAGATTGTTGATCTGTTTTTCTCGGTAAAAACAAAATTTGAGTTTAATTGTTGGATTAAAAACTCAAACCTTCTAAATGTTGTACTACATTTGCTTCAAATGAGAGCAAATGTGTGAGCTAAGCATTAGATTTTTAAGAATGTATAAAGTAAATTGACTGTATTTGCAGTTTCCAATAACAAATATGACCAATAACTTCATTTTTTTCCCAGATATAAATTCAATCCACATCAGATGTTTATCGGCCACAGCTGGCGGCTCAACAGATTCAGGCAAACAATGAAATAAGACGAAAGGGTGAATGGTGAAGAGGACAGAGGGCTGTTGTGTGCTGACGTCAGTGTTGACTGCTGTTGTTGCCTTGTTGTTTGGCCTCCTGAGCTGGTCTGGAGGGAGACAGGATCAGGTATGGCCATATTTTGAGGGAGAACAGGGGTGTTTTGTTGTTGTCCTGACTGAGAAGAAGCTTCTCTGAGTCAAAACACACTTTTAGGCCTTGTTGTTTGTTTTGTGAGAGCGGGGTGTCGAAGGTATAACAAACTATGTATTAAAATCCAGTATTTTTGTAAGCGTTTGGCCACATATGACATCAGTTAAAACCCTGGTCACAGCAAAACAAAATGCCTATATGGTTCAATTTAGTTATTGGCCAAGGGTATTAGTCAATATACACCCAATTTGCATATGAACAAATGGTGCCTAAGTGTTTTTTTTTGCTTTGGGAGCATTAAATGTCCATCAACAGACATCAAGTAACAATCAACTACAATGAGTGTGTGAGATCCAATGATCCTCACAGTAAAACACTGCTCCTGCAGGTCTGAGGTCAAAGAACTTTCTCGTTTTTCTGCATAACTTTTATGTAAAAGTCCCTTTTTGTTTAACCCCATTCTTTTAAATTATTGGTTGTCAATGAGTTTATTTAATCAACTGTCAGAGCTGCAGAGGGAAAACTGAAGTGGACAAATATTAAACAGTGCCTGAAACAGAGACATCATCCAATACTTCATATGAAAGTCGAACTCCATACACATTTTATACCAGGCTACAGGTTTGGGCCACCGCATCAAAATTAAATTGATTTATTCAAAATAATTTGAAGTCGATTGTGTTTTTTAAAAAACAGTCCTTTAATCATTAGACAAAATGATTAATGGCTCATTTTTGGTGTAGCCTCGAAAACAATGAGCAGAGATAATACATTGATTGACCTATTTAAATTCTAATGTAGGATTTTGTCTCTTGAACCGAAAAGTTTGTTTCCGCAAATGACACCTTTGGGTTTTAATGTCGTTTTACTGGTTTTCAACAAGTTAAATCTAAATTTAACATAACTCTGAGAATGTACACGTGTTGACTATGTTTTTAAATTATGAAGGTTGTGATGGCTATGGTCATCTTTCTACAGTGGCCCTCAGAGATCAGTGTCATTCACCACAGTACTGAAAAAAAATCTGTACATTTTACAACCACATTAACATGAACACATACCTTCATGTCACCTGTTAAAATGAATGAGGACAAGATGGGTAATAGAGCAGCTGCAGCGGTAATGTCAAACTGCAGATGAGTGATACATACTTAAAGCCGAAAGTTTTCATGTGCCATTTATATCATTTTCAAGCATTGATGCTCGAAAACTGTACAGGGCTTCAGATATTCTTTAATGTGCATATGGTGTTTAATGAAGACTGAAGTATGTGGTGGCAAGTTCTACCATTACACAGGTTACAGGAAACACTCAGATCGACGCATGAACCACAAACAATGCCAACAATACACTCGTGTGTATGCTTGTGTTGGATGTCACTGAATTGACATGTGCTTCTTGTTTACTGTGTCCTTATTTATTTTTTCATTATTATTTTGCAGTTTTGTCATATTTGTAGTGTGGCTTTAACCATTCATCTTGTCTGTCCACATGTTTCCACTCTAGTCCATTGATCTCTCAGGGCCACTACACTTTTTACCGTCGTCCTTTCCCTTCTAGAATTTCAAGAGACAAAAGTAAAAACTGACACTACAGCCTCACTGGAGGAAAACTAGTCGTAAAGCATCTCCATTCCCACATCAGGATTTCATCCAACTTGGATATATTAGTCGTGCTTGGGTTTTTTTTTTCCACAGCTGTTAATTTTTCCAAATACACAGTCTCACATATTGTGATTTTCTGCTTCAATCCATTAAGCTCAGATACAAACTGAGGGATTTAACTTTCTTAAACTGTATTCATGCTAATATTACAAACTGTGTATATTTTTGTAATATTTACTTTGTTTCCGCATCCCTTTCCATTTTACGATTTTAAGACTCAAAACGGCCAAGAGCTGATATTTTCTAACGTTTGGTCAAATCTGTGGAGATTATTAACATCTAACCAAAGCTTTACGTCGACTATAGGAACTAGTAATGTTTAAGTCTCTGCGTAATATTTGCTGTACAAGACTCTGTTTTTAAGTGTTTATTTTAATTGCAAGCTATTTTTTTTCTTCCTTCCGTCATGCAGAAAACAAATCTATTTGTTGGGAATCCAGATTTCCTGGTTATTAATGTTCCTGCTCTTGGATATTACAGTTCTGTCTTCCTCTGTAGTCAGAACTGACTGAAAGTTTCACGAAACAACACAGAGGTTTACATTATGTGTTGAAGTATCATAGGACTCCACCTTCACTATGTGATTATTTTTCCTTGTAAGACTGCACACTTTATTTTATTTCACTGATGCACTTTCCATCCTGTCAGAACTGTTTTGCTGTTTTGGCATGTTTAGTTCATTTTTCTGAATAGCTACGATGATGTATTTTTGGCTTTGTGTTTTTGTCCAAATAAAGAAATGATCAATCTATCAATCCATCTTGTTTACTTCATTTAAATGCACTTAAGACAGCCTGGGCCAGAAAAATATCACATAGATAATAAAGCCTTGTCTTAATTTTTCACTATTTTAATTTGTCTTTCTAATATCTTCTCTCCTTCCATGATTTTATTTTCTTACGTGCAAAGGTCAGGCTCCGGGATGTTGGGAAAGAGCTCCATCTCCACCCAGAGTCACTGACTATGTTTGCATGCACAGAATATTATGGTTTTAATTCTTAAAATGACAAATTCCTGATGAGGTGTTTACTCATGAAACTCAATATTCCATGAATATTCCTGTTCTCACGCAGCTTTACGATGACTGTTTTTCAAAGATTTACAGATGCTTTATCATGTGAACTCAATGTGTTCCTTTCAAACACCTGGAAAAGTTATTTTTTTATTTCTAGGAGCGACATATATCTGTTTCATGATTTGCTTATTTGTCGGGAATCAAGTCACATATTTTGGAACATGTTTATGAAAGGTTAAGTATCAATAAAACCTAGTTATATACTGTACATTGACTAATCAGCTTTTAATGCAAATCCAGTCTGAACAAAACAACCAAGTTTTCAGGTAGTAAAGAGTACATATGTAATTTGCATAAAAAACTATTAAGAGGAATTAATGTTTTTTCAACAGGATTACACAAATTCCTGCAACAACTGAATATTATCCAAAAAAGGCCCTAAAGAGTTGCTGTCCACAACAAGCGTATACTAATCTAACACGTTGAGCATCATTTGCACCAATAATCCTATTAATGCATTGAAAAGATTCAAGTAAAATGTAATTACTAAGGTTTTCAGTGACGTGATCCACTGTGTGTGTGTGTAATGACAAATAAAGAAAGTCTATCCCTCAAGTGTGGATGTGGAAACAGTCATGTTCTGTAACATTTAATCACCAAAAAATATACACAAATAAATGACAGTGGTTGTAAACAGTTGTTTTTATGTTCAATGAAATATTTAGCTGAAAAAGCACATTTTCTTCATTTTCTCTATTTTGATTTAATAAAATTTGAATTCATGGATCTTTTGGATGGAGCAAATACAACCACAATGTGGTTGGCACTGGAAAAATGTTCAAGATAAATTAATAGACAGTGTTGAATCCATTAGTAAAAGTTACTGGTAAATAAAGAAAAGTTCAGTTGGCAGTCACCACAGAAATAATTTAGTCTTTGAATGGTAAAACATGGATCAAGTACAAATCACTGAAGTAGATAGAGACGGAGCAGAGTCTGGAGTTTTTTACAGTGTGAACTCAGGCCACAGTAACTTTACTCACAGCTTTGGAGTTGAAGTGGAAGATGATGAGCCCACACACACTACAACACTCAGTTATCAAAAGATCATACCATCTGATAAGATGTAGATGTGTGTCCTCCAGCACTGGATTAAAACCATCTTCACAATCATAGTGTGATATAATGTAATCAGTTCAGTGGAACTGAAGCCTCTCCAAGCTTATTTTTCTTCACTGATATAAAGAAAAAGAGTAAACATCAATATCATCAACATCAATATATCTTTTTCTTTAAATCTATTTTATAAAAAAGTATAAAGAGACAGTTGACTGCTTTTGGAGATATGTGTCATTTTCCTCTTCAAAGTCACAATTGGGTGGATGAAAAGATGACTGTCACATCATCTGTCTAATATTTTCTGTTCTTCATAGGCTTCTTATCTGAGCTGTATTGTTTGGGTTATTACTCACTGTACAAAAGATTAAAATAACTTCCTGTGACACATTTCAATTAATCTTCTCGGTACTTCACCAAGGCAGGTTAAAATCACTGTTGATTTAAAACAATACAGTCAAACCTCGGTACTCGAACGTTTCACAATTCGAACAATTCGGTACTCAAACCAAAAGTTTGAAATTTTCCCAACTCAGTAGTCAAACAAAAACCCGGAAGTCGAACTCGGCCAAGTAGACTTCCGGGCTACTCGGTCAAGTTCAACTTCCGGGTTTTTGTTCGGCCAAGTACAGCCGAGTGATGCCCGATGATTCTGGGCCGAACAAAAACCCAGAAGTCAAACTCGGCTGAGTTCCACTTCCGGGTTTTGTTCGGCCAAGTACAGCCGAGTGATACCTGAGCGACCGAAGCAATGCGTCACGTGGTCTGCGTACAATCCGGACATCTGGACGGATTCAACTTGTGTGTGCCCATTGTTTGATTTCTATTTTGCCTGGTGATGTGTGAACAGTACCAGTGATGTGAAACGTACAAATGTGCGTACCACTATCGAATCCAAAAAGGAACTAATCCAAAAGTATGACGGTGGTAAGAGTGTCTCCGACATCACCAAGCAGTGCAACATGGCAAAGTCCACAATGGGCACCATCTGAAGCAGAAGGATGGTATAAAAGCAAGTGATGTTGCGGTAGGAGTGAAGGTGATTAGCAAACCACGTGTCTCTAGATAGATCATTTAAACATAAAGCTAATCCTGTTGAAGAATTCTGATATCAAAGAAACCTCGGGAAAGTACCCCCCATAAGAGGAATTTATCCCCGTATTGCTTGAGGGACACTCGTCTTGGAAGCAAAGACTCCTCCCACCTCCCCTCTTCCCTCCACGCACTCAGCTGTTCACCGAAAGGTAACACAAAAATGACAGTGGTTATATTTTCTGATATGTTACTATTATTTACATACAATTTGCTATTGTTACTTTATTTGTTTAATGTGATGTTTAAAAAGACGTTACGATTATAAAATGGGAAGCAATTTCACACTCAAGAACGAATTAAATTCTATTTCTATTATTTGAAATGGGGAAAATTAATTCGGTACTCGACCAAGCTTCTGGAACGAATTATGGTCGAGCACCGAGGTTTGACCGTACTTGAAAATAAACTCCATTTCATTTACACTTCTCCGTTGTTTTTATGTTATCTTAGTGTTGTATGGTCAGTATGGGAACAGTGAATGACCTGTAAACAATTCCACTTGTGGATCTAGATGTGGACCCTGACTGCCCAGCACAAAGATCTTCTATGAGTATCCTAGCTCTTAACGGTCCAGAATAAAAGCTCCTACATGTAGTTCTGTCTTCATCAGCTCTCCCACAGACCTTCCACCACAGCCAGGAACGGCAGGTCGGTGCTTCCCAGGTATGTCTTCCCTCGGTGCTGGAAGACGTCGCTGATGGCCCATGTAAGCCTGCCGTCCGGGTCGTGGAAAGTTCCCAGAAGCTCCCCGTTCAAGGCCAGCTCCAGGACCAGAGCATAGCGCGGCAGCAGGACATTGTAAAAGCTCAAAGGAATCACCTGGAAACACACGGTTCAATCAGTCAATTTAAACTGATCAGTCTTCTGGTTTTCACACTGGTAATACATTGTTATTTTTTTTTAATCATTGAATATATTTAGGAATAAATATGGAGTTGTCATTGTAGTTTTCACTCCTTTAATAGCCATCCATTAATCTGCCAATTACACAGTTGTTCAATAAAATATTTTAACCACTTGAAATGGTCGTGCCAATGTGATTTATTCTTGATAAGTGTAACTGGGACTCAGTCTGGGATCACTGTACTGAGTCTAAGGTGATTACTGATGTGAAGAGGAATTCACAAGAGGACGGTGTCTGAAAACAGAATTATTTTAACTCTACAGTCAACAGTGTATTTTGCAACTGAAAATGTAGTGTTTTCTTTCTTCAAAGAAAAGCATCATAGATACTTGAGTGTCTCCAGCCATGACCCGAGTCACTCATTTTGCACATTTTTACAAATTATTGACAATTTATACTTAAAGGGCTGGTTGCAGGTTTGAGGATTATTCTTGTATTTTGTGTTTGTTTTAACAGCACAATTATAATGATGGTGTAATGAAGAGAAAAAAATCTAAAATATTTATCTGATCAGGCTTCAGAAAAAGGAAAATATTTTACTTCTATGGGGGGAAAAAACAAAAACAATAAAATCAGAAAAACTATTTTTTTCTGTTTTTATAAAATCGCATATGTGAGCAACATCAATTTGAATTTAGATTAAATAGACACTCTGATTTTTATTCCTGTCCTTTTTATTACATTCCCGAGTTTTTAGGGCTTCTCTCACACAGAGTTTCGTTGTATAGAAATGTCCAAATACAATAAAGACTACCTCCCTGATTATTGTGTCCCATCAGAGTTCACTCAGAGTTCAGTCCTATTCATCAGACATACTCTGTAGGTGAATGTAAAGCAAAACTCTATAATAAGTATGTGTGTCAGTGTGTGACTAATGGGTCCTGGCCCTGTCCTGTCAGATTTCACACTATCTAGTTTCCCGGCAGCCTCAAACAATGAAGCGTTATTATCTACTAACTGACACACAAGGAACATGTGAAACCACTCACCTTGATGTACGAAACATGGAAAACATTTAGTTTAACTACCAAGATGGCTCACAGTAACTTAATTTATGCTACTGGTAAATTTAAAAAGGTTACACAGTGAGTAAGGATCAATACAAATAGGTACAAAAGCCAAAAAAAAGAAAAAAAAAACAATGGATAAAAATAGGACAGTCAATGAAAATAATTATTAGATATAGTAGTTATGAGTCTTAAAAAAGGACAACAGCTAAAAATTTGTGAATTAGTTAATGATAAAGATGATCAAAATGTATGACAATCAATGTTTTTTTCAAATCTATATTAAGCAATTCATTTTAATATGTTTTAGGTTGGATAAGAGGAATTTATCCGTCCGCATCTCCAATAGTTACATCCAAAGTGACATAATACAAAAATGTTTCCCAGGTTCTGTTACATTTGTTATACTGCGTCCTGAATTGTAATCATTTTGTTATATGCTGTCTGTAAGCATGGAGACACACTGACCTTGGCCAGGAAGCGTTTGACAGCCGGATATGGGGCGATCAGGTCCAGGAAGGGAGGCATGAACTTTCGAAAGCGGGGTGTTGTTATGCCAACCAGGAACGTCCCATGGCTGCTGAGGCGAATGTTGTCTGGGTAACCGATCATGTTGTCCATGATGATGTCCTTGGTGCCAGCCTTGGAGCCTTTGAGCCAGTATCTGAGAGAGCAGAAACAGTCAACACTCTGCAACCCCTGCACCTCCAAGGTTGGACTTTTCACCAGTTTGTCCAGAGTTTGTACCTCAGTATGCGTCCGATGCTGGTCTCGGCCAACAGCAGAAAGTCTTCCTCTGGTGACAGGACGATGCCATTGGGCATGTACAGAGAGTCCAGAAGGACCCTCACTGTTCTGGTGTGAGGATCGTAGGAGAGGAGACGGCCGAGGCTGTTCAGCTCGATCACCTGAAACATCAAACAGTTTAGTCTGTTTTAATCTAAATGTCAACAACTGTCTTGGTTCAGTGATTTATCTCAGTTTGTCTTTGCTGCCCAGAGATGTAATAACTGTTGATTTTAGGTTATTTTTGCATAGTTGTTCACATTAGAATTCAAACGCGACTGCCATCACAGTGAACTGGCCGCATGCACAGAACATGTGACATCACACACTTTAAATGACCCGTGTTTATGGATTAGCCTAAATATGGATCTCACTGGATCCTGCCTCCTCCAGCACAGAAATGTGATGTCAGTCTCATTTCAGTGACATAAAAGTCACTGTTCAGACTCAAGTCGAATTTTCAAATCCTCAGTTATGTGTCAGATATCAGACCGCATATTAAAGTGCCCTATATTTAAACACAAGCTTTACATGACCTCCAGGAAACTTGTTTTCAGGTTGAAGTCAGTTCTTGTCAAGTTCTGCCCTCGGTATCGTCTTGTTTGGGTTAGCGTTCAGATGGACTGATAACAAACAGGCTGGGGGTCTTCTAGTTTTGGAAAGCTGTTACTAAGCAATATAAACAAGACAATTATGGTTCCTGCCTCTGTGTTCTCTCAGCGATTTTATAATTATACCTGCAGTTCATTTATCTCAACTGTTTTGTGGCTGCATTGTGATGTTTCTGAAGCATGTCATCTATCTCACCTCCAGTTTGACATGTCTTCGACCCCAGCGACTGGAAGAGTCAGTGAAATAAATGACACCAGTCTGTTGAGAAATCTCCAAACCATTTAGAAAAGCAAAGGGAACACCATCGGCACCTGTGGCAGGAGGAGAAATGAAAAGAGTCGGTGATGGAAAAAATGTGTGTAAAACATTCATCAAATCAACAGAAAATTCATCAAACCACGTGAACTGGCCACGAGTACAGTCTTCTGTCCAGTTTGAGGGTCAACGCTGTGCAGCCCGAGGTATGAGTCAGCAACAATCAGCTGACCGTGCCGATCCAGACGAACACCATGAGGACGACCACACACTGGCTCAAAGTCTGTGCTGCTGCCTGCGGAAAGACAAACACAACAGAATAAAATGTCACATGGAGTGGAAAATGATGTTAAGTCTTCATTTACAGGCTCTGACGGTCACTGTATTAGATCTGTTAGGGTTTTACAGATTCAGATAGACTTTACTGATCAAATTCAGTAATGACACCAATAAAAAAGTGTTACAGAGCTAATTACATCACAGCTGCAGTGTCAGTTTTTGTCATCACACAGGGCTGTGATTAAATAAACCCGTGCATTTGTGAATGTGTTTGCGTGCACTTTGCTCACAATCTGCATCTATAATACTGAGTCAACATACAGAGTAGTCACATGCATGATTAACCCTCACCTACAATCACATGACTAACTCATGACTGTTACAAATACAAATAGATGACCGTAACACAGCACATTTGAAGTTGCAAAATGGTTTTTCACAAAATAATTTGAACAGTATAGTTGCTTTAATGTGATTCATATTTCAGTGAAACTCTCTTTAATACTTTATGCTTCAGAACGATCCTTAACCTCATTCTTAGTCATATATATTATACATGTGGACATGTATAATATATCTACTGAAAGGACCTTAGCAGGGTTAGTGTGTGATATTTAATGGTCTCTAGTGGTCAAACATGACACAACCAGCTGAATACACTCCTCACTGTTCACTCCAGTGGCTACAGAAGCTGTGATGAACATTGTTATACTTGATGTTTTCTTTGATTTCTAAGATTTTAACTGTGATCCAAAATGGGTGAAACTAATGCACCATGAATGCGGGTTTCCCACCATGAATAATGACAGAATGAGCAGGAGTCTGTTCTGAGCTACTTTCCAAACATGATGGAGGCCATGAAGGTGACCTGCTCCAACTGTAGACACACACAGCTCATGTAAACACAATAAAAACAAGACAGCTCTTCATTTTAGGCAGCCAAATATAACTATACAACCCAGAGTAACGCTTACAAAACACACACAACATGAAATAATGAAATGAAAATAGACACCATGGCATCACAGCCCTGTCAGAGTGAAAGCAAACTGGGACAAATGGGCTTGGAGGCATTTATAGACTTGGCTGATGTGATTCTCCAGAGGGATATGGGGAAACACACAGTTATACCTGGAGTTTTGGAGGACAGGAGTATAAATAAGAGATCTGGGTCTGACGATCTTAGTGTCCTAAAGGTAGAAAAGGAAAGCCGGCGTTGAAGATGTATAAGGCATGGAGATCATATAAGGCCTGGAATGTTGAAATCGACACCATATGAGGAACCAGTGAGAGGAGATGAGACACGGCTCAGAAAAACAATCAATCAGGAAGAGCGGGTCAGTAACCAGAGACGTCTGGTTGTTGGCAGTGAGGCGGTTAGGACATGTTCTCCAGTTGATAGAATCAGGCTTGAATAAGCTTAGTGATATGTGAGGGCTGAATTTCCGGTTTGGCTCAAAGCAGATGGTTTAACTTCTGTGGTCAGTGGTATTGTCATGTTTCATGTGTTTGCTACAGTGAGGACACCTTCAGTTGAATCTGACATCCACCCTTCAATAACAGCACACTGAGGCCTGCAGGACATGAGGAAGTGCTACTGTAATGATGCTCTGACCTGCAATAAAACACACTAATAACATTGTATAACAACTGCATCACTAGGTTTTCCTGCTTTAATGAAAAACACATAAGCATGTTCTCAGTTCGTTGTTTATGCGTCATGTAATGTTGGCTGAAAGTGTTACGTACACCTATTCAGACTGTTGTTCTCTACTCTATTTTTATTTTAATTTGCCTTTCAAGATGAAATGTCTGTTCTTGGTGTTGGATTTTATCAAATAAATTTCCCCC
>JAPTHA010000005.1:16200440-16220556 GCA_029814585.1 Gymnapogon annona | reverse complement strand
ATATTTATTTGTATCATCAGCTGACAATTCTATGACATTTCGTTACCAGATTCATTGTGTGTGTCTGTGTAATGACCATAAAGTAAGTCTAAGTCTAACGCCAACCCTTTGGTACCAGACGACCTGCTCTACCACCCGAGCCATGGCCACCCCCACTATCTAGTGTTATATTACCCTTATATTCCCTTAAATGACTACTTTCATTTTTGTTGTGAATGTTCTTTTCATTTAACCTTTTATTAAATCAATTACCATTCACTACAACATTACCCTCTACATTTTTCAGTGAAAATCAGGTACTTTTATTTCACCGAGTATGTCCATGTTCTTAAAAGGTTCACAGATAGTTTATCTTGTAAGGCAACCTTGAGAGTCTTGAAAGGCACCATGAAATTAAATGCATTATCGAAACATAAAAAAGCAAAGGTGACTCTCAGAAGCATATATCACTCATGTCATGTAAAACCAACTGTCTTCATCCAGTGTCATTCTTCCAACTCCATGGGGTTCTGTTTACACTGTGGTATTTTCACTGTTTAAGTACTGTTTACACTGACGTATAGTATTTACACTGTTTATAGTACTGTTGACACTGAAGTGCAGTATTCTCACTGTTTATAGTACCGTTTACATTGTTACATTGACCATCTTATTTATTTCTTCTTTATATTGACTGTGTGTGTTGTCACATCTACACTGCAGACACTCTTGGCTTTGGATTCACTTCAGCAATTGTGCACTTTTCTATTTTCCATATTTATTTGTGTTATCAGCTGCCAAATTCTATGACATTTTGTTACCAGATTCATTGTGTGCGTCTGTGCAATGACAATAAAGTAAGTCTAAGTGAATCAATGTTGTACAAGACGAGTGTTTCCACTGCAACTACTGAGCCTCTGTACTTCCAAACAGGTCATATTTGATGACCATGAAAAGATAACTAAACCTTACCTCAATTATTTCAATGTACTAATGATTGGTTCAACTACTTAAATGCTTCAGCCTTTGGTCACAGGGGAACCTTTCTCCTAATACAGGTTTTATTTTGAAATGATTATCGTACTTCCGTGTTGAAATGATGTAACTTCAGACGTGCTTGGGTTTCAACGACAGCATGTCAGACCGAGGAGGGGCACAGACCCATTCGTTGGCAGTGAAATGGTTTAAATCGGGGTCAAACAGAGGTCCTGAGGCAGAGCTACTGCATGTGGGAACAAAAGACAAAGGACCGGCAGTAGAAGACTAGAGTAGAAATTCATTCAATCAAGTGGACCAGAGTTTCAGCAGCTGCATTCAGTGCAGAGGTTAAGAGTCTGAATCAAGTCTTTTAGTTCAATGGACTGAAATAGTCCTGTTCCTCAAGTGCAGATAAAACCAGCCGGACACACAGGGTTTGTTTTTCAGTTTAATTTGTAATAGATGCTGCCTGACTTGCATGAGGAAAGGCCACATTTGACGATTCAAAGAGAACAACCCCCCCCTCAAAAAAAAAAAAAATTACAAAAATAAACCTGCCTCAGTTCTGGTTTGTGACAAATAAGCAGCATCCAATGAGATACTGGTTGATGTTGGGTTTGTCTGCATCTCTACTGCCTGTCCAGCTTTATGAAGGCACTGCAGAGGCCAGGGCACTGCAGACGGCACTCTGAAGACCCAAACTCAACATGCATCAACACTAGAGCAGACGGAGGATTCCAGATCCATCAGCTGCTGTATTTGATGTTAAGTTTTGGATTTTGGAGCTCAGTCTGAAATTAAAACCCATGACCACTTTTATCCTGAATGTTGAACATGGGCGAACTTTGTGTATTTATACTCTTACAGGGACTCACATGAGATAAACATGACCGATCCCAGAGCATCTGTTCCTTTCTCTGCTGAGAAATCAAGAAAATAAACAAGCAACACATTAGAGAAGAGCTACAGGCAGATCTTTGGCATTTAACAGTTTGTGGTTGTTCAAACAAGAGACAAAGATCAAACTAAACATGCCAAACTGACCTGGCCAACTCCACCATAGGAGCTGAAAAACAAGCACCTTCCACGCTCCGTTTTATAATACCAGTTCAGGAGCTTTCTGTCTTAAATATCAACATGTGAGCGTAAACGGGTCTAATAAACAAACCGAGTTCACTGGTGTCATTTTACATCATAAACGCTGACATTTTAATGTTATGTTGAAACAGTCCATAAAAGGAAACAGAAATGGTGAACAGTGAAACCACCACCGACTGTGTAAAGTCAAGCATATGTTGTATGTGCGACTGTTGAGACACTAAGTCATCCACATGTGTCTGAAAGCTCTTGGAGAATCACAGATAGCATTTTTTGTTCTAATGAATAAAGCACAAATGTGGTTGCATTTGAGAAGAGACAATAAAAAGTAGCTGATAAGTATTCAATCAGCAGCACCTTTTATAGGGTGCTTTACTGTTCCAGTTCAGCCAAAAAAAGACTAATATCCACTTTAAGATGTTTTTCCAGAGCTTTCACTTACTCGAGGCTGTCATCACTCTGTGTGTGGGTCAGATTTCAGATCTCATCTCTGTAGACCACCTATCTCCTCACTGAGGGTCGCTGTAGTTCCATGTATGTATGCCACGTATCCATGACAACTAGATGCCACAGTTCCCATCAGCTGATGAAAATGTCACAACACTAGAATGGACCTACTATGTGGTTTTCCGTCTCTAGTTCTGACTGAACTGCATTAAAACAAAACCTGTGAATATAATCAGGTATCACATATGGACTCTTTGTACAGTAACAGTCCTGGACTTAAACATTTTAGGAGATAAACAAGCCTCATTCCATCACCAGCTGGTCAGACTGCATCTGCATCGTCCGACTCGCTGTTTTAAATACGTCAAAGCATGTTCTAATGTTAAATAACCCAGTAGTGAGCGCATATGTATACAAAGACACAGAGTCGAACACATGCAGAACATTTCACAGTCTACAGCTAACTCAGAGAAAAACATGTGCAGACATATAATAATGCGCTTAACATATAAGCACAATCAACTTCTGCCACACTGTACTTCCATAGCTTTAAGAAAATAAAATTATGAATGGAGCTTAATGAGAAATCAATCAAAATAAGATAGCTTGTTACATTTTAAGATAAAATTCAGAGTCTTTTGACAGTTGTTTGTAGGCAGGAGAGAAAAAAAAATCATAAACCTGTCTTCCCTGAATTCAAGGTAAAGTGCCCAAAAAGAGATACATTTGTTGATACAACTGGTCTGGTAAGATGTTATTTCAATAGTTAAACTTCTTTATCAGGTATAAACACAACAACATGGCTTTAAGGTTCAATCAACTGTTTGCATGCAGACTTTTGTATCACTTAAAATATACTAACCCAGTGTTTCATCTTAGAATATTCAAGGGTTAAAACCCTTTAAATAAATCTATATATATATCTCCCTCTAGTGGGATGAGGCCTCTAATATAATTTGCTCCAGGCAACAGCACAAAAATATCTTTGGTTATGAGAAAAAAATAAAATAAAACAGACAGCTATAACATGGTATACTTGACACAGAAAGGAGAATAGTTTCAGTTGTTGCCACTAGATGGCGGCATTGTTCCATACCAGCCATGCCCTGCAACTCCGTCTGCATGACGTCATTCAGCATTTGCAGCAACTTGCATTTCAGATAAAATATAGTGCTGGGGTTCGCTGTTTTGTTGAGTATATGATGACAAAATATGAGATGTAAAAAGCAACGGACAACAATTTTGTTGAAAATGTCTAAAAAAAACCCCCCACATGTCCATAAAAGCCATTAATATTATGTTATAAAAGTAAGACTACATTACACACACCGTTTAAGGCATCCCACAATCCACGAACCTTTATGGCCTTACGGTCAGTTACACAAACTCCACTTTTTGCACTTACTGATGCACAATGAAACGGTCTTTCTCTCTACACTTCACTTTTATCTATTTCCCTTACAACAGCCCATTCTCTCTTTGTTTCTTCTGTAATATTTCTCCACATGCCGCAGGAGGACACGGCTGCAGGTATAAACTGGAGATAAGGACAGAAACAGAGGCACATTCAGTCAAAGCCTACAGACAGTTGAGCAGGACACAGACGAAACAAAGCCTCTGCAGCTATCAGCTCTGACACACGCCACACTGTCTTGCATTAACAGAGGCTTCATGGAGGTGCAAATGGGAACATACCATTAGTCTCACTGACTCCTGGCTGCTCACATCTGTCTCCCAGGGATTCCCTCTGCCGTTTCAGAACAAAACTAATCCTTTGTTTTTCACTTGTTTCTTCCTTCCTCTGTCTAATATTTCTTTTTCTACTTCCTCTAAAACGCTTAGTCAACTTCCAGAAACCAGTCCATTCTCAGCCCTTGTCTAAACCATGTCAGTCTTGTTCAGCCTATGCTTCGTCAAACTGCACTCACGGTGTGAAAATGCAAACAAAGCTCAATTCAAATCTCACTATCACCATTCTCGCTTTTATATTTTTAACTGCTTCCTCTGCTCAAAAACTTACATCTAATCCTTCAATCGTTTTTCTTTTTCACACAAAAGGTGTCATTTTCAGTGCATTTCCAGACATATTAAACTCAGCGCAGCTATGTTGCAGGCTCTGTTTAGCTTCATGTATAGGACACAGACTCATATCAGCCTTTAGTGCCAACAAAGTAATCACAGCACAAACACCATCATTTACTATTTGAAATATCAATAACAAAACTCACACTATGCTGACATAAGTATATATGTAAAAGGAGACAAAAAGAAGTAGTAAAAAATTATATGATGGTAAATGGATTATATATATGTGTATATTTTTTTTTATCTTGATCTTTAGTTTTGATTTCTTTAAAGAACATAAAGCCTATAGTTACTCTGTTGGCACTCATTAGACTGATTGCATTTCAGACTTTTTATCCTGTTCGTACTTGTTTCTTCAGACTGAACTTATAGGTTATTCCCTATGACTAAAGCACTTGTGTGTTTTTTATCATCTTTAATAGTGAATCCTTTATCCACTGGTGTTCAATGCTCTTCTAGTAGAGGCTGTGATAAACTATTCTCTGTGTCTGTGTCAATAACCAGATTGTTTCTCCGCCTTTGAAGGAAAAAAGATAAAAAATATAAGACTTTTATAAGGAAAAAAAACAACAACAATAGAACGCTTCACCCATATAAATTAAGAAAAAAATATGTACACACCTTTGCAACAAAAAATTTAAATAAAACTAACTCAACATATGGCCTTGAATGTTTCACAAGTTTAAAGTGTGGAAAATAAAGAGGACTTGAATAATCTGCATAAATTATGTGACAGCTGGACAAAGTGAGAAGAAGTGGAAGAAGAGAGGGATGGACGGACAGTGGGAGAGGGAGGAGTGGATGAGATTATGGCACGTTGATATTCAGAGTGAATCTTTGGTGAGTTCAGGCAGACGGAGAATTGCAGGCAGCGAGCTCAAGTCTGAGTCAGACTCCAGCAGCCTCCAAATGTATCTCAACCATTCATCTGTGTTTTCTCTTGTCTTTCACGTTCTCAGTTTTTGTTTTCTTCAAGACTTTTCCAAATCTGTCCGTCTGTCTCCTCCCCTTGAGCTCCTGGATCATCTCCTCTCATTCTGCGTTTGGATCCGTCTCTTTCAACATTCGCATTGAGGCTTCAAAAATACCTCCAGCGTTCCTTTCAAAGTCTTATGAAATGAAGGTTTGAATCCTCTATGAAGGCCCTCTGAGCTCCCTCAGCGCCTCCTGCAGTCTGTGGCGATATGCGTTGTAGCGGCGAATCACGGCCTCCTTCTGTTCTTCCTCCTCCTTGTCCAGGATCCGCAGGAAGTTACGCAGCTCTGGGATGGAGAATGCATCCCACTGAGGAGAAGAACGAGCAAACAAGCCAGGGGTTAATGACTGCAGGTGTCTGTCAGTGACTGAGTATAAATAACGAGAAAAACTGCAAGGAGGAGGCAAAGTTGTGAATTAAGAGAGAAAAGAGTAAAGGAGGAGGAAAACTGAGCAGGACAGAGGGGAAACTTAAAGAATGAAGGAAAGTAGATTGACAAAGGAGAAGGACTGAATAAAGGAGGCCTAAAACAGGAGTCATGAATGACAGAACATGGATGTGAAGGACGGAAAGGGGTAGAGGAGGAAAGATGAAGTCTGATCACAATGAGAGAAGGGAATAAGTCTGATCTTAGACAGACATCGGTGTAGTGTTACCATGACTTCTCCTGTCTGCTGCTCTCTCAGTACAAAGCTGAGCGTGTCGACGTCTGGTCCCGCCACCAAACGGAGAAACAGCGGCTGCTCGCCATCCGCCAGCTTACACACATACACTGAGGAACGCACACAAACATGTACAAATTAATTTAGTGTGTGTGGTGCCTTTCTTTAAGCCACATGCAGGCAGTGCTGTGGTCGCTGCAGTTCCATTTTGCATGGTGTGTGTTCATATAAACAGACATGGCAGGCGATGAAAGCAAGGGCGAGGCACATTAACGACCACAGAAATGTACAAAAACAGAGAAAGACGTAAGAACATCTGTGACACATGTATGTCATGATGCTGCATATCTGTGGATGAAATAATGAGGAGTGGCAGCAGAATATGTCCATCAGTACTGGCAATAAAATTTGTTTTCAAGAGATAATAATAAAACATGAATATAGCAAACATTATGCCCACCCATTTGGGAACTGAAACAGCCAACATGATATATTTAAAAAAAAATATTATATATATATATATAAGTCTTATCTTGTCCTGGTCCTAAAACAGTTATTTCGGAGCACTTTTAACGACTTAATTTAACTTAATGCAATAGGACCCTGTCACTTTACATCTGTATACAGCTGTATTTATATCTGTCTGCACGACTAGTTATAGATGTTTTACTAAGAGGACTACAACATCCAAAGTGCATGTTTTTGTAATTGTAACCTCCTTGGTTTCATTCCTGAGTGTTTTCCTTTGTATATCATCAAAACCTGAGAAGATATCTTGGACTGATGTGCTTAATGCTCCTGTTTTTTGGTTCTTTTGTGGTTGCATTATGCTTCAGAATTACTATACTGTGACACCATCATCAATTTATCTGGAGTTACTGTGATTCAAACCCCAATGAGCAATCTGACACCCACAAGATATTTCCTTTCCAAATTAAACTGATGTGCATGGATTATTTTTCTACTTTACATATTTTATGCCAGACAGTTTATCAAGACTCAACTGGAGTCGTGTAATCAGAGGCTGAAGGCCACAGACAGCTTCATACCACAGCTCGGCTAGGATATTACATTAGATGCAAAACAAGTCATGACAGAATCCAGTGCAGTTTACAATAACTTAAATAAACCTAAATACCATCTGTCTGGGTCTTATAAGAGAGACATCTGTGCACATCTGCTGTCAGGCCCGTCTAGACTGTCTTTTATGAGCAAACTGTGTCTTACTATACGTCTCCAGTAACCAGACCAGGGACTTACAGTATATGACAGCAGCAACACCCACACTTTGGAGGGTAAAAGTACCCCCAACATCTATAAAAGTTTGTGGCACAACACTTCAAACAGTACATTTTAACAAGTCACAGGATTTCCAGTGACTCTAGGTCCTGGTTTCTAGTTTATTTTCTACTATAATGCCAATAAACCTTTCTTTTTCTTGCCTGGAGGTGCTAAGTGGATTGTATGATAATATTTGATATTCAGCAGGCCTGCAGCAGCTGAGAGCACACTGAGTGTATATTTATACCCATTGTATGTGGGTGTGTACTCCTTGTGAGATGCTGATAGTGGGGAGAGCCCTGTGGTATTCGACAACCAGCAACACGAGCATCCAGAAATACCCCCCCCCCCACACACACACACACACACACACACAGACTATCAACACTACGTCAGCGCCAAGGTATCTGATATTGAGCTTGGCATGAGCGGCATGAAGCACCGTCTCCAGTCCTGTCGCTCTCCTCCCTCTCACTCATGCTAATTGTGTCAGTGTGCTGAACATTACCCTGCTCCTCCCTGTGGTAGCGTTTGTACAAGGCGTATTTAGCTGGGTTGTCCGCCACAGTGAACTTGTTCAGGAGGGCGATGATCACCTGCAGACGCACAAACAGCACAAAATCACGCTGTGGCACAGACAAAAAAGATCAGACCAAACCTCTACTTTGAATCACACTGATCAGGTATCAGTAGGTTTCATTCTGTTGTATAGTTAGTCGTGAACTCAGTAGAAGCACAAACTGACATACGCTAGTGTCTCAGCACAATGACAGATTACAAATGTTTTTCCTTTAAAATAGACTCTTTGCTATGTTTACACCTTGTGTGCCTTCACACTAGTGTTTCAAGATATGTGAAATGGAAGATTTTAGGAAACCTCACTGACACACTTTTAGTTGACAAAAATATGGGCTTTCTTTTATGGTAAATGGAAAGAACCACAGACTTGGGTCCTGTATGTCCCTGGTGTCTGTTTGGGATTTGTCAGACGTATACTGCATCACCCTTTTCATGTGAAAGGAAGAGATGAGTCTGACTTGTTAATTTAGCATGGACACTGATACTGCGTTTCTGCCATAAGTTGTTGTGCAGTTAAATTCTACTGCATCATTTAGTGTCTGAACAGTATTGTTATACGGTTTAAATTGTGTTAAAATGGGCGGAAATGTTGTGAAACTGCTCAAACACCAGAATATGATGCAGTATTTGTGAACATGAAACCTTTGTTGCAGTCAGGTTCTAAAGATCCAATGTTTTCCATGATGCAACTGTAAGCCTGGCTCAGACCCATATGTCATCAGATCTTAATCATGTTAAATTAGCAGACTGCACAGTGTGTTGACACATGTCTGTGTGTGTGTTAGCCACCTGTCTGACAGTGTTAATGGAGCTGATGTGGAGCGTGTTGGTGACTCCACGGGGAAGATAAAAGGCTTCTTCAACCACGGCTCCCCCTGCCCCTTTTTGACCCCCCCGCACTGTCACTGGCCTCCTCAGATCCATCTGGACCTTGATAAAGCCTGTATAGACACCGGTAGGACCCTGAGGGAAGGAGGAAACAGAGGCAGCATGTTAGTGGTTTAGGGTTTTTATCTTGTTTTTAGACTGTAGTGGTTTACATATACATGTACATAGTATATCTAATGTATGTACTCTGTAAATCATGACTTCTTGAGCAATAGGCATGTTTGTCTGTGGTCGTGGACTGTGATGTTTTATCACACTGGCTAGACTTTCTCTGACCTGGATGGCCCCCCCTTTGTTTGGACCAATCCTGTGGAGTAAATGATACAGTCCGCAAGGTGGATCTACATCATCTCACTTAGAGGACCAAACAGTCACTGCACAAAATGCTGAACAAACTGGGATATTTAGAAAAAAAAAACATAACACAATGGTACCTAGATAAAATGTTAGTAAGAAGTAAAACTTTTCCAAAGTTTTTACAGACAAATTGAGATATAATCCAAATATTGTGTATATGAAGTCCCCCTATTGGACAGCCTCATTATAGTTTGCATGAACATTATTAGTGGACATTTTGAAAGCCACATTTTAAATGTATGTTTTCCTCTGTGAATATGAGTACCCGTGAACAGAAATACTAATATACAACTATTATTCCATCTTTGATTGACCTGGAACTTTATGTGCGTGATCTCTGCCAGTTTGACCAATAAGTCCCATGTGTCCTGCAGCACAGATGGTCCTAAATGGAGTTGGGGCTTCTTAATCTTATTACTCCATATGGGACTGTGGGAGGAGGCTGTGTGTATGTGACTGGCAGCCATAATGACACAAACAATTCAAATACAATATGACAAAAGGAAAGATCCCAAATGACACGACACAGAAAAAGAAGATAAAAGGTGAGGATAAGTCTACAGACAAAAGAGTGTGAGTGTGTGTGAGTGTGAGTGTCCAGGATTCACTTGACTATCCTATCAGTATGAACTTGTTATATCCCACAGGTTTTTAACTCGTGTATCGATTTTTACTTTTTTTATACCAGGTTTTTCCTGGTATAAGTTAGTTTGCAGAAAACATGGGTGTCAGTTCCTTCCATATTTTAAATCTATGTTCTAAACCACTTGGATACATCATTTTACATGACAACCTTGTTTCCCCATGATGAACTGAACATCTGTCTGCTGATAGACAATTGACGGGACAAAGACTCCTGCTTCAGAGTACTTAAGAGTTTGAATCCTTTTGCTCCAACATGTGGTTAATAATGTCCCACGGTTTGAATACTACTTCACACACCTTTCACACTGGCAGGGAAAACATTATGGGGGAGAACAATACCAGGAATAACATCACATCACTCTGATGTGACTGCTGAGGAATGCTTAGAGCAGCACGAAGACGACTTGGCTGTTGAAACCTCAGCTCAGCTCAAATTTTAAGCATGTTGAGGCATCACAGACACTTCATTTTCTATAAGAATCTTGAAGATGTTATCGACTTACTGATAATATCTGAATATTGTCCACAACCGAGACTGTTCAATATCCAAAATAAATTATTCCAACACACAATACGGTTCTTCGAACCCCACAAAACCCACACAGTGCCAGACCCCCCCGTTTGATGGCCTTGCCCAGCCCATGTGTCTAAAACTAAAAACATAAACCATAATAACAGAACCATAGAGGGCTACCTGAAACCATTCTCCCCAGTTCAGTGCTGAGTCTCAACATCTCTTTATTCACTGGAAATGAAACTGAACAAGTTCAATATTTTAGTTTTCAACATCACATCTTTGTAAATGAAATCACTAGGACTCCGCTGGTGTCATCAGCATTAGGGTTTCAACTACTGAGGATGACCAGTACACCTCAACGCAAATAGAATATATATTCTATAACCTGACTTTTTATTGTTATTACTATTGTTATTACTATTCTCTGGACACCAGATTGTACAACATCAGCAATTTATGCACTCTGACTGTTACCCTACTGTCGTGGTCTTTCATGTCCTTTATCTTCACTTTTAGGGAAGTTTGTCTGATTCGTTACTTCTATTAAAACCTGGTTGAATATTTGTAGGAGCTGCGGACTGAGAGACTGTCAGTAGGCTTCTGCTCCATGCATCAGGTAAGGCAATTTTGTGGTTAATAAGACATGTCACCAGCTGATCTTGAAAAAGTAGGTCAAGGTCACCCATTGTCAATAGTCTTCTACTCCATCCCAAGGTGGATCTACAGCATAAAGTTGCTGCTCCATGCATTCTTCAGATAATGTTGCATTGCTGAATGGACAAGGTAGAGATGGATGGACAACCAGACAAGGACAGACGACTGAATGATTACAGTGGCCCATTCACTGAGGGGTATAAACTAACACTGAAGTATAAACATGACATTTGCCCGATACGTAAACTGCAGTGAGTTCCTCTGTTTACTTCACTCACCAGTGTCATTTTGAGATGGTCTTTGGTCAGCGAGTTGTATATCTCGATCCTCTGCCTGATTTCCTCTCTGCTGAACTCTGTCCGCAGCTCTCTCTCCTTTTCTACATCCTGACGGAGACAACACAGGAAGACATGACATGGTTAGTCACAAGCTCACCAATAGTTGGAAAACAATAGAGTGTCTGTTGAGACACGAGCAGGACACGTGAATGAGCTTTTCTCATCACAACTAAAAAGAGATGGACAGCTTTGAATTAGGTTAAATACTGAGTTACTCCATTCTACTGCTTACTTCTAATATGAGCAGTTGCTCATATTAGAAGTCCTGTAATTATGAAAACATCTCTAATGTACACAAAAGGCTTGAAATATCATTTCCTTTCCAGTCATTGTTTGGTCAACTATTCCAGTTAGACAGTACAATCCGTTTAAAGAATGCAACAAGGTGTTGAAAATTTCAAAGGCAAGAAAACATCAGTGATTGTGAATTATGTGTTACTTTGTGGGAAGAGGAACCATCCCTGACATGGCATATGCCGTATAGTAATGTAGTATATTGCACGTGGTCCAACCTTCTTGTATGACAGTCAGAGTAGTGTCAGCTCAAATCCACATAAAACACAACACAAGCATATGATTTAGTCTGCGCTGTTTAAAATCATCTTATCAGCATAGCTGCAGCATGACTGTATCTGTTAGCATTGGTAACAACATCATGATGGATTCACAAGTGTGCGTTTTGATAGTCATGAAGTAAAATTAACAGTATTTTTAATCTGGAACTTTCATGCCGTTTCATGCTGTAGTGTAAAACACATGAAAACAAAAACAAAAAACACCACACATTTCTAACCAGACTGTGTCCCATGGTGTGTGCCTAATTTCTAATATTAAACCAAAAAGGGAGTCCACTGAAGAAAAGATCAGTAAAAACACAATATTTTGGCTGATTGAATGTGTGTCTCTAAACAGCTTGTGTCGTCTGTATTTGAGAGACAGAGCCTTTAAGAGGACAGAGGAATGCTATAGTCAGCCATTGACTGTGTGTTTATCTATAAATAGCCCAAGGAGTGGTGGACTGGAGTGTGGGGAAAGTAAAAACAGAGGTCATCTGATCAAGGGAGCACGTCTATATGTGTGTGAACAAAGACGTGCACTAACACCAAAACAAACATTGTCATCTGTTGACATTATTTAGTGCAACAGATAGGTTTAAAACACAGATCTTGACTTCATAACTACAGGATACCCTATTCAAGAACAAACTAAGACGTGTTTGTTTCATTTATCTACAACTGCAAATGCATAAAACACGGAATGTTAGAATTTTGGTCACATGACAAAACCAAAATACGTTACATAATCAATTGTAACGTGCCTGTCCACTGACCTCAGAGCCAATTAAAATTGGTTTCAGAAAGCCATTTCATGCATAACACTGTTTGTTGCTAGGGTTTTTTTTGGGGTTTTTTTTTTTTTAGGAGTGTGTGACAAAAACGTGGACACATGCGCCACTAAAACATACACCTAATGTTTAGTAATGTAGTAATGCATGCCTAATGTTAACTATGTTAGCTGTGTTGTGACCAAAAACTCTGGTTTGTTTTATATGCAACAGAATATAAGTGATATTTAATGCTGGAAAAACACTCATTTATGACGTGTTCTCTTATAGTGTTTTTTGTAATCTTATTGGTTAACTGTAAAAAAAAAAAAAAGTGTAAATCATCCATTGGAATACATGAAAAAGTGAGGTTGTTATCTAAACAACTCCAGACCCTAAAAGTTTTACACTTAGGTGTAAAACTAATTTTGTGTCAAGAGCCACATTCCACCTATTTTAATTGCAAGCGGCGGGACCAGTAAAATAATAACACAATAGCCTAAATAATGGCAACTCCACAGTTTTTGCTTTTAGTGCAAAAAAAACTCCTATCATAATATAAAATGCATAGACTGTCTAAACCTGACATTTCCTCAACTTATCATTTATGCATGTGCATTATAGATCAGATTCCTTGAATTCCCTTGAAGTCTACATGTTTTTATCTTACCATCTACTGTATGTTCAATGTGCCTCAGGGTTGAGCACGAGCTGGGGATGACATTTTTTTCCCTCCTCCGAGCCAATGTAAGGCAGTATAAATAAAGAGTTTTGTCATTGGATTACAAAGGCACAACACATGTAGTTACAGGCAGAATATTCTTTTTTTTTTTTTTTTTTAATATTTTATTTTTTATTCTCCATGAGACAACAACATTACATCACACATTACAGGCAGAATATTCTTTACCCTTCAACCATAAAAAGTGAATAACCCGAACAAATATGAACAACCTGAAATGTCTTGTTTGTTCATTTGAACATTTGAATGACACAAAGTTGTCATTATTTATTGGCAAACTGTAACCTTTTTTTTTTTTTTTTTTTTTTTTTTTTTTTACTTCAAACCAAGCCGAAAATTTGATGTTATTGGTTACTATGCAATCATCTCAGTTAGATTAGATATACCTTTATTCGTCCCACTGGGGGGCATTTGAAGCCATGTGTGTCTGTATATAGCTCCTGAACTAAAAACAAGTTTAACACCTCTGATGGTCTTCAGTGTAATTTCTTCTCAAATTCATTCTGCAGACAGGATTGGAATGTTTTGGCCCGTGGGCTGCATGTTTGACACCCCTGCCTTAGATCAACTGAAGAATGGAGCAAATACAGTCTTGCATAAGAAGACAACCCCATCTCCTTTGAGTTTTGTGTAATATTCTGAGATACTCTCTGTATGAACAGGTGTATAAAACAGGATCAAATAAGACTTTGGGCCTCCCTGGTGTCATTACAAGTACCAACACAGAGTCTGTAGACCGAGTGCGACTCTCCACAGTGGTGTGTGCTTACATGGGCATAGTTCAGCTCTCCTCACCATCTATTAAAAACCACACACACAAACACAGAGCAGAATCCAGGGAGGCTTTGAAGGCGCATGCACCCTTATAAGGAGAGCAAACACTGCTCACTAGAAAGACAAGGTGCCAGTGTAGCATGAACAAACACACACACACGCTACATATCTGGAAGCGGCACTTTACAGCTGTGAGATACAACAGGAAAGTCAGTCTGGGCCTGAAATTAAACAAATTATACACACACCCTTCTTAAGACACGTGAACTAAAATACAAATCTGACAATGGGTGCAGGGTGACACAGGGCGCTCACAGTAGAAAACTACTTAACTGCAGACAGTGTGACTTACAGATGAATTTACACTCATCTATGCTGGAAAAAGGTAAATAATATAGTCACGGTAATGTTGCTCAAACTGATCAATACTGACTCAAGGACATAATTTAATGATACTGCCAGTTTAATAGATCTTGAAGACAGCAGATTTCTAGGCTACACTTAATGTTCACACATTTCCATAATCTCATTGTAATAACAGATGTAATACTATATATTAAAGGGAAAATTAGGAAAACTACACAACTTGTCCACAAAGTGTCCTCAAACATAACAGCAAGTGTGGAGGAGGTTGGAGGAGTTTGCAAGATGTCTGACTATATATCAAACTTCAACATAAACAGAAACACTTCAACACTTGTGAAAATTAAACCAAAACACAGAACACAAGTTTTTTCACTATTTGATGACTTTAAAACACTGACTGAACAGCGTGCAGAAAGACCTTCAGAAATGTACTCTCTGAATAGAAAATGTGACCACATTTGGTCACATTTGGTGACACAAATTCTGTGTAATAGGCTGTCATCCTATGTTATCATCATTACAGACTCAATTTGTGTTGCAATTCTAGCTTCATCATCATGTTCCCATAAATTACTTCTCAAAGTTTAGGATTATTAATCACAACTAACTGAAAGGAATATGAATAACCTAATATGACATCAATTTAGACAAGAATGAACTGATATTCACTTGTTCCACCTCCTCAGAAATAGGGTTTTTTTTTAAGGATAATAAAATTAATTTGCACTTTTTTTTTATTTTAAAGCAGTAAGAAATGAGAATGGATACACTTTTCACCCAAATAAATGTTTTGATCCAAATAATAATTGTGTGTGTGTATGTGAAGTGTCATAATGTCAACACTATGAACAGCAGATGGGTTTGCTAATACTGATAGTGAGTAAATTATAAAAAATGTAACACTCCTTAAAATCTAGTCTGTTACACCTTTCTAAAGCTTTCTACTACTCCATACAGTGTACCTGGAATCCCTGACCTGACATTTCAGCAACTCTATCCGCCAATGACTCACCAGGATTAAAAAAAAGACTTCAACAAATCTTCTATGCAACTCACATCAAAAAGATGGGGATTTTTCCATGTCAAAATAAATAACTAAAAGCCAAGTTAAAAATGTCCATTGTTTATTCCCTATTGCTACATATTGTGACGTTAAATGTGACCTGAGGTTTTTTTTTTTCTCCACATTCAGCCTTTGAGCATCTGCCAGGACAGATGAGTCAAAGCTTATTACAAGGAAGTGACAGGTAATGGGATTATCTGTTAGAGCAACACACACACACACACCCACACACGTAGAGTGTGTTCGACAAAGTAGAAAAAATAAATTAAAGAGACACAAATTGACCAAATTCTAAAATGCTGCTTCTTTCTTGTCATGGCCGTTTAGTGTCAGAGCAGTGAGGTAAACTAACTATGATGTCATAACCCTGGTAGGTCAGTAGCCTTCACCTGCTGCATTTGCATCACGCACAAAGACCATGAAGAACAATACCTGGGATCAGTCCAATCACTTACTGTCCCTGTGTTCACGTTAATATGGAGGTTAAAGCTTGACCACAAAACTCTTAGAAGAGAAACTTGGAGATCTATGTCATCTCAATCAAAAGTGTTCAAATGTGTTCAGCCTTGATGTGAATTTAGTCATTGACAGACAACTGAACATGACTGTACCGCAAATATTGGTATGGCTTTGTGATTCAAGCATGCATAATACTACAGACAGAATTTGGACAGATTTCAGTGTTTTCACTTCAATCAAGTAACTGTTTAACACACCAGATACTATGTATCTGATACATAGATATATATGTAGCAGAAAATTTGATATTATGCTGCAATGTATCTATGAATCTGTCATTTAACAATCAATCAATCAATCCTTTATTTATCCCTAAATACACAGATGTGTTTCTACTTTTAAAAGTGTTAAACATGTAAGATTACACAAACTCAAGGATTATCTAATAGTATGATATTGTTGAAAAGCTTGTTAAATGTTGAGTAAAAACCTCCCACTCAAACAACTGAAAAATTCCTATGAACAACTTTCACAATAACGCTAACGTCCAACATATTAAAGAGGGCGTCCTGTCACGCTTTCATGCCACTCCATCACTGGTGGTAGGTGAGTGGGTGTGTGTGTGTGTTTGTGTGTGTGTGTGTCCGTCTAATGCGGTCCATCCAGGAAGAACAGGGTTAACAGCAACAGGCAGGGTGAGAGCAACTAAATTCAAACAAACAGGAGAAGCAGAGCAGAGCTACAACACAATGAGATCATGTTCCTATTTCAGAACTCAGTGAATCCTCCCATTGGAGCGAAAGATCAACACTGGACTGAGGGGAGAAGACAAGACAGAGACGCTAGAGAGGCCGGTCTGAAGCCTCAAGAACCACAATAATCCCACGTCTTCACCTGAATATGTACAGATCTCAATGTTAGATACATAAATACATACATCGGAACATGCCTGACATCAATGGGACCCAGAGGAGTGTGAAACTGCATGAGTCACTGATTTGGACCAAAACAAACACCGCTGGTTGAAGAATACTCAACAAAAGCTCCTGACATGCATCACATGTCGTTTCATGCCCATGCACATTTGTTCACTTAACCCATTCAGGGCCAGCTTGCATGTCAGCAGTTCAACAAAACCTGTTAAAAAACTGATAAGCATTACCAGTACCATTATCTCACTTTAGCGCCCTAGTTGTTCACATTTTAGCCATGACTTTCAATCTGGAAAACACAGCGAGTAAGATAAAAGTGATGAATGTAAGACACAGTTACATAGACTTTACACTACTTGCTGGTCATAGTAGAAGAGAATAAAATGTAGAGCAGTCCGTTTTAGAACCAGTTACCAGACAACGGTGCAGAAAAACAGAAGTAAAAAGGACGCAACATGAAAAAAGTGATGGCAGTATAAGGAGAACTGCAATAGCCAGATCCTGTCTTTATCAGGCTGTATCTTCATGTCTGTCTTTTCCCACTCCTGTTTCTAGAATAACCCTGCTGTTTCAGGTTTAGTCTGTTATCACTGCACTTTCGGGCCTCACCCTTTTATCTCACACACCTGCAGCATTCCTGCCTTTGTCTGACACTATCCCACTCGTCTGCATCCATTGTCTGTAACAGATGACTTCACCGGTGGCAGTGGATGCATGTGTGAAGACAAAACACGCCGAGCTGTGGACTGTGGGTTTGTGAGTTTATTGATGCCTCGTGCAGACTAAACACAGTCGTTTTAACTCTGCTAACTGGGTTTCACCTACATTTCAGAGAAAGTAACTTGTGGAAGGGTTATTTCGGTTCTTGTGTTTATTCCTTTTGTGGAGGTTCAGAATGAAATGACAAAAGCAGACGCCATTTTGGTTTGCAAAATGTTTATGGGAGCGGAGATGAAGTGATTCTTTCAGTTCCAGAGCTTCAATACTGTTTGTCTTGTAACGCACTTAAATGGCCTTGTGTATGACTGGTGCTAAATGAATAAGTGTCTTGCCTTTGTTCTTCAAGTGAATTAAGGAATGACAAGTTCTGAAGAGTTCTGCAAGAAAAGGGGACAGTCTGTCAAATCACAGCTGTACTTCTTTATTGAACAGCCAAACAAAAGACAGGAATTGAGAATTACCTAAATGTTATGTCCTCTTTGTACAGAACATCAGACGTTCAATATGTTTCACTGCATTGTTCCTGATTAAAGACAGGATGTTAATATGTCCATTTCTATATGTCAATTTTTCCTGAAAATAGACTATTTCTGCTGGAGTGCCTTGATTTTATATATATATGTTTGAAATGAGTGCCCATTTACTCATAATCCAAAGCAAGCTAGTGGGAATTAAGAGGCGGAGGAACAAATAATTCTTTTTTCTACAGATAAACATGTGTTAACTACTGAACCGTGACTTATCACGAGATCCAAGGCGAATCTGAAACCTGTGTCGAGGCCTTCTCCTGTTTCTATACATAAGACTCCTCTCATAACACCTCTTGTGTCACTTTTTCACCATTACTGGGTCACTTTTGTCTCATTCTTCCTCCTTCCACGTCAGTTTTACATCTTTCTCCCCAGATCCCCTCCCTCTCTTTGTTACTTCCTCTACAGTCCGTGGGGGAAGTAGAGATGGGCCACACCTTTCCTCCCAGCATTCCTACACTAATGGGTACACGCACGCACGTCTAACACTGCACACAGTACATGTGCTCAGTGCTCAGACCTTTCCTCTGTAGAAGATTCTTCACTTTATGGACATGAGGACGGTCTAATTTCTAAGGAGACATTCCTGAAGTGCTGGACATAGCTGTAGTTACACAACGTGGGATTAGAGGCTTTTATAAATCTTTTTAATTCAGACACAAAAAACTTTTCTAAGAAATACAGCAAATGTGGTCATCAGTCTCAACAGCATTATTCCAGCTGCTCACCTGCACTCCCCAATCCCAGCCTTAAAGGTACATTTCCATAAACTTTTTAAAGTTTATAATTTTTAAACTAATTAATGGGCTTATATTTTACATGGTGTGATGTGTATGATGGGTAACAGAAAAACATTTTTCACATAAATCATGACATCAGTGTGGCATCAGTCACACATTTCCAATCAATGTTCCACAACATGCAAGGCACCACAGGAAAAATGTCAGCTTTTTCTTGCCTTTGCAAGTAAAGATGAACAACTGGCAGACTAAACTTGCTGAACCACATAAAGACAGGAGGCTGCAGGACACAATGATGTGAACTAAACCGGACCCATGACGGTATGAAGACCACAACGTGGTCTGTTTAGAAGGACCACCCAGAAACACTGCACTCAAGACCTTCACCTACACCAATGAAGAGGAGGAGGACAGAGGACAGTGAGGAGAGGACCAGTACATTGCTAAAAGAAACACACAGAAAACACACATAAAACAGGAAGAAGATGACAAAGACAAAAAAAAAGAATGAGGAAGGAAGAGGAGAATTAGAAAGAAAGAATAACATGAAAACGGAAAGATTCAGATGGAAAAACCAAAAGGTGAAAATGATTCTTAGGACAGAGAAACAGAGGAATATTTGCCATCTGTCTTTAATCTTTAGCTCAACGGTGAGAAAAACTCAGGGAACTCTGTTTAATCTGAGCTCAGTCATTAACTCAGTAGCTTCAGAAAAAAACCCCAAAAAACACACACACACACCGAGATGCGGTTGCTGTCCAGCTATTTTAATCATCAGCTCACATTGTCGCTGCTGTCCAAACTGTGAACTGCCTGCTGAGAAATGTTCCCATTAGACTAAAAAATGGCGTTCATTACAACAGTGATGCAGAGAGGGGAGGAAACTCTGGCCAGCAATTTAACACTAAAAGACACACACACACACACACACACACACACACACACACACACACACACACACACACACACACACACACACACA
>JAPTHA010000005.1:16188661-16200340 GCA_029814585.1 Gymnapogon annona | reverse complement strand
ACACACACACACACACACACACACACACACACACACACACACACACACACACACACACACACACACACACACAAATTTTCATCCAGCGTGAAAAAGTGCTAGTCATTATTTAGTCAAACTGTTTTATGCAGAAAAAGACAAAAACAAAGTTTACAGTGTATGCAGTTGTTACACAGGAAGAGTTGGGCAACGGGCTCGATGAGGGAGGTGTGTGGTGAGTAAGCATGTGTGGTTGGATATTATGAAACATTCATACCCTGACCTTGGAAAGAAAAATACAAAGGCAGGGCAGCAATAGAAAAGAGGTGTGTGTTTGTCGACACTCAGCCAGCCTTCCTCTGCCGAGTTTCATTCGTCAGCCAGAGCCCAAGGTAATGTTTTCAAAGCACTCATTGTCCAATCAACACTTGCAAACCAAAAATATATTCAATTTACAGATAAATAAACCTGCAAAAAAGTAAACCCTTACATGACCTGAGCTGAAACCCACAAATTTTGAGCACGACTTAAATTATCAAAAATCAACTTTAGTGTAATATTTCCAACTGCAGTAAGTGTGCTCAATTTGAATTCATGCTAAAAAGTAAAAAAAAGTACAAAGAAGAACAATAAACATTTGTGCCAACAATAAGAGACAGAAAGACACAAAGGCACGTTTGTTTTTTTATGTCCTGATTCAAAACTGTTGTTTTTACATTACAAATTTTCAGTGAATCAACAGATCAGCATTTACATCACAAGATAATCAAGATATTCACTTTGATAAACTAACCATAAAAATTCTAAATTTGTTGATTGTTGAATGTGACAGTCAATGCCTGAAGCTTCTGAGTTCAAGTTATGTTGGGCACAATTTTTATTCATCATTCATTTTAGTTATTTACAAATGTAAGAATTCTCTACTGCTGAATAAATCTGGGATCTTAAGGTTGCAATCCTGTAATGCCCCAAAAACATCTGATCCATAAAGATACATTTGATTTCTCAAAACAATACAATCCACCAATGTGTAAACAAGCAAGCATTTAACTTTTGCTTACCCATATTCAAATATGGTCACTTCTACCTCTAAAAAAATAACACACAAACCATCACCAAAAATCGCAAACCACTAGCTTCGAGTGGCAGAAGACAATGGGTGACAACTCAATTCTTCTATCACTTTCTTTTGTTAAGTGTTAAGTGTATAAATATAAAAACGTAATGCTAATCAATACTGAATCTCTCACAGTGTTAATATTCTAGTGTTAGTGGCCTAGTAAAAGTGTTGTAAATAAATGACATTCCAAATGCCACACTCATCACACCATTGAATGTTAAATGTTAGGCTCCACATAATGATGGTATTCAGACTCAGACTTGCGTGCCAAGTAACCCATCACCCCTGTGTGTCATTAGTTGCTTCATATGACACTTAAAATGAAGCAACATCACAATTTTGAGTCCACTCACTCACTAACACACACACACAGTTCCAAGTCAAACCTTCAACGTTCTGTGGTTTTTTTGTGGCTGATGATTGTGTTGACGTGTGTGGTGGTTTTCACAGTAGGACTTTTTGTTGAATATCACTCACTCAGTGTTTGGGTAAGTTCGATGTGGGAATATGTGTTTAATAGTGGGGGAGGAGGGAGGGTCTCTTTAAAGGGATTTTCCGATGTCTGACTGACATAATAGTCATCATTACACACAATCAGAGAGTAGGACATGTCACAGGTATTGTTTGCCTGCTTTTCCATTATCAGGCTCCTTACAGACACACCTGCCTTTCATATAGTCATTGTATCTATTGTTACGACACCAAAGCTCAGCATCATATCACATTATGCAACTCATCTCTACTTTTCCTCAAGCTACAAGAATCTGTTACACTATGAATAAACCATACGTTCATTATTCTTCAACCGTTGTCTACTTTGTTTGTATATCCTTTTCTCTGGACAGAATAAACTGTCCATGTTATAACAAAGTGCAAAACAGATTAATCCAGCAATATGAAGTTATTTCACATAAGCTCTCAGGTATTCTACCATTTAATAACTAAAGATATTCTATTTATTCATTTATGGTTCAGACAGTCCTGTCCTATAGTTTTTCCATTGGATTTCAGACAAGTTAGGAGCTGTTAAAATAATATATGTGCAAAAACCTGGCAGCCCTTGTGCCTACAGGAAAGGTTGATAAAAACCAGACTGAATATGTTCTTGGAAGACTTCAATGCACAGGTGTTTTAGGTTTTTAAATATATAAATCATGTCGTATCTGCGTATCAAAGAAAAAACATGAGTCGAAAATTAATCAAATGTCTACTGGGTACCAACAATGATCATTTTTTCAGGTTAAAGCCATTTACAGTGGTTTGGTGGCAGTCAGATGTCCTGGGTGCTGTGGTAAAGCCACTGAAAATGCACAGAAAGCAGCATAAAAACATCTGCTATGTTTCTCCCTGTTTTAGAGAAACCTACAGCATCGTCTTTAGTAACAAAGATGTCAGATGTGACTGATGGTGTCAAGTTTGTTGCTCTGTTGTTTGATGTCTGATTCTGCAGTGAGAATCCACCAGCACTGAAGCACCTAGTAATTTCTTGTCGTTAGTCTTTTGCTTTCTTAGGCCAAACCAGTTCAAGTCCACCATGGAATCTGCATTTATACCTTTAACCCTTCCTAAGATGTCCACACCAACGTTAGCACATTACAAGACTATGTCGAAAAATGTTCCTCGGAGGCGAGAACCACCACACACATAGTCCGGGTTTGCCTCGTCATTCATCATCATTTTACTCTCACTTTCCTTTTTGCGCATTAAAGCAAACTTAAAGAGCACAAAACCACCTCAAAGTGTGCTGTGGTTTAGTGATAATGGGGTCTGGAGATCACAGCTGGTCTAAAGTGCTCCCAGATGAGCACTGAACTGATTGCCCAAGTATGGGACAGAATAGTTTACAGAGTAACAGCAGAGACCAACACATGCTCCATTAGTGATCATGTAAACACAGACTCACTGCAAGACCTGTACCCACTTTTCTACAGGAATCACAAGTGAAATAATGACACATTTCCAGCAGCAAAATCAACTTTAACTCCTAAACTTTGTAAATAGGAAGTATTCTTTTTATTCAACTTACAACTGTTAAATGATTCACAATGACACTGACTGGATAGTGTGGAATAAAGTTACATTAAAGCTGAAGTCAGTTGATTTCTCCAAGACAAATCATCATGTCTTGCTTTCATCTCATCTTACATTAGGAGAATCACATCAGGTTTTCACTCACTGGAAACAATTATATTCTGCACCATCACCATCAATCTACCTCATGTTGTATAATTAGCATTAGAAGCACATGTCTCATGTGGATGCTGTAAGACATGTCTGATCTCGGATACAAAAATGCAACTGCAGGTCATGTAGTGAATGGACCATTAAAGCTTTATAACCTCTTGCTACTTGGCAACAGCTTCACCAACAGTTTGTACTTGATAGTGATTATCAGTATTAAATTTTAAAAACATAACCAGACCATTTAGGCATTGAATTGATATCTTGCTACAAGTTTTAAAAAAAAGGTCATCAAAGTTGAAATATGGTGCTTCAATACTCTTCCAAGACAGGCTACGTCTTGCATCTGCGGCCCTTTGACTTTGCAATATGATGCTACAGGTGGTCAGTTAGTACACAGGCAGGTCAGGTGGAGTGGGGGGTTTAAGTACTTGACCACCTGTTCCCTGAACCTGATGAGATCTGACTGTAGAGGGTCTGTCTGGAGCAGCTGCCTGTGATTCATCACTGTCAACAGCTTTAATAAGATGAGACCACGGATATTAGTGGGTACAGGTGAAACCTGGCGGACTGAATTAGAGCTCATGATAGATTCAAGATTAAACACTGAATAGAATATAAAGTAAGTTTGCAGCACCCAAAGTATTTTTTTCTAAACAGTTGAAATGTATGTTTAGTTGTGTCTAAAGACAAATAGGATTTTTCCTTCTACTGTAAAATGTAAGTGCAGTACCTAAACATTTTTGCGCATAACCTGATGCACCAACAGTAATATCCCAGACTGTTATACTTCTATGGAGAGGGATGATATAAGTACACATGCACATTTACTATTATGTAAAAATGCTGAGTTACTCTGAAACGTCACTGTAAACCATATATCAACTGAATTTGCACCTGCTAGGTCATGGAATGTTCCACTACTGTGACACACTTATATGGAAACAGGGGATTCTGATCTATTAACATTTGGCATTGAAATCACAGGATTATAAAATGGGTTGCTGAAAAATATCTAAGGCCACGCACTGAAAAATGTACATGATCTTTAATATGTATCGTATCTTGAAACACCATCATGCAAACACTTTCAGTCTTCCCCTTTTCCATCTTCACTCACACAGTCCTGAGCACAACCTCATACTCTCCATGACGCAGGTGACTCTGTTCAAAGCCAGATTTATCTTATTATACAAGACAGCCCACTGCTGTGTAATGGAGGTGTGTGTGTGTGTGTGTGTGTATGCTGTGTATGTGAGCGTTTCCAGGCATAAAAGCACCCCAGGTTTGTTAGAAGAGATAGCGCTGGCTGTACACGTAAGAACAATTCCACTTGTGTTTCCTTTGGAAAAACCAAGTGCAGGAGGGGAGAGAGGTAAAAGAGTCTCATAAAACCTTTTATGTAACTTGCTGACAGCCAACAGGGACTGCACTTCAAAATAAGTGGTGTGACAGTTACACTGGACACTGGCACAGACACACACAGCCTCTACCATGACAAAGGCTGCAAAAGAACAGATTTTAATAATGGACTGATTTAACCTGACGGTTTAAAACCATTTCATAATTCCGCTGTTGCAGGTCATATTTTGGGCAATTAAAGCTATAACCACTATTTTGAAACCTATTCAATCAGGAGGCTTTTGCTACAATGCAAGTGATGCTGCAATTAATTAATCAACATACTTTCTGCGACTGTAAAACACAACCAATAAGCTGAGACATAATCAAAGCACACCCATTGTTATCCATAAATGGAACAAATTGGTTTTTGACTTTTATATGATCTCACATCCACAAGTGAGTCCGTCCTTTCACAATACGTTGGCGTCGGCACCAGGCCCTCAGTGAAACCATCATAACCTGTAATCTTTACTTGAGTGGAGTATAAAAACGTTTGGCAAAGTGCTTGACCTTGATGAAACCCAAAATAAAACACAAAAATCAAAGTGGTTTAAAATTACCCACAGTTATTATAAAAGACAAAGAAAGTTATTGCAGGATAAAAACAAATGAACAAATACAACAGAAAAAAACCCAAATACAACAGTGGGAACGTCAATGATTGATCATGCTTGTAACTAAATGCAAACAATCAACCCATCAGTTCCAGAGAGAGGTTAATCAGGTTGGATAAGGAACTGTCTACCAGGCGTTTAACGCTGCCACAAATACAGACACATGATGTTTACTGTGTTCAGTGTTGTAAGTTTAAACACTTGACTGAGAAACACACAGCTGCTCACATGACGTATGATCCTCCAGACTGCCATCCTGAAACCCAGGAAGCTTTGGTGTCTTACATTCTTCTACATATCTGACCGCTTCAGAGACTGCTGCATTACTCAATATTGAAAGTAAGGATTAAATACCATTTTACCACCATCATTTAAAGGGAGAAACGTCACTTAGTAGGTCAGAAGTTTAATCTGCATCAGATCATGTGGTCTAACAGTCTCCGGCATGAATGACCGACAACCACAGCAGGAAAAGATGCAACTAAATGATTCGAAGGCGTTTAATTCTTTTCATGGTACAATCTAACATCTAACATATACACTTTGGAGTGTTATCGTGGATAAAATGACTCACTCACCAAACCACATTATTTTTATATTCTGTATGTCAAGGGTACAAATAATAGACACAAACAAAATTCAACTTTGTCTATTTTTGCAAAAGGAAAACTCAAAGGCGAGACTTCAGTTCCCCTCTCACACTGGTTTCACCCAGACTACAACAAACCTTGGCAGCCTTTCTGCCATCGGGAGAACAGGATAGAGAACCGAGAGCAGGCAGGAAGTGACATACAATGGAGGTGGAACCAGGATGAAAGGAAGAGGGAAAGGCAAGAGGTGAGAAGGGGTGAGGATGAGAGGTCTGTGGGTGAGAGTGGATGTGGAGAGGAAGGAAATATTGAGAGGTAGAATGTCACAAAAGAGGATTTGGATTTATAGGAAAGACAACAGCACTTAGAGCACTGAAAATGATCTGCATCTGTTTTATACACATATAGGGAATCATAAACAAAACAGCCATTTCTGATGTCATAAGAAATTATACATAGATCTTTTATTAAGTATGATCATTCAATGAATGGAGGTAGATGTGCCTCCTTTAGATGTGCTTTTTTGATTTCTAAGTAATCAGTCAAATAAATATTTTTACATTAGTCAAAACAAGCACCCAAAAAGCCAAATAAGTAACAAAACTGGTAAATAAGTTGTTACTGAAAATATGCATTTGTACACAAAGCAGAAAATATCCCCTTGAACCTGTTTCCAAAATTTAGAGTCAGATCCAAGGTTCAGTTTCAGAGCTGTCTTAATTTAGTAAAATACACACAAATATAATGTGTAAATCACTTGTACTTATTAAAACAGTAGAAGGGTGTTCTCAACAAGAGTTACAGAAAGTTGACCTCACTTTAAGTCAAGCCAAATGCAAGTGAGGTAAGAGATATAACAAGACACATAGGAAAACATGTAACAAGGCGAAGAGAGGTTAAGCACATACGCAATGCATCAAGATGATGATAACAGAAAACAGACCTGCACAAGAACATGACATTGATGAATAATGCAAAATTGGATGATTTAAGAGAATGATGCAAAAGACATAAATATCTGTAAAAAAAAAAAACTCAAACACATTGTTATAATGGTGGAAGACTCGCAAAACTGTAATTTTTAAAAAGGTGTTTCCAAATGGATTCTATGTTTCCCAAGCAAACATAACTGACTTTCTGAGTTTCATGCTTAAGAAGTCTGAGATTCACTGCCTTAAACTAAAGTAAATATTTCATCTCAGTCTTAAGGTTGATTCAGTCCTTTCTCAAGAACTCATTTCAGGGAAAAACAACTTGCTCCCTTTCAAATGAAACCAGTGACATTTAGCAATTAAGGTAGTGCATTTTCGTGTTACTGCAAATACATGACAGAACAATATCGGAGAATCGGGGATGGAAAATAATAAACCTCCCACGCAAAGAACAACACTGAGTGTGGAGGTACAAAGTCCTCACAGAGTAAACTGATTGTTACGACTAGAGTAGTTTGCTGAGAAAGAAGGAAAGATAAGATGTTTATCCGCCTACTACTCTGGTCTTTCTATCAGCTGCCCTTGGATAAAGAAACCGTAATGCACTTTTCCCACAGCAGCAGATAAGAACAAAGCCTTTTGCTGTACAGTTAACAGTAACATCAGTTTAGTAGGTTGAGTTTTTAGAGACCTTCGTAATCCAAACTACCAATTTCCCAGTTTGGGATTAATAAAGTACTTCTATTCTCTTCTAAAAACACCAGATGTAAAGTAAAAAAGAAACCAGTGATAAAAAGACCAAGAAGCACACGGACTGGTCTAACTGCAGTACGAAACAAATGAGAAAATGTCCAACTATAAACAAACAGAATGAAAACCTGCCTTCCAAAGGCAGCTTGCAGGGCGTGGGCAGGTCAAAAATATTGCACCATGAGTCTGTCAGTGAGCGGGGGAGGGACTGTTAACAACCTCCCATTATCACACACACACACACACACACACACACACACACACACACACACACACACACTACAGTATGATGTCAGGTACTGAAGTCACTGCAAACAGTGTCATGGATCATTAACAGGTTTTGTTAACGTGAACCATTAAACTTATGAGAAAACACCCCCTCCTGTCTGTCCTAGACTGACATATGCTTAAGTCCATGTCATGAATCTGTACCACAGTTGATGATGAGCCAACATTAATGCAGTGTTTTAACACTGTACATATCGTTAGCTGATTTATAAATCAGATATAATCTTTGGAAGCAATATGACTGATGTTTTTTATGTATGGAATATGGAGTTCAATGGGTTAAAGCAGTGGTTCTCAACTGGTCTGGTGTCAGGACCCACCATCACCCCTTAATGACAAGCCGTGACCCGAATCAAAGAAAAATATGAACTTTTCAAATTTATTTAACATAACATTCAGTAACACATCAGTAAGTGTATTTTTAAAGTTTATTGAGTGACTTATTCTGGGAATAAAAATTCAATTACAAATAAAAAGCACAAATATGACAACCAACAGTACACCATGGTGTCTTCGGTTTTAATCCACAAACCAAAATTAAACAAAAAGTGCAATTCTAAAAGATTCAAGTATACAAAAATAACATTTCAGATTACCTTATCAGTTGGTAAATACTGGGGAACAGATGTGCTTTTCTATGGAATAAATTGTTCATTCAGTTTTTATCCACAAAATCAAAATAAATATAAAAGAAAATTAAAAAGCCCTCTTCAAAATAAAAACCACAGATTATTATTACATTTAACATTACTTATTTCCTTCGCAAAGGTCTGCTGTGACCCACTGAAAATGAGTCCACCACCCACTTTTGGGTTGCGACCCACCAGCTAAGAATTACAGAGTTAAAGCTTTATGAAAAACCTTGTTTCTAATGACACAATATACAGCCCTCACAAAAAAGTGTTCAATTGAGCAGACCATAATGCTCTTCATTTCATTCACTACATTTACCAACAAACACCACTGAAGCCTGTTTCAACCAATTCACAAGAAATTGTGTCTCCTTGTGCCGGTCCCCAAGCCCGGATAAATACAAGTGTTGTGTCAGGAAGGGCATCGACGTAAAAACTCCTCCCAAATCAATATGCGAATAGGATTCGCTGTGGTGACCCGGGAGGGGGAAAGCCCAAAGTACTCATCGTCACATTCAAAACAACGTCAGAATTTAGTTTTTTTTTCCTCATGTAATTTCTATGAACTTATTCTTGTCAATTTAGATTAATAATTGAATAACATGACAAAGTTAAACCATTAAAAATAACCAAAATCCAAATTTCTTAACGTAGCCACAGCTGGTTCCAACTTGCAGCCACCATTGGCTGCAAGAATTTAGTTTTTTAGGTGGCTGCAAGAATTTCGTTTTATTTTCCTCATGTAATTTCTATGAACTTATTCTTGGCAATTTAGATTAATAATTGGCTAATATGACAAAGTTAAACCACTAAAAATAACCAAAATCCAAATTTCTTAACATAGCCACAGCTGGCTCCAACTTGCAGCCATCGTTGATAAATGACTAACTAAGAGTTAACCTTCGGACACCCAACTATCCTTTAGACAGGACAACACTGTCAGAGGAAACTACATTAAATGTTCCCATATATGCATGCTGTTGTGTGGCGCACAGAATCCACCGATTTCGGCAAAAAGTACACACGAAATTAAGGCTAGTAAACGACTACTAGACCGTATTGTATTGAGCTGTACATGCCGAGTATTTAGATCAACTTTAAAAGAGACCCTTGATGATGAGACTGTCTAGGTGCAATGTGACCGTGAGCTTCCAACATGACATCTGAAACATGATGAATAAGCCTCAGTAAGCCTACTGTCCGAGGATGATATGAATTGAAGATGAGCTGTTTGAGCTGTCCAGTATATATATGTGTGTGTGTGTGTGTGTGTGTGTGTGTGTGTGTGTGGAGTGGGATTACCCCAGTGTGTTTTCTCACAGACCCACTGGTCAGTGTGACATTTCCCGACAGAAACCCCATTCACACACTGAAGAGGTGGATGTGTGGGCAAAATCGTTTGTGTGTTGGTGGAATATAAACCCCCTTTTGTGCATGTGAAACAGAGATTAGGCCTCCTCTGACCACACCGTTACATCTCATTTCCCCATCGAGAATCAGTCAATCACCTGTCTATCTTTGCATTTCTGTCGCATTGTTTGCAGTCTTCCTTATTAAACTTCACTTTCTGCCTAAGACCATAATGAGAGATGCCAGGGAGGGCTCGTCACTGACTATTTTGTGTGGCATGGTTGTAAGCTCACACTCCTGCTACTGCAAGCACGGCTGCCCAGCGTGTCAGAGGGTTCACTTTATGGTCACAGTGTGAAACACTACACAGCACTATTCACAAACTAACTTCCATGTTTCCTACTTTAGACAAGCGCACACAAATGCTTTATTCTTTTCAACCAATTCACACTTGAAAATAAACATTTCAGAGGAAAAAACACAAACGACGGAATAACTTGTGGAAAATTCATGCAGTGCCCCAAGCAAATTCTCAAACACTGCCATTGTTACCGGTGCTGCACCATTAATCTGCAGTACATTAGAAACACAGAGCAAAAATAGCACAGAGCATACACCTGCAGAGAAACATGCAAAGCTATGTGAAGCACATTTACCAGTACAGGTTGGCCAGCATTACTGCCCATCGTTTATGTTGAGTAACAGACAGTCTCTTTGAGGTCTTTTACAAAGGGGCTGAAAGCAATCCCTTCAGATACATCTACATAGACCAATAAATCCACTGATGGATCTCTTACAGTGGACTGTGTCAAACTGCATGTTCCCTGTTTTCTTTGACTTCCACAGCGATAAACTTTGACATTCACAAAGAGACACTAGTTTCAATTTTGCTTTGAGTGGACTACTTGTCTTATTCCTGTAACTTAAGTCCTTTAACTGCTAGGTCTTTCTTGCAATCTATTACTGCCTGCATATAAGCTATTCAGTGGTAAACATAAATATACAGTAGTGCTTTCAATGACCCTTCTATTTTTCCGCTACAGAACCAGTAATTTCACATTGCAGAGCTACACATCTTTCCCATGGGACACGTCCCTTCTCTAGTTGTAATTACCGCTGGCATGTGGGAAACCACCAAACAGCAGCCGGCGTCCCATTACAGGTCCGGAGCCACAGTTTAAAACACCAAAGGTCATCACCTCTCTCGCAGCACTGTATGGCCACATTGTGCATTCACTACACACACACTAACACACTGCCATGAGGAATGGAGAGCTCTATTAAAGGGCCTGTCATGGAAACGTGTGCAATCTGCAAGAAACCCTCATCTCACAGACACAGACACACATGCACAAGTGGGCAGAGAAGAAGAATGGCTCAATTCTGTCACTGTATGCTGAGTCTTGAAAGTGCCGAACTAACCAGCTGTGTCTGTGTTTGTCTAAGACACTGAGCAAGTGTCTGTTGCATCTGTGTGCATGTACGTTAATATCACTTGAAGACAGCAACAGGACAGTATTTAGTCAAAGACCACATGATGACCTAGTTTTTCCAAGTTCCAGACATGATAAAGCTGACTGTCTCTGCTGGTAACTCAATGAACTGATCCGTCTAGACCTTAATTCTCACAATCTGTGAAGTCTTGCCTTGCCTGTGGACAAATTTAAATCAAAGAAATTTGGAATACCTGTTCCATTTTGCAATGATAAACTCTGAATAGGGGGTCAGAATTAGGTTGTAGGGCACAAGTTGTTAACTCCCTGAGAGAGTAAAATATTTTTATATATTTTTTATATATTTTTGTATTTTTTTAATTTTACTTTATTTTTTATATATATA
>JAPTHA010000005.1:16177748-16188561 GCA_029814585.1 Gymnapogon annona | reverse complement strand
TCACAGTAAAATATTTTAAATGATCCATAAATGGAATAATGTAAACCAGGGGGCACCAGAAGCATATTGTCACATAAAATGTAGGGTAACAATGAAAGAAGGGGATTATATAATAGGCTGCTTGTTGTTATGCAAATATTCTCCTATATAATGCAAAACCAACAATACATATCTATTGGTTTTTCTCCATCAGCCACTAGAGAATTTGGGTCAAAATTCACCAGCAGCACCAAGAAACACTTCTTGGGTGACTGAAATGAAGTGTGAGGGTGCACAACAGGTGAATCTTTTCTAGAAGTACTGTTTTAACTACTTATTGTAGTTGAGAGGACATATAGAGCCCAATATGATCTCAAGCATGCTGGTCCAGGCCTCACAGAGCACAGGGTTGGATAACAAAGCAGCCGAATTCCCCACCACGCTGCTGTAACATATGGTGGGTTACCCAGCAACCGATAAACAAGACGTGCCAGCTGAGAGGTTAGTGAACTGAAAAGTGCCATAAAAAATCCAGGACTACTCCCAAACTGTAATCAATTGTTCCTTGACTCATTTTGGAAACTTTTTGGCAATCTCATTAAAATCCACCCAGAACTTTTTTGTGTTATGTTGCTAACACAACACGCACACACAGATAGACCACAGTAAATACATTTATTTGACCCGTTTTCTCTTTTTGTCCAAATGAGGTTAAACCGCAGTATGAAATGTTTGCATTTACGAGCTATCCTCAAACAAAAAAACATCCATGAACTACAAAGTTCTTCAGAGAAAATTTGGAGTTTTACCAATATTTTACCTCCATTTATCATTTACACCTGTAGTACAATTTACACATCACAATAGAGCTCCACACAATCAGTAACAAGCATGTGGCACTGGAAAAAAAATGTAACCTTATGACCAAAACAAGTTGTGAAGATATAGGTGACACTGGTGACTCTTAACGTCTTCTGTGTCATTTTGGGGCTTTTCAAACTCATCCCGTGAGTCAAGACCGAACGGTTTCGGGCCGCGGGCCGTATGTTTGACACCCTTAACTTGAGGCGACTGTTAACTGGGTTCGGTGTGACTCGAGTGTCACTGGTCTTTCAACACTGTCCGCAGAGGGGACTGGTTTCAGTTTTGTCTCTGCGAGTCCCAGACCTGCACTCTGAGACGTGAGACGAGTATCTGAGGGCATTTAACACAAAACACACACGCACACGTTATAGTAACTAGAGCTGACGGGTTTCTTTGTACCTTGCTTTCTGTGACTTTGCCGGAGGGTTTCTTGAAGAAAGAGGTCCTGGCTGTGAAAAAGTATTCCTCGGAGTCTTCCTCCAAACTGCTGTAGCCACTGCTCATCGTGCTATTCCACGTCATTTGCGGAGAAAACTTCTCGACCACATTAAAAAAAAACAACGCTGGACAAACTATTGACTTAGAACAAACTAAATAGTGCGGGACATTGAAGCCCCCGTCTGTCGGTATGGGAAGAAGTCGGTGTTTGCTCACTATGGGATGATTTCCTCTTTCAAATCCGCTCAACGGTGTCCGAGCCTCCTTCCTCTTCTCCCGTCAAACACTCGACTTACTCTACCGGCAAGTCCCAAACATATACAACTTCACGTTGCTTCAGCGAACTCTATCTATTGCATGCATAAAGTAAATTTAAACAAAAACACACTGGCTCTTTTTAAATTGCCGATTTGTAACGCGTGAAAGCACAAATCTCCAGTGAGGAGTCAACCGTCCGTTACTCTGTTGAATGTATGATTTCACTTCAGCGTGTGACAGGCAGGCTACAGTAAAGCCCCACCCACTATGAGTGAACCCGCTGGGGAGCACCAATCATAATGCGTGACAGTTGAACACACCCCGCCCACTATTTAACACGACGCTAGTGTCAGCCAATTAGCTTCCAGATTGATACTTTTCCACCCAAACTGACCATTATGGGGTTAATACAATCAACGACCAGTGAAGAGGCAAACAAGCCGGTCTCTTTTTGTTTCATTGGATTTCAGAATATATTTATTGTCACTGTCCATTTAAGAGAAAAAAAAACAAATTAGATACAGTTTAGCAGCATTAAAAACAAACGCAGATTTATTTATTGGTTGAAATAAATAATATGACATAAATATTTACACATTTAGTTGTCTATTCATCAATATTCTATGAATAAGATCCATTAAAAAATCCAGAAATCCAGAAAAAAAAAAACAAAACATCCAGAAAAACTGAAAAATAGATCATAAATTAGATTAAATAACAACGATCTGCTTATGATAGTAATAAAATAGACAGGTCTCTTTTTTGAAATCTTCCAGAGCACCTGGACAAAGATTAAGCATAGAAGATGTCGAACTGTGGGTGTAACCATGTTATGGCCTTTGGGTCTTCAAATAACAACTACGGGCTCATTCGTCTCACTTTTCCTTAGACTAGCAAATTACGACACCACCACAACTGACTGACTGAGGTGTTGTGACAGATGAAGCTCATCTACACTTTACAGCATCTCTGCCATGTTTCCAGTCATGGAAAAAGACCCATTTTTGTATGCGTTCTACTCTTCATAATGTTTTAAATAAATGTAAAGGTGAGCAAACTAGTCAGTGTTTTCACTAGACTCTCTCATCCCAACCAAGAAATCCACTCAACTGAATCATAAGACCAACTATAAAGATTAGGAGATCACTTAGCGACATCAGGGGATCACACAATTACACAACGATGACGATTTCTTTTGGCTTTTTCCCTTCTGGGGTTACCACAGCGAATTATTATTGTAAGCATATGTGATTTGGCAGGAGTTTTTAACGTCGGATGACCTTCCTGACACAAACCACTGGACGTTCATCCTCGGAATTGAACCCAGGTCCCCTATGCACCAGCCCGGTGCCTTACTTGTGTGCCCTTACTATCCAGCCGGGCACACAATTACACAATAACGGTATCTACTTTGACCTGACGAGGGACTTTTTGGTCCCTGTAGATGAGGGTTGGATGAGCATTCACTTGTTCACAATCTGTAGTTTGATGTCACTACATATCACAGACACGGAGCATGGCAGAATCGTTTAATTTGCTTTGTATCTCAAAATATAGCTCACATGAAGCCATTTTCCTGTAGATTCTTAAAACACTGCACCAAATAAAAAAGTGTTAGGGATGATGAATTTGAATAAAACAGTCAGTTGTAAAAGACTGAAAAGAATGTAAAGTTATCCTGATTCATTTTACTACAAATTCTCAAATGCCCAGAGGATATAATTTTTTTACCCCTCTTAGGTGCCACCGCAAAGTTCATGTGGGATCAGTGTCACCCTCAAACCACAGTAATTCCAAAAAAGCCTGAAAAACACACCACAGACTAGAATAAAGTTACCACATTCTTTAAATAGAAGGTCAGAGGTTAGTTACAGACCAGCGCCCCTGCAGGAGCAGGAGCTCAAATCAAAGACATTTACTGGTTGCTCCTGGACTGATGCATCGTGTTTAATAGTTAAAGCCAATGTACACATGTAACCTTTTCACATAAAGCACATAAAGCACATAAAGAAAGCAGTCTTTTTCAGACAGGTTAAATTTCCAGAAGGCCTTAGTTGTATACCTATACCAGCATGTAACGGATGTGTGCTTATGTTTTTGAGAAAAACATGTAATCAATAGTTGAACCATTAGATTTTCTTCTACCCTCAATAATCAGTCTGAATCTAAAACAGTTCACAGTTCAACATGCCCCAGCAGGAAGACACTGGGAAAATAAGCTGCAAGTCTCTGTTAGTGGTTCTTGCAATGTTTCCAGCCTCTACAAAGGTTTGCTCTGGGTCTTTTTCACTGATTGAACCTGGGAATATGTCTTGAGGCTAAAGGAACCTCATCCTGACAAATGACACTTTAATGATATCCAAATCTACAACAGCAGTCTTTGCCAGGAATACAGATTTCATTGCTCCAAGTACCTCAAAACAAAGAAATGACACAAAAACAATACTTATATCACCAAATCTATATCTGTTCGTGTCAGATATCTTAAGGACATGCCCTGCACAATAGGAGGCATTGGGATACAATCGGCCAAACCAGAATGAGTAGTCATGTTGCCCAGTGGTGCAGGTTGGTTTTACCATAAAGCATGGTTTGGTGCAGAGATCTAAGCCAACATTTAATGTTCTAAAAGCAGACAAAACATTTGCAAACAATACTGCATCAGACAAATGTCTTTGAGACGCGCTATAAATTTGAGCACATATCAAACACATTTTACAAGTTTTCATGCAAACATTTTGTACATATTCACTGCTTCACAATCAGTGGATTCTGTTGGGTTTCTGTTACAACAAACCCAAGTGTCTGGTTAGACCAACTCTATTTATAAAGCACTGTGAGATAACTGTTGTTGTGACTTGCCACTATATAAAGAAACTTTGATTTGATTTGATGATTCACCCTAGAACTGATTCTTTTCAAGGTGAAGGAGCACATGACACTCAACAAGTCCTCACATTTTTATTGTCACGAGCATCTGATGAAACAAAATAAAACTGGGGTCACAATCAGGAAACATGAGGAACAGATTTTAAAGAGTCTTAAAGTTCCAGTTTTCTGTTTAACTCACAAGTGTATTTCATGTTTATCTCGTGTTGTTTAATAGGATTGACTCTAAATGTTCCCACAAATGCACCTATAGTGCATGTGTGTTGTCATTGCACGACAAAACACACATGAAAGTTAAAACACATACTGAAGCCATAACACAAAGTATGTTCATTCTAATACAACCTGACCCAACCACTGGGTTTACGTGGTCGTAAAATGGATAAGTGTTTTACTCATGTTTTCAGTGGGTGGTGCTGCGGTTAATGCCCCTCATATCACCCTTTCACAGACCAGCAACTGGAAGCTATTACGCCACATTGAGCCAATTAAAAGAGCATATACCTTCTGTTTTCAGCTCCTTTCAGAGGGGTGTATTCCATACTCAATGACGAATTACTGGTTTTAAGTTGTAAGTTCCCTTTTAGAGCCCACCATGCTGCAAAAGCACCAGGAACATTCTGCAGTAGGGTGAAATCTATGGCATATCTGTACTAGATCAATCCTAACCCACATACACATAGACAGAAATACACAAAGCAGCACTGGGGACAAGCAGTGGATATGTTGAGAGATTTTTTAGACATACAGGCTCTAATTCAAAACCATCTGGGTCAGAAAAAGAACCAAAAATAAATCTGGCACATGTGAGAGACCAAACCACCATCTTATCCTTTAAAAAGCTGCAGTCAAGCATCCAAAGCATGCCCGCTGCACAGATAAGCACACGTTCTATAGCACTGCCATACTTTCCCTCGACTGTCCACTGAGTTACAAGCGGTAAATAAATATACAAAAACAATCTCATTGTTATTAGCGTTATGATGTTGTAATATTTGCTGTCCTGTCGCTCTAGGGGACTGGTTCTGTCTACAAGTTGGCACCCAGGTTACTATTGTTACCTGCAATTGAAGCTGCAGGGCTTGATAGTTTTCTAGTGTCTCTGGGAAACAATTCTATAATTACCTTTAACAATATATTGTAACTGAAGAGGTCTGAGGCACAACAGGGGACGCTACCTGCCCACTACTTTTTTAAGGCTGCAGAAAATGTCCCCAGTGACACAGACTACGACTAATCATAGATGTTTTCAGACAGGTACGGTGGTTAAACGTGACTGACAGCTGAAAATACCGATCATTAAGATTCCCTCAGGTATGACTGTACTCCTTTGCGGCTCAACGTAGAAACTTTGAAAAGCAGCTTCACTCTCTTCCACAGTCGCATGATGTGGCATCAAGTTGTTTATCTTCATATCCAGTGTTCTGATGTTGACTGAGAGAATCGAGCCGCACAGTTAACGTCCCAATTTTCTGCCATTTCTGCAGTTTTAAATTCATTGACATTCATGTATCATTAAGATAAAGTCTTGTTTCAAACATGCAAAAAGGCTGCATGTTGTAATGTAATCACCATTTCTCAGACAGAATCCACTTTCTTTCCCTAAGAGGCCAGCTGAGCGCCGCACCCACGACCAACATGCCCACGTTCAGAGGTGACTGGATACGGTCATGGTGTTAAGCTGCTGTCCAGTCACTGTGGCCTGGAGCCAGTCTGGTTACACATTTCTGACATTCCAATGAGGGCAACACGTAGCTAATATACATCCACTACACTGTGGCCAGGCAGCTGTGAGCATGGAGGCACAATGATGGCAAGACCGAACTTTCCCAGAGTACAAGAACGATGACTTTCAATGTCCAGAAGTGGCACACGAGCACAAAATGGCACAGAGATTTCTGTAGAAAATGGCAGAAAAAAGGGCAGCTTTGTAGTAAAAAAACATTCCAACTGAAATTCTTGTCTGATACTCAGATAAATAAAAGAATATTCAAAACACTTGCATGGCCTCATACAACTGTTACAACCATTACGGCGTTCATAAATTTATTGTAACTAAGATGGAAGGCTCAATTGATACTTCACCTTACCTTGAATCTGCTGTAGAAATCTAAAATGTTTGCCATTGGAAAATAGATTTAACCAAAAAAATATATGTTCCTACATTCACTGGTGCTTTATTTACAGTTTTATAGATATTTTGAAGAAATATTCTACATCTGATAGTAATGACAAAGGAACATAAAGACACAAAGTGCAAGTAGGGACAGTTAACAGGCACTTTTCCACAAGGAACCATGACAGGGAGCGGTGCACTTTTACAACATTACAGGGATGGAAAATGAACTTTATTTATGGTCAAAATGTAAGTTCACATTTGAGGGACCCCAGAGAATAATAGATACTATAATACAAATGATACACAGTCCAAGACGATCTCCGTAAAGTGTTTAGTGGCGTCTCCCGCTGCCCGTGTCAACAGCAGAGCCAACATGGATCTAGCGTCATACATCCCATAATCACTGATAAACAACAGAATGAACGTGTCCACACTCCTCTCTTCTCTTCTGTTTATGGACCAGACGTGTTCGTTCTCTTCTCAGAAGTTCACACAAATGTGGATAAGAAAAGCAGAAACACTGCAGATCACACACAAAGGGGAAAGCCAAAAAGACCACATGAAGTGTTTATTGTTAACTAAATAAATGTTGTTTGTAGATCTGTGTATAAACTGATGTACTGCAAACTGTTGTAGAAAAGCAATAGGACTTATGCCTACGACCTGATCACAGCGGCGCAATATTCACTGTAACACACTCTGTCTTCTCCAAGATGTATAAATTATGTATTTTGTACATTTGTATTTTGTAGATGTATTTTCCCCGCAGGGAATTAATAAAGGTATCTAATCTAAGAAAATGTGCTTGGCCTCAGGTCTACCAATCAGCAAACACTGACGTCATATAGTTCCTGTTGAACTAAAAAAAGACCCTGCCTGCGATTAGGAGCTAAACAGGTTCTAAGAACTCTGGTTGTAGTTCGTAGATACTATTCTGTGTGAATGTGCGGAAAAAAGGTTCTAGAAACTACACAAGGTTCCTACAGTGGGAAAACTCCTGATAATTTTATCTAATTCATAAGTTAGAGCCACATAACAAGGCTCAGAGCATATACTAGTGGTGAAGACAGTGGAGCGTGGGTTGGTGGTTTAGACAGATGGGTGACATTGGGTGATGATGGGTGTTACCTATATTCCATCACACAGCCTGGAGCTACAATCACTACTGAGTTTTTGCAGGTATCTTCCTAATTTTATGAAAGATTCTTCACCAAACTGTAATGAAGTCTAGCGGCCCTGCTTCAAAAGTGAGTTTATCAGTGAAAATGATTAATCCCCCCGAAGTGTGATATGCAACGTTTAAGGTTACTATTACAGTAAATAGACTTTATTCATGACATGACCACAGGGGCGTAACAGTAGATTTGTGAGTATGTTAAATACTAAAAACATGCTATTATTAAATGCTACTTTGTGGTCATGAACATATTTTCTTCCCGTCACATGGTTTTTCTTTGCATCATTTTTGTTCTCTTTAGTTTTTAAGGTTCTACATAGACTACATGCACATGCTTCTGTTGTTACATGAATGTTGTGTTGGAGTCTGTTCTGAGGTGGGAGCAGATTCTTGTTGATGGTGAGCTGTGACAGTCTAGTCGGACTCTGGAAGTCCTCTACAGAAATAACAGTGAATAATTCCATTATGAAGTTACTGGACGGGTCATGCTCTTTCTATCTGGGAGTAAGCAAGTTCCTCCTTCATACACAAACTCAAAATATTTTGCAAATGAGTTGGACTCAGCACTGCCCAGGATCTGGCTAAACAAGGCAGATAGTCCTTTAAAGGATCTGTCCATGCGAGCCCAGCATCAGTGCACAACACTAGCTCCCATTAGCTTAGAAACAGAATCTGCTGATATCAAAATCTGGCACGACATACACAGTTGACACAAACTGTGTTCACATATTATGTCATTCTTACTTATGGCTATGTATGCACGTCTGATATCGAGAAATTTAGTTACACTACATGCATAAGGAAAACCATAAGGAAATGCAAACTTATTATCTTAAACCAGACATCACACAAACATGCCACTGTGAGTCGTTGTAGCAGTAAATATAAAAAGTAAAAAGTATTTTCACTTTGCTAAGTTGCACCCTCGTACTGGGGCCAACTCCACCAAGACTAGAACTATGGCCGACACTAGTTCCTTAATTTGAGCTGTGCATATTTTGGTATTACATCCACTTGAAACATTGTTTATATCGTGATATGACAAATGTTAATCACTTACTAAAACACAATTGACAAGATGTGATAGGAATAAATCAAGGATGCTTAATTATGATTGAGTAAAATGTTTCTTTACTGCTACTGGTCTTTTAAAGTTAACATAACATGAATTTTCATACTGTTGCTCCTTTAGAGATATAGCAAGGTATAAAACAGTCTTAAATACTGTTCTGGACACACTGCATTTTCTGTGATACTGATCGATCACTGAAAAGAGTGATTTAGTTGGCTTTGCCTCACAGGGTTTCAGTGGTTAAATGCCATTCTGGTGCTGGGGCCATAATCCTGTGATAAACAGTGGTGTGCATGCAGTTTATGATCTGGTTAAGCATTAATCTGCTTTCAAAGTGCGAGCAGGTTCAGCAGACAGTTGTTGACACATCAAATCACAGAGCCCAGCTGCAAAGCTGAATTAAAGCTCTTGCTTTTTTGTGGCTTTAACATTCTCTTGTGGCTGTATATATAGAATTAGCAAAGTACAACTCGGGCTCAGAGGTTGGGCTATCAGTCTGGTTCAGGGTGGTGAAAAGTATGATGGGAGAGGTCGGGCTTAGGGATCACACTTTGAGGAATGTGTCATATTTATAAACCCAGTCCCTCTGGCTCTTATGAGCTCACTCAGTAAAGACACAGTTACCTTATGTAGGTGCGAGTGTGTGACAGTGAGTGTTACAGACAAAGGGACCGAAACAAGAGCTTCACTCATGTGTGTTGTTTCTGTGTATGCACAGGTGTGTGTTTCCTTTTCTGGCAGGTGGTTGTGTGTCTGTTCTCTAATTTAAAGGCTGAACCAGCAGGGAGGGGAGCGAGAAAGGGGGAAGGGTGGGGTCTGTTTGAAAACTGCTCTACAGGTGAGAACAAACTGTGAGTGTGTATCTGATGGGGATTTGATGCTTTTCAGTTGATCAATCAAATTTTATTTGATTGATGTAGGTCAGGAGGTCAATCCCACTTGACCTCCTGACCTACATATAAACTACATTTTCTACATGTTATATTCTGACAAAATAACAATTCAGAATGCAACAACATCAATGCCTTACCATCTTTTAATCGCTTACTTACTTTGTGTTACAAATGTACTGTGCACAGTTATTATGAGCAAAAACTTGCACACATCAAGTGATTTATAGAAGATAACTTATACGCAGTTTTCAACATTTTAGTGATTTCACTCATTGATGATGATGATTTCTTTCGGCTTTTTCCCTTCCGGGGTCACCACAGCAAATCCAATTCGCATATTTGATTTGGCGGGAGTTTGTGCACCGGTTGCCCTTCCTGACACAACCCACTGGATGCTCATCCCAGGAATTGAACCCGGGTCCCCTATGCACCAGCCCGGTGCCTTACCAACTGAGCTATCCAACCGGGAGTGATTTAGCTCATTGATCTATTCAAAGTTCAATCAAGGCTAGCATAATTTACACTACTAAAGTAAGACACCAGATGAAATTACTTAAAATATTAGTCTGGGATCCTAGAGACCTGGATCCATATTTTGGTATTTTGTGTTTTTTTAATAGTGACAGCAAAGCAAACATTTTCTAAAGCAGCAAGAGAGAGAAATAGGGATGACATGCAAGAAATGCCTTCATGTCCCTGTATTGTCAGTGAATTTCTATTGGTATGATGAGTGATAGGAAAACTAAGCGCAGAATTTGGCGAAAGTTACAACTTAAGTCATGTCAGGGTATTTGTCATATATGTCATATACTCCATCACTGCAGCTGAGTATCTAAGAAACCAACAAATGACCATGAGCTCTGCATCTGTGTGATAAGAGGTCGTGTCTGCACCACAGCCAAAAAAACATTAGAGAAAACAAATGAGTCAACTATTACAGAGCAAATTCAACATCTGGACGATTAAAGGCTTCCTAACCCTGAACCCCTGAGTCTGAAGGTCCAGATAACTCTAAACATATCTTAGAAGGCTAAGAAGAAGCAGATATTTACCTCTTAAAGAATTACAAACAGGAAACAGCAGAGCTCCTTGTGCACTTTTTTTGGGGGGGAGGGGGGGGGGGT
>JAPTHA010000005.1:16164542-16177648 GCA_029814585.1 Gymnapogon annona | reverse complement strand
CACACACACACACACACACACACACACACACACACACACACACACACACACACACACACACACACACTGTATATTTTTGGATAGCAAATCCTGATTACTCCTTGTGTGTGACAGAACATCCCAGCATCTGGTGTTCCCCCTGCAGGCCCAGTATTTCACCCTGACAGACAAAACACTTGAGTGTCTCCTGATCAAAGCGCAGAGGAATGTAGTCTGAGGATCACACGCAGCTTCCATGTATCACTTAATCACACACAGACCTACACTAACCGCTGCAGGTTGGACAGCAGCTGGAGGAGCTGGATTACAGGGCTGCTCACCGTTAATGTGGGAGTGGTCTGGAAGGATGAGCACCATCAAAGACAATGCAAGGCTCTGCACCGCCCTTGTTTTATTCATAGATTTAGCTGTTGTAGAGAAGATCGGTTTCCAAAAAATCTAATAAAAAACAAAGTGGGTTTCTTAGTTCTGTCTCTAGTCCATACAACATGGCTGGTCTCACCACAGTTTAATATACCTTTCATTTCATTTTCACTCTTCTATCACACATCACATCTGACACTTTTCTCTACCCGTTCCATCCTGCCGGCACACGCTTCTTCATCTCTTTTCCACACTCTCCATTGCTCTGGACTGTCAACCTTAAGTACTTAAAGCCCTCCACCTTCTTTATCTCTTCTCCTTGTAACTTCACTGTTCCACTTGGGTCCCTTTTGTTCACACATGTACTCTTGCTAGGGCTAACCTTCACCCTGGACAGGTCGCCAGTTCATCGCAGGGATCATTCATACACATTCGTCCACACAAGGCCAGTTGACAAACACAGGCAGCTTAATATGTTATTCTCATTAAGTTTTTGAGTATTGTGTTAGTAAAAAAACGTTTCAAGTTGTTCTTGTGTTGTTCTTTTGTCTGACACAACCGATCAACAGAGAGGCCCAACGACAGAACTGGAGACGTGTAAATGGTTGTCTCTGCAGTCACTGAAAGAAGACTATTCTTGTTTGTTATCAGAGCCACCACCAACAATTCACATCATGTACAAGTGTAAACCCTCTCTAAATGTGTACAGTGAGCTGTAGTGTGAGTGTGAATACGTTCCATGTTGGAGCAACGACAGCGCTGCAGGCCTGTGAACTCTAAGACTCTGCTGATAGCACCCACCGTGATAAGCCCATCTTAGACAAACAATACACAGATCAACTGCTCGCATCAAGCCCCTGCATGCACGTGACTGCCTGACATGAGGAAGTCATGACAAAGGCAGGTAAAGATTTGTATTCAGGGTATCCATGCAGTAAAGTCGGCTCTTAACAGGACATTTGTTGAAGCTTAATCAGAAAAAAACCCCATCAGTTTTCAGAATATAAGTGTATTTGTTCAGGTCAAAATGCACATCGCAGCAGGTATTTTATGGTAGAAATAGCTGTAAACTGTGAAATAATCAACCATGTCCTTGAAAAACTGTTTCCCCCTACTAAATTTATCAACCAGGGCGTGGAAGTATAGCAACACTGGAGTTAGAATTGAAAGGAGCCATTGCCAAAAAGACCTGTGAGAGGTACGGACACATATATGCACAGTTAATTCAATTCAAGCAGATTTATTGGCATGATAAAGTTTTCCTGGTCAGCCAGCACAGCTTGCCTCCGCCGCACATCTCTGCTTTAAATAGAAATAACAGACATACTAAACCAAGCAAAATATTTACATTCGCATTATATATCTTTTGGTCAACTCGAAATTTTTTTATGAACCAAACAATAAAGAGTCTGTGCAGGTCTCAGGCTGAGGTGTGTAAGTCATAGGTGCATGTTTTATTTTACTGACAGTAAGGCCAGTGTTCAGCTGATCTCTGAATGATGAATGTGTGTCACACAACGAGTGTATCCCAGCCTCTTGGTATCTGACGCTGATTGTCTGTGTGGATAAGGACAGGATCCCAGATAAGACCAAAACAAAATATGTTGTAAAGCATGACCTGTACACACACAGAGGACTCTTATGTATCGTTCCACCCTGATACACATCTGTGTTTTTCTTTGAACCTCCCAAAACCTAAGCAGGGAAATTACTTAGAATCCTTTTACCGGGTTTTATTTATTTGTCAATGTAATGTTACTGCTCTATGCACACACGCAAAGGCTTAAACTGAGGTTTGTCTTGGGGTTTTTGCAGAAAAGTTGTTTCCGACCTGCAGAGCTCCTTTGTACAGGATGTACAATTAAATATTATTATCGCTTCTCATGAAATGATTGTGATTTATACTTGATAAAGTGTACCTGGGAATTAGCTGGAAATCATTGCACTTTCTCAGAAGTGATCACTGATGAGGAGAAATAAAAATAGGAATGTGTCTGAAAACAATGTCATTCCACCTTTATGTGGAACAATACAAATGTAAACAGTATATCTCTTCCATTCACGTCAAGCCATTACATGATGCATTTGTCATATCCTTCAAAATGCTCAGCAGAGTCATACAACACTGATGGACCTGCTCCACACGCACATCTATGTGATTATCGGCCTCTGTCATCCAGACGCCAATATAGATAATCAGGTTTCCTTGACAACAATCGCAGAAACAAACAACCTAAAAATAACCATTTAACTTGAGGTTCTCATTTGTCCGAGCTCAAGGCGTTCAATATATTGAATGATGATTGTCACTTATACAGTTCTTTCAAGTTATTAACTATCATTTAACCTTTAAGATTTGGATGTATTTTGTTGAATCTCCCTTTTTTTTTTTTCTCTACACCCATCCTTTCATACGTGATTCGTCAGTATTTCTTATTTTATCACCTAGATTTTTTACTGAGTAGTAGAGTAGATGCAAATGCTTTAAAAACAGAACAGACAAAACTGAGGCCAAAGTACCTTTCCATAATATATATGTGTAAATGAACATAAAAAGCATCAACAGCCACTGACGTTAATCAAACTACACATGTTTTCCTGGTGAATCACAGTGGTAGAAGATGATGGTGTTCTTCACTACATAACCTCTGTAACCTCTCCAAACAAGAAACACCTCGTTTTAATTTGCATTTTAATTGAATTATTTACACATTTCAACAGGATTAGTGGTTATTAAACATTTTAGATCATTTGTAGAGGATCAGTTTATTGGTGGGTGTTTAGGTCTTTGTGGGTATTAATAAAGGTAAGAATCAGAGCCATAGAATGTCTTCCATCTCATACGCCACAAGAGTGTGTGCTTGTGTGCACTGTTTATAGGGGGTGTAGTTGTGGATGAAGCGTGTGAGAAAAACTGGTAAATGTGAATGTTATGAAAAACAGACCGGTGTATAAGTGTTGACGGGTAAGAGCATGTTTAACTGCCATGTCTCCAGGAACTTCAACACATTTAGGCCATAACCTGTCTGTTAAACACAAGAACAAATGAGAACTGAGACATTTGTGTTTAAATGTACTGTAGATGATTTCATGTCATACAGCTGAACGGCCGCAGGCAGACGGCAAATATGAGGAGCGATTTAATCTGCTGAGAAGAGCAAATAATCTAAACAACTGAGCGTAAACCCTCCTCACAGAGAAAACAGCAGCTTTAGCTGGTGCTCTGCCAAGTTTTTAGAAAGCCGGGTTATTTCCAGTCTGACATCACCACAAAAACAACAATATGGGACAATCCTTGAAGGGACGTGACATGACCCAGTTTCAGTTTGTCTTAAGGTCAATCTGTGTAGAGACAGGTTGCCTCATTTCTCTTACTCTCATGTTGTAGCCATTCCCGACCTTTTATTCTAACCCTCAACATGTTTTTTCATGTCTGCATCGGTTTTAGTCATGGCATTGTTACAGCTTTAATGCAACACTTCAGCAGGAAGCTTTCGCACTATAGATACAGATCAAGTTTGGGCTTTTTTTTTACCCTGTGGGTGGAAATTCATTAATGCCTTCATTATTCCATTCACTATTCACTCTGAGTGAATATATCTCATTTTAGGAATATCAAGTTACTTATGCTGTCACTCAGGCAGGAAGGTGTGTTTGTTATTTCAGTATACAAGAGTTAGTTTTGTTCTGTTATGTTACTGTAAATGCTGTTCTGTTGAAGTCTGCAGGTTGAAAAAACTACAAAACTGTATGTTTCTGGGTATTAATAGAATTTCTATTTGTTTTATATAGTTTTATCATGAGATAAAAAGATAATGCAATGATGACAGTTTAGTTCATCAACCTGTTAAATATCAATGGACAATGACATTCACATAAAGAGTTCCTTAGCGTCATCTGGGCCTCAGCTGGCAAACGTTTTGAACTCAGCTATGGAACATATGTATGAGCAGCCCACTAGGCCATGTTGGGACATGTCAGGAGCCAAAAATGAAGGAAATCGATGGCACCGGTCTGCTGTTGGGTCTCTAAGCTGTCAGCTGGTGTCCTGTTTCTGCAACAGACAGCGGATGATGAGGGGGCTTTTGTCTGTCGGACCTGCTTCTGTCCGAGGAGTTAATCCTGCACAATCCACAAAGATTACTGTAATTCACCTCCCCTTTACTGTGGCCGTCTGCATGCATAGCACGGAGGGTGGACAGAAGAATAAAAGCAGCAGGAGGATAATTCACATTAAAGGACATTTGTTTTCTGTTCCTCCGGGCTGCAGACTTTGACAGCTGGATATGAGTCTAGTGTTTCTTGTTTGTCTGGTTCAAACCCATGTCAGTGGTTTTGAGGCTACATTCCCCACAATAGCTCTGACTTGTTTGTTTATTCCTTTTACTCTGTTCGGAATTTTGACTTTTCATTTCTGTTATTATGCTTTTCAGGGTTTTTCCCCCACTATTGTATTTGATTCAATTTTAATGGACAAAGCATCTGCAGTTCATTTAAAAAGCTATTGTCGAGTCTTCAGAAGCGTTATATTCCCAGAAAAAGTACTACTGTCTGTTAAATATATCCTCGGGCAGTGGGAGGTTACTACAAGTATTTTATAAAGTTTTGGGAAATGTTGCCTTAGTTAATCACTTAATAGAAACTATAATCAGTATATAATGAAAAAAAAACTGTAGCTGAAAACCTAACCTCACTTGTTTAAGGCAAAGCATGTGTCTTAATGTGTCAGAGCATTTCTTTGTGGGAATCAGGGGAAAGCGCATCAGATGTCTAGAATGCTATGGGTGAAAAAAGCTGAAGAAAAACATAAAACATAAACCAAGTGTGAGATTAGGATATAGAAACATAGATCACACTTTGATTAACCACCCCAAAATATGGCAAGAGTATAATTTTTCTGTTTAAAGCAGTTAGTTCATCCACTTATCCACCTAAATCGACTTTATCTCGACCGTGTTTGCTTTTCCTCACATAGATGTCATTTCTTCGTCTGTTAGCAGGTAAGCCTCTACTGTTTGCCTTTCTCTTAACACAATAGATGGATGATTAGACGGCAGGAGGAAAGGGAAGATCATGACAGATACACAGAGCGGAAGGGTAGTGGAGATGATGTTTGTTTACAGGAAGAAGAGTATAAAACCAGATGCTTGATAATGAAGGAAATCCAGCAATCAATCTTTTTAGTTTAGTCCCACAGAAGCACAAACATGGTGGTTGGTGAGGGTCAGAAGTCATCTTAAAAGGACCTACTTTGCACATTTTCAGTTACATTTGTTTTTATTATACTGCTCTGTGGTGGTAGAATTTTGCATGATTTACAGAAGTGACAGACAGAGAGACAGACGGATGGAGGGACAGATAGATGGATGCCTTTGTTTGTCCTGCTAGGGGAAATTTCAGAGTACAGCAGCAGAATACAAAGAGTAGAAAAACAGAGTATACAGATATACAACAACTGAATTCTTGTACAACATAGACAGGATACATGATTGGAGTGCTAGAGATGATAATGAGGGACTGTGATGTGTCGTGTTTAGCTGAGAGGTAGTGGTGTGAAAGTCCTCGCAGGCCACCGTTGCGTAGCGTCGGCCGCTAACAGCTAACTGCTAACCACTAACAGTTCAAACACAACAAACAGTTCACAAACCGTTACACCATCAACTCATTGACATACATAGCCAGTCCCCCCTCTCCTCTAATCACTCTCCCTCGTGCTTCGGTCCGGTCTCACCAGTAGAAAGTGTCTGTTAAGCAGGATGCTGCTCCCCTTGTACTCCCGCTGCACTTTGGTTAGCATTAGCTGTTTGTTCTTCCATTTGTTGGTAGATCCTCCGCCACCCCCAGAACCAATGGAAAGCTCGGCTCCTCACCCAGTACATCGCACCAGCTCTGCAACTGCTACTCCGATTCCATGATTCCACCAGAAACACGGGTCGCTCTCTTGGGAGTACACCACTGTCGCTGTTTTTTACAGCTGATCCGACTGTAAAAAACGGACTGGCTCACGAGATCACCCACTGTGGTGTTAAAGAGGTCCATGAGAGTAACAAACAGACTACTACCCTCACAAAAACTTCAAAAATTATGAAAGTCCATGTCATTCAAGAGTCCAAATAACATGACCACAAGAGTCGAGGCAGAAAACTTAAAGTAGGAAAAAGAGTTAAGAGCTGCTATAAGAGGCTGCCTACTGTGGCGCCAACTTGGAAGAAACATCTGCTTATTTTCTCATCGCTAACAAAGAAACAGAACAAACGAAACATTCTGGGCAAGCATTAAGTATGTTACTGTCATCTTACGTATTAAAACTTCAGCTATGTTTAATGGGTAAATGCAACATGAACCACTAGATCTAACAAAATGTTCATGATGTAATGATGTATGAGCCACTGTGGAGACAGTGTAAAGTGAGCATCCAGAGGTACTACAGACCACATCTCAAGGTAAAACTAGACAACTGATATAAACAAACAATTGTATATTGTAGATATAAAATATTAACTAACATTACCTAACATTAACCTATTAGCAAATATTATTTGATATGATAGAGATGCCAATTAATTCTGAAATATGTTACACTTGAATGTAGAATATGATTTCAACCTGTTACGCAACAATAGAAAGACTAAATTTGACCATATGCAGTATTATTTCTCTAAGCTGAAATCGATGTGTGTTGACGTCAGACTGAATGCCTTTCCTATCTTATAATACTACCAAACAGTGGAATGCTGCTCCCGGTAGTTGGTTATAAGTTCATGGGTTTATTAAATGGATTGTTTTGAAATATGAGAGTGTAAATATGTCCCTCAACGTTATTAGCTCCACTAAGGAGGTTATGTATTCACCAGGGTTTGTGTGTTTGTTAGCAACATAACACAAAAAGTTAATGGACAGAGTTTAATGACATTTTCAAGAACAAGTGAGATGATTTAGGGGGTGATCCAGGATTTTTTTTATGGTATCTTCAGTTCAATAACGTCTCGGCTTGCATGTCTGTTTCCCAACATGGCTGCGCCTGAGAGGCAGCGGCTGTTTGGGCTCCTGGCGCCCTCATAGGTTGCCAGTACAGCAGCTCCTTTTTTTTCCTACTTTAAGTTTTTCTGCCAACTCTTGTGCTCGTGTTAATTGGACTCTTGGACAACATGGACATGTGTCGTTTTTGAAGTTTTTTGAGAGGTAGTAGCTGGTCTGCTACTTCACGGACTCTGTTAACACCAACATGGGATGGTGATCCAGTCCGTCTCCAGGTGGGATGAGCTAGCTACAGCGATGTACACTGGAGAGCGACCCGCGTGACTACGCCATCGGAGAAGCAGAGCCGACGTCGTGTACCGGGATGCGGAGGTGACGGTACAACCGGGGTTCCATTCGGTTTGGGTGTGTAAAGGTTATTCTACCTGCCGTTCTACCACCATGATGGGACCCTAACGGCTAACGGCTATGGAGCTGTGGCGCGGGTGCTAAGCTGAGCTGTGCAGCCCGGCTGTGAACGACTCCTGGATCAGGACTCCACGGGACAAGGGGGGAGCACTGGAGGTGCGTGTGAGTGAGCTGTTGCGATCTGTTGCGGGTAGGATAACGATGACAGTTACAACGTCTCAGCTCCGGAACAATGCATCTCTGCCCTCGTTATCGTCATCAACTCCAGGACTTCAATCATGTATACTGTATATACTGTCTATGTTGTGCAAGAATTTCAATTTTGTTGTACATCTGCTCTGCCCCTTTTTTTCTATTCTGTGCTGCTGTTTTATGACTTTCGTTGCCAGACCATTGGTCTGTGCAATGACAATTAAAGGAAATCTGATCTGAATCTGAATCTGTTTCTGTACATGACATTAGACACCACGTCAACGTAGTCCTATTGTTTATCTGTTGCTAGGCAACCCACTTGAAGGGTATTATATGGTATTGCAAAAAAAGATGTGGCCTTGGCGGAGGTCAGTGCTCTTCTAGTGCTGTTCTAGTTACCATCTTGATATTTGAAATTGCTGATGTGTTGGGAAACAGTGATGTAAAATTGATCACATCCACTGTATTTATACCAAGAGAAATGGCCAAGAATTTAGTCTTATGATATTCATACATTCAACAATAGAATGGTTCAATCTTGGTATCTTTAATCTAGTACTTTTCAAATATTTGAACATGTTCCCCAGTGATGCCAGAGGGCTGCAACAGAAAATAATTGAGAAGCACTGCTTTAACCCATACCGACCCAAATACGTATCTACCAGCAACAAAAACCATCTACTGATCTAAACTGTTTAATGCCTGTTGATCCATTAATCCTATCATTACATGTAAACAATTGGCGTAATATACAGTTTGTCGTCTTTTCATCATCAGATATGACCCATTTAGACATTTATGTTATGGTACCACCCGGACAAATCGACACAAATGCAGGTCATTCATTTTCAAAATAAAAATAATTTATTTTTTGGTTCCCAAAGAACATGCAACACTTACAGATTATAAAATCAGAATATCTATTTTTATAGATAAATAACAAAAAGCGCCATACACACACACAAAAAAAGGACTGCATTTATATAGCGCTTTTCTACACATTTGTACTCAAAGCGCTTTACATTAGCCTCACATTCACCCATTCACGCACACATTCACACACCAGTGGGCAATTGCTGCCATGCAAGGTGCTGCCAGGCTCCACTGGGAGCAACTTGGGGTTCAGTGTCTTGCTCAGGGACACTTCGACATGTGGACAGTCGGAGCCAGGATTCGAACCGCTGACCCTTCAGACATTGGACGACTCCGCTTTACCAACTGAGCCACAGCTGCCCATTAGATTTAGAAACAAGAAATCAGGTTAGACAAGACTAAAAATATAATATCCTAAACAGACCAGACGAGAATAAACCAGTGGTTGACATACTACGGTCTAGCAAACAGACACAGGAGGAGTAGGGTTTATATAGGGAGACACACAGGTGGAGAAGATTGGGAATAATGGGTGATTGGAGGGTAGAGAATCTGGGGTGGAGCTAGAGACACACTTGGAGAGACACAGACAGGAAATACTTCAAAATAAAACCCCACAGGAAATACACAAACATAACTTGACAGACACAGAACATAACAATTTAGATGCTTCGTAGTTACCATGGAAACACTATCCTCTAATACACCACCGATTCACCAGTAAAACCCATGGAGTTGAATCAATGACAGCGAATGGGCAAACTGTTCAGACAGATAAGAGATTTTTTTGAAAAAGTCACGTCTCCTCTGTTTTTGGTATGGTAAGTTTAATCTGAGCTTTGGTGAATTTATATAATTAGTACATTAAATATTAGAAAATACCCGATTTTCACGGCAAAACGCAGAGGATAGTGATAATTCAATTAAAAAATGTTACATATAAAGAAAAAACACAATTTTGGAACTACTACAAAAGTAGCACTGGCTCTTTATGGGTTAAGGAACAGTAAACAGAACTCAATAACAGTTTTTACTGTAGTACCACTGGTAATAACTAAGTATTTCACATGTCTGAGTGTGGTGTGTTTCTAGCTGTGCTGTAGGGTCGTGTGGAGGTGAAATTTCTGGAACAGTGAGTGTTTTTTCAGTCTGAATAGTTTTGCGTCTGCTGTTACAGGTGTGAGTACTTTTGCAGAATCAGTCGTGTCTGTCTGAGATTTTTCCTGCTGAAAAAGTGATAAAACAAGAGTTTCCCTTTATTTGCATGTAGACAGACTTGACAGATCAGCAAAAACAACATTTTTCCCTTTTAGTCCATGCTTCCTTTGTGTACTTCAACGAGGGTGAAGTCCTGAACTGTTTCCAAACAAAAAGTACGAAGAGAAACTCTTTTCACTTCGTACTTTAGCTTCAGATACAAATCTAACAACAGGTCAATGGTGAGACTATCAACAACTATAAACAATTTAAAAAGACAAAGACATGGTAAGCAGATGAGAACGTTGTCCCACAGTGAGGTCCAGTTTTATAGCGGTTCCTTCAGTGTGACCCCTCCCGGTCAGTAAAGCCAGCAGTAGCTGTTAATGAGTAACCATAAAACCCAGAGGGAAAACACATTAACATTCCTGTTTCTTTTTAAATGTACTTTTCTGGCTTTTAAAATGCTATTCCGCACTCGGCCTCAGTTCACATTTCTATGAGACAACACACCTTTTCAACCTTTAATTAAATTCTGGATATTTTAGCACAACATGTTCTATTTATCTTACCTGAGCCACTCATGACCTTACATCTACTATCGACAATATTTAAGGACTTTTAAACCTTCAACACTTTTAATAATTTATATAAGTTGCAGCTTCTCAACTTTTTTGCGTCCTCAGATATGACCCATGTGGACGTTCAGACTCTTCAGAGTGAACATGGAAACGCCATCATCTTCTACAACATTGATTCACCAGTGGCATCAACTATCTAAGTTTGACACGACAGTGGTTATAGACACTTGTCTTTATAGTGAGTTAATGTTATAGTTAGCCGTTAAAGTGAAAATTTGACTTTTTTGTTCAGAACCTAAATATTGGGAGGGTAGTATTTTAATAAATGGAAATAATGTACAATGGAAAGGTTTAATGTACAGAAGAAAATCACATGAAGATGACTACAAAACTTTTCTAGATCTGTAGCTTGAAGTCTGATAAATTAAGCCCGCTTTTGTTTAGGTTAAATAGCAATAATGAACAAAATTTAAGCTCTATTTTCTCGTCATATATATATAGTTACCTACATATAGTTTTTAGATCTTATTCCTTGATGTTATTTTACTTTATTATACTTTATGACTTTATTTATTAGAATGTGTTTTATTAGGGCCATCATAATTGTAGATACACAGTAATTAATACCCATGAATCCCTGGAATGAAAAGAAATGTCCTATAAGCACACATTTATCCCAATACATGAAAACAGCAATACACTCCTTAGACTGACTTGTAATGAAGATGAAGGAAGAGAATAAAATTATGTAATTGTGACATTAGAAAAGGGAACGTAATAATCCATGACCCCCCCGGTGCAGAACAGTTCATCCTGTTCCGAGTGGCTTCGTTGGACAGAGGCTGTAAATGACTGACAGAGAGAAACAGAGTTTAACCGGTCCACTTCCTGTCTGCTGGGAAAGACAAACACGGGCGGAGAGAGCACATAGAAAACAAAGACGGCACAGGGAGGGAAAATAAATAGGGAGTCCGGATGGAGAGGAATGTTCATGTGTTTTCTCTTTGGCTCTAATGACAACTCATTAACACCAGTTGGTCCGAGTAGGAGATCATTTATCTGTACTTGACCCAACTGTCGTATTACACACCCAGAGAGCAGGACTTACAAACAGCAGAGAAACCCTTCACTGCTGCCATTAGCTTATCACTCCTGTTGATAAAATAAGAGAATGTAGACTGATTTTACATGGAAATCATGGCAAATAGGCCAAGAGACCATGATTGTCTCATCACAGCACCTGACAGCACGCCAATGAAACTCTAAACAAAATGTTTTCTCCCATCATCTCCTCAAAGTATGGAGCATGGAAATGGTAAATGGACTGCACTAATATGGTGCTCTTCTACACATGTTATGGTACTCAAAGGTCTTCACACTGTCTCACATCTACCCATTCAGATACCAGTTGGCAGCTGCTACACCACTCCAGGCCCCACTGCGAGCAATTTAGGGTTCAGTGTCTTGCTCAAGGGTACTTTGACATGTGGACAATCGGAGCCAGGATTCAAACCGCTGACCCTTTGGCCACTGGAGGCTGAAGGTCAAGTGAGGTTAAAATTAAATTTAATGTTGTACCACCTTTGGCAGCGTGGATGTATTAAGAGAACTGGGCATTTTCTGGTGAATGTGAATGTGTGTGTGTGACACAATAGTGATGACTATGGAGATCAGACACTAAAGAAAAAGTGCTATGAGTTCTTGTATTTGCGTTGAAAGATTGGGGCCCGTTGATTGGATTGACTGCAGACTGGACTGTGTTAGTCGTTGATCATTCTGTCTCTGCATGACACTAACAATGTTGAAAGACCGAGTGTGATGTCAAAGTAGTAATTGTATTTCTGTTTCTGGTTGTTCCAGCTATTTTGATCTTGATTAAAGGCAAGTGAGAGAAATTGTTCTAAGAAAATCGCATTATTACTCATTTAGGCCATAACCTTAGGTTGAATTCTGCATAGTGTATTACTCACAGGGTGGTCCTGAGGTGAAGTACAGATGGTGCAGTCAGTGGTTTGAGACTTTTTATACTAACTTACTTGGTCTCAGTGCCAATATAAACACAGAGACGTTCACAGCATGTTTCCCTGCACTCGTTTTACATGTCGGCAGAGTAAATCCACTGATGTTTTGGCCGGTTGCCCTGCGGGATCCCTGTCACTGTGACAACTGACACAGGAGTCTGGAGATCTGTCAGTGCCAACGGGTATTCACGTTGCAAAAGGGCGCCCTGCTGCATAATCAGGGCAAGTGCTTAGAGCTTTAAACGCTTGTACGCATTTCCAAAGGGAATCGGAAACTAAAAACCTACTGCAATATTATGAAACACAATGTGAACACAAAAGGCCTGACCTCAACCAGAGCCATAGAGAGAGTTACGATACGCTTCAATGTCGGTGCTATGGTGATCATGTGATTCACATAAACCTCAGTAGTTCTGAAACAAACCGCGTTGTCATGTTCGTCTATGGGACAAACAGTAGCAAGTGCATTATTGCATGGAAAATATGACAAACC
>JAPTHA010000005.1:16128156-16143324 GCA_029814585.1 Gymnapogon annona | reverse complement strand
CCCTTGACTTTAGTTTTCATTCTTGCATTAGCTTTATAGAATTTATTGTTTGAATTAATTTGCACTGAAACTTGGTAGAACAAAAAAAAAATCATGGTTGAAATCGAAATCGCAATACAACTCTTTTCTGGAAATCGTTCAGCCCTAATTAGCAGTAATAGCATAACATGAGTAATAGCCTCTCTACAACCAAGTAAACTTTACAAAATATTTGTTTTTTTGTTCATTTTTCCATCGTGGAGGTTTCCATTTAGTGCTAATGTATTATGTGTTACCGGTTGGAGCAGCTGTTTTAAAAAGTTAGCAGAAACATACCACAGAGGTAGCATGTTGACATGCGTAAAGACTACTGCTCTGTATTATATGTTAACTGTCATAGCACTTCAAAACCATAATATTACGTAACAAGTAAGTATACTTGTTACATAATATTTCTTTACTTACCTCACATGCCACAGCAATTTGGGCCTTGGCAGATGTTTTTGGTCCCGGACCTTCAGTGTCTGGTGTCCTGAAACCCAGTGTTTTCAGGAGGGCAATTACAACCCTCTCAAAAAAACTGTAGTTTACCAGCAGTCGTGCAGCATCTTTCAGCTCCTGGAGAAGAGGAATTACAGAAAACCGTGTTTTTGTTTTTTTTTATTGGGAGGTTTACCATGTTACACAGAGATACTGATAATATGCAAACATTTCTGTTGGAGAACAGTCTCTGACCTTGTCGTCCAGTTTGTCTCCAATGTTCCTCAGAAGCAGACCGATCACCTTCTCCACATCATCTACAACAAAGTACCAATATCAGACGCATAAAAAGGTCAAATAAATTTTGACCCAAAAAAAACAGAAGATTAAAACAATCCTGCATGTAAAGAAAAATAAGAGAATGTGTTTGTGCTTTGACTGGTCGTGTCATTGTTTAGTACAATATAGTCAATATCCATCTCCCTCAACTCTTACAGGGTTCAATGAGCGATGACCAAGACAGAGTCCCACTTCACCCCTTGCCCCTCCCCAGGACCACACTACAAACAGATGACGGCATGAAATATTTCCCCCAATTCCATTCAAATCATCTGATTATCCATTTAATGACGTTTCAATGTATTATAGACACAATTTCTGCAGTTTGAGATTAATAACTGCAAAAAAAAAATAAAATCCAACTCCGTTTCAAAGGGTAGTGTAGAGGGGGTCAATAGGTGAATTGGAATTGAACGCCAGTGTTAATCAGGTATTTGAGTCACAATGCAAAGGAGTAAAATCAGGACTCACCATTTCCTGCATCTGTCTCCACCTCAGGATGAACAAATGGGATTTCATTGGAGATCTTTGTGAGTCGAGTTGCAACTGCCTCCAACTGCTTCTGCTCTTTATCCTCATCTGAAACAAATGGTACATGTTATGATTTCCGGAGAGGAAAGCACACACATGACCCATACCAGTTATTCAGCCGCCCCCTCAGAAATAAAAGTGATCAAACGTAGTTGGATAACACCTGAGCACAATTGGAAGTGTACATACTGGTTGCACAGCTAAGTGTGCATTATTTGAATGATTGACACATATCACTTCAACAGAGACAATAAATCAGATATAAAATACTTGTTTTCCAACTTCTTAGCTACTGGAACTGAGGTAATTTTCATCAGTTCTATTGGAAGAACAGAAGGAAAGAATATTAAAGGGGAACGTCTTCCATTTTGCCCAATACTAAGTATACATTTATTACAATTTTCCTATTTTGGTTCGCGTGTCCTATAAATAAATGTTTGTGCTGATACACTGACATGATGGCGGATCACCCAGCACTCACCAAGGCATCTGTCGTTAACGTCATGTTGGTTCTCATCTATCCTGTATGGTTCATCCTCTTTTGTCTGAGGCTTAAGACATGCCAAAACCTTGGAGAGACCTTTGAGACCCTTCCTCTTCTTCTTTTTCTTCTCTGTCACATCTTTGGTGTTGTCTGGTGCCGGAGGTGAAGGTGTTCCGTGTGACTCTAGGTTTCCAGTTGGTGTGTCTGGAGTGCCGTTTGTTGTCAACTCGCTGTCCTCCTGCCGTCTCCTCTTTGCGTAGGCCATAAGGATCCTGAACTCCACCATGTCCTCTGGGTCCAAAAGGTCAGTAGGTTCTGAGTCACAGTCCATGTTGCTGCTGAGGCCATTGCACCCTGAGAAGGGGTCGTGGATTTCCACAGCACCATTTTCCATGTTTACTATTGGAAGAAATATAGTGAGAAATATGGTCTTCTGTGAACCCCACACCCCCCGTTATTGTGTATGCATTTTGTACGGACAGGTTGATGGCTAATTTTCCTTGTACCGTGCTTGTGACAATAGAGACTATGCCGATTTTCCTATATTTAATTTACTAATCATGCAGACTTCATAAAAACTCAGTAAATTTAAGCGTGTATTAACAGAACAAAGATAAGAAAGGAAAACAGCTTTTTTTTGGCAAAACTTCATTGTTTGTACATTAAAACAAGTGTCTACAGCTAAATTGCATGGGTTTTGTTGACATTGATGTTGTTTGTGAGTCTTTTCATATTCAGTCTCGGGGTCCAAATGGGTCATATATGATGTAGCTAAGAAACCACAAAAATGCATTTTACTTGAATTAATTACAATTTTGATTGAATTATTGCATCACAAGTCAATGATATTTCGGAAATTCGGGGTGGGGGGGTGGTCGCTAGCCAAGAATGAACAAACAGTGGTTTTTACAATGGACTTTCCATGTCTGTCATGCACCACAGCTGAAATTTACACACTCATTGTTAAATGTCGCTCATTATCACACAATGACCTCAATGAACGATGCCAAATTCACCCATTTTACATCCCCAAATGTCACAATTTGATTCTATGTTCGGTTTCATACCTTGTAGGCAGAATATTCTTCTGTTTGTTTTTTGTTTTGTTTTTTTTTTTTGGGGGGGGGATATGTGACACGTGTCATACAAATGCCTGTTATTTATATAGGACCAAAATAATATATTTGAATACTTACATAAGTATTCAAAGAAACTATTTGGGCTCAAACTAATAAACAAACGCATCCTAACAATGTACAGACACTTTATTTCTATCGTACTTCAGCAATTTTATTTGTAGGAGAGAGCAGAAGTGTTTTTTGTTTTTTTCAAAATATCGGTAGGCTTTTATTTAATGTTCGATTCTTTTATAAAGTAGTAGTTTTGTCGTCCCCTGGCGGCAGCTGTCATGCACTTCACACTCTTGGCGTTTTGTTCAGACATGTCTCCTCGTCTGTCATAAACCCGTTTTTTTTAAATTCGCCGTTTCATTTGAAGGACAATACACACTAACGTTGAGACCGACACACACCTGGCCGTTCTGACACTTTAAGTTAGTAAAAGACAATGGGTTGATTCGTTTAGAATCCATTTTGATCCGTCAGCTAACTGCGAAGTTTACGGAGTTTTTGTTGAACGCCAGAAGTTCTGACGTTGGGTTATTTGACAAAGCTAAGGGTTAATCTTTTACAAAACGCGAATGAATTACAGGAGAAAGTAGTACGTTCACCCTCCGACATTACGAGTCGATAAATTGCTGAAATCCAGCAAAAGACGCGCGTGTTTAACAATAGACGACGACGACAACGGAGTTAAACACAAGTAGTCTAAAAACACAAGTAGTTCACTTACGGTTTAAAGGTCCAAAATAAGAAGAAAGCACAAAATGGACCGCTTCCCTGTGGCTCCTCTGTCGATCTCACTAACATCAGCTGTGGAGTTGAGCATATATACGCCTCTTACGTAGGGTCACGTCACGAGTCACTCTGATGTAACGCCGTGACGTGACGTACGGACAAGCAGCTGATTGGACAAGACCTGCCAGGACCAGATACAAAATCCCAGACAACACAACAAGTTCCTTTCACGTGGTCACGTAGTCTTAAGAATTCTGTCAATGAAAGTTTGTCTTTGAGATCTAATGTTTTCGTCTTTACACTGTTTTCTGTCAAAATGTAAAATTACACTTGATGGTGTAAAAGTGACCTCAAGAGAAAAACAGTATTGTTGGTCTGTGCTCCCTCCTATTCCGTTGTATAGGAGGGTCATTCCAGAATTGGAAGACATTTTATGTCCCATCCATCAAATTTTAAAATAATCCATGTACAAAATACCATAAACTGGAGTTTCTGTGAAAATCTAAAAAATTAGGGGAAAAGAATGTTTGCAAATAGTTTTTAAAATACCAAATAAGTCTGAAGTACCCCCTAAAATGCAATTTTCCCCTGTCACAACCCCTGATGACCAAATTGAATATCAAATAAAACAGTTAAAATTAAATTTAAACCTTTTTGGGGGCGTAGGGGGAATATGATTTGTTGCCGTGTCTTGTAATTATGGGAATTTTTTTTTTAAAAAGCCTGATATTTTAAATAATAATTATTATGCATGGAACCTGTGTCCCACAACATGCACGCAACCCTGTTACCGTAACGTTTTAGTATGGTCAGAAGAAGAAGAAAGCAGTGAATCCCATGATGTGTAGGAACTGACATCGTTAAACGGGTTTAGAAAAGAATGGGTAGAGCAAAGGTATGTCCCGTGTTTTATTTTTCACATTTTCATAAGACTGTGATCTTTGAATATCTTAATCTACCTCACGCATCCCTCTTGGTCAGCAGTAACAGCTAGCTAAATAGCTCGTTTCTATACCTGAGAAAAAGCTAACATTAGTCTGGCCTGTTTGCAACCCTGTTACTTGCAACCCCTTTTTTTCAGGTCCCTCAGTGTTGGTAATAGGGTTGCACCAAGTATTACAAGCACCAAACAAATCATGTAACAAAAATTGTACCATTGGCTGAGCCAATCAAGCCTTTGATACTTTATTACCTATTATTGATGTATAGATAATGGAAAATTTGAAAAGTGGGAAAAGCATTTTTCAAGAATTTTGAAGCCCAAATGTCCTCCAATTTTGGAATGACCCAGGTATTTGAGTGATATTAAATTACAATCTAAAGACAAACTGTGATCATAACACGGAGCCTCATGAGAAATATTCCCTGAAACCCAGACAACACCTAACAGAAAACGAATTTAATCACATACTATTAGGACGAGGTTAGTAAGGAGGTAATAAAAGATGTCTTCATATGTTTGTCTCTTTTGTCCACCAGGCATCAACAGGAAGGAGAGGGGATTTCTGCCTATCTAGAACCCTCCAGACAATTCCATGTTGACTAGAGAATAAAACAGCTGCATCTGTTTTTAACACAATTCCACAATTAAAATAAAATAGCGCATTGACCCGCGGTTCTAGATCCTCTGATAAAGGATCTTAGTGAAATTTATTTCACTGCTATTTTCAGTTGATTAACTTCTCAGGTAGCACGTGTGTGTCTGCATATGAAATCTGACCCCATTGTTTTTCTGATGCTAGGTAACGTACTTCAGTGTTGTCTCTGACGTCTCTACCCGTTTGTAAGGCTATTGTATTACAAAATTGCTACCATTTCCCCACAATGTTGGTCATATCAATTTGCTGTTTTGATGAGTTTCTCCATTCCTTCCCAACAATACAGACATGTTTCACACTGCAGATTTTGTGGGAAGCCAGAGACACACAACTTCCACTTTCCTTTTATAATGTAGGATAAGACAAGAAAAACTGGTAGGTTGCCATGGTAACAGCTGGAAATAGATCACAAGTGCTGCGTGTTGTTTGCATAAAAGAACAAGAGAAAAATGTGTAAAATACTGAGCTCACAGTCCTTGTTCAGGTGCTCAGTTACATTAAAAAAAACAACCTTTTTCTCAATCAGTTTGGCATTGCTGACTTTAACCAACTTCACATCTAACTGACACAATTTTTCAGATTCTTAAAACCGTAAGTGCCCTTTTACCAGCCAAGTGTAGGAACACAACTGGAATATGATGATGAACCACAAGGAAACACCTCAAAAAATCCCCGCCGTGATTCATGTCTGTTCTTCCAACCATTATTTACTTTCACAGCGGGCTGAAACATGTCTCAGGCTGCAGCTAAATTCCCTCATATGCACACGGTAAACTGGGTGATAGTTCACATCACTTTTAGAGTAAACTGGTGATGGGTGGAAACCTTTTATTTGGCGGGAAAGCAATAAACCAGTGTTGGTAATACTGTTTGTACTTGATCAGATCTCAGAAGAGTGGCAAATTTTCAAGTCAGAACTGACACAAAGGTATCAGAAGTTGCTTGGTTCCTGATTCAGAAACAACATTTTAAGTTCTAACGTTAACACAATGAAATAAGTGACGCTCATCTGTGTAAATGCTCATCTAAGACTTCATTCATAAACATATCCCTGCAAGTCCCAGAACTTTTGTAAACAGGCTATGCCAATTTAACGCTTATCCTATAAAAAATAATAACTCCGCTATTTTTGTTCTGTTTGTCTTAGTCCCACGCATTTAAGAGGAAGTATTCAAAGCAACTTCATAATTTCACCTCCCCTGCTGTTGCATGAAATTAAATCCATATTTATGTGTTAAAACACATAAGAAAAACTGCTGCGGATGTGATTATTAAATTTACAAATTTGGATGAGTGTCTTCCAGCTTTTATCCTATACTATACATAAAGAGAGTACTGCATATAAAGTTGTCTCCCAAACCGAATGAAAATATATGATGGTGAAATATGAAGCACCCAGTCTGTAGGGCGTTTGCTTTCCTTCTGCTTTTCCAACTTTAGAAATGATGTTCTGAAGAGCAATCTGTCACAACAAGCAGTAAAAAGAGGAAATTACATCAGAGGTAAAACTATAGCATCACATATTCTTTTAAACAAATTAAGAAAATATAGCAACATGCTGGTACTTCAAATAACCCCATCATCATCATAAAAATAAAATACAAAAAACGCTAAGGAAAACATATAACACTTGTCCAACCTAAGAGGAAACTCAGGTATAAAGCATTTAAAATTGGAATAATTTAATAGTTGAAAACAACAATAATGCCATACTTCAGAAAGTGATCTGAAGGAGGTAAGAAAATCCCATGCATAACCAATGCTGATGAGAGACACAATTTAATACAAAGTCATGTATTAAAGAGTGATAAGAAGCATGTGTGCATGTCATTCAGAACAGGACCGAGCTTATACCACAGTCACTTCATAGAAAATAAGTCATCACGGTCCACAGGGAGTTCAGGAGTCATTTGCACAGTTTTGACTATTTAATTAGTCTGCAGATGATCAAGGGAAGGTGTTGCACATTAACAGCAGTAGCCGTCGTAGAAGTCATAGCAGAAAAGTGGGTTTTGCTCCAAAAGTTTTAGAGAATGAGTTTTTGTTTTTTTTTAATTTGAAAGACTTGAATTTGAGGAAATATAGGAGCTGCCATCCTGCTGTAGCGCGGATCAAATAGGAAATAGTTCTTGAGCAGCTCTACTTTCACCAAAAAGTTACAGAAAAAGGTTTAAATAGTAAAATGTAAAAGAAAAATCTGAATTTGACTTCTACATTGGCTATGTCTGAGTCTTAAATTCTCTCAGTCTCTACAACGTCTTCCCAAAAAGCCACTCTCGTGATAAGATTATTTAGTTTACAACCGGTTATACCAAAATAAACCTCACAGGTTTTTTTTTTCTTAATTTTCAATCCAGTGACATACATGCACACAAACGAAAAAAAACAAAACAAAACAATCATTTACCCAACCAGCACTGAAGTAAAATTGCACATTCAATACTCCTCCGTGCTAAATGGTGGACTATGTTTCAAACATTAATGTAATGTAAACAATTAAAAGAGAAATGCAAAAAGAAGTCATCTATTCATATTGCATTGAATATGGCTCAGATTCTTCTGTCATTCTTGGATAAATGCAACAAACACACATGTACGAATACACACACACACACACACACACACGGGGCACATGTAATAAAGGTGCACATGAAAACACAGTAGCAACAACACAGTGTGTAGTTATGCACAGGCTGCGCAGAGGACAGGGGTGCTGCTCCTCTGCATAAGTCTCTTTTTCTTGCTGTAGATTGGACTGATATGGAATGGAGCATCTCACACTCACTCACTCACACACACACACACACACACACACACACGGTGCAAGTGAAAAGCCTTGACAATATCCTACTGTGGAATCGTGAATAGGATGTCACAGAAATGAACAGGTAACTGATGATGAATCTTAAAACATCCTTTTTACAACTGTCTCTTCTGTGGAACACCTTACACCGGCATTAGTCTCTCAGCAGTTATCACTTATGTCGCATGGTCCAGTCCGTGCTGGCCAATCCTGATACGATGGACTTGGTCCTGTTAAGATGAAGTTTCCGACAAAATACTTTAAAGCCCGTTTGATTGAATCTAAACCACATAGACTTAGTCCTTTAAGTGAGATTTTCAATTGAATGTTTCATTGATCTGGTTGGTTTGAGTTCTATTCCAGACGTGATAATTCAATTGTCTTAAAAGAAGGAATAAGGAATTTTTCTGCACTTGGGAGTAAGATACTGCATTTTACTGCTGTTATCATTTGGCCATAATAAATAAGATTTATAGTAAGTATTGTTTGGAATGAGAACTAAAAATAATCATTACTATGTTTTGAAAGTTCAAAGTAGATTTTAATACCTATATTTAACCACTATTGGACTTTTTTAGATACATACATAAATACTTTATCTACCCTAAGCCTATTTTGATCATGTGCACCCTTAAGGAACATCATGCTTTCAACTGTTTAGCCAAGTAACTATATAAATTAACACCTAAATCACAATTTCTTACAATTTAAAGTTTTTTTAGCAATATAATTGTCGATAACCATCAAGTGTCAAATTTATAATTCATCACTCATTTAATTTTTGCAGTGCTTATATTTTTCTCACTTCCAGGGTGTTTGGCCATCAGTTATTTTGTGGTAATTCATGTGTTTTTATGTGCCGTTTGTGTACTCATCGCAGCTCTAGCGTTCATAATAATGTGAACAGTAAATGAGGAGTGACTAATTTTAGACAGTATAATCACACAAGCTCAAAAATCACTTTTGTAGATAAATCAGTAAATAAAAAACAACAACCAATAAGATGCTGGTAACATTATTAAAAGTGAGGACAAGATATGACACTACATCAGTGCAATGTCTTTGGCACGCAGGTATTATCGGGTAGCATATATAATATTACTATGTCATGAAATTACTCTTTATGTTCAACACAATGAACTTCTTTCAAAACCAACCACTGTAAAAGTCTATTAGTTTGTTAAAATCTGATGTGCGATCAAAAAGAATCCCTTACAATATGAGAAAACTACGTTGTCATGAATTCAGCTTCACTGAACGACAAGTGACTCGACCACTCTAAGTGCACCTGCATCCTGAACTGTCACCAGTCTGATAATCAACCATTCAGTCAATCATTACAACCAATAAATAGAATATGAATAAATAAATACAAATAAATAGTTGACCAGTCAAACAATTCTCCACTGCGGGAGGTGCTGCTGTGAGCTCAGGCAGGTCCCTCCGGTTTGTCTGGAAAGACTGTTTGGTTCTTTTTAAAAATGATTTGCTCCCAGTTTCTTCTCCACTGTGAGTGTGTGCAGAGTCCTCGGAGGCAGAATAATTGGGAGGGGGTGCGGGGGGGGGTCTCACACAGCCGTCTCCAGGTCTTCATGGGGTGTAGAGGACGTGTGCTGTTGGCTGCTCAGGTAGGTGGCCAGCTCCGAGTCTCCTTCAGCTTGGTCTGCTGGTGTTTTCCCCTGGCGCGACACACACACACACACACACACACACACACACACACACACACAGACGCGCATTAAAACAAACAGACGCAGACCAGAGTGACCAGAGGACTCAGAGAGTTCTCATACAGGGGAGGTGTTAAAAAATGCTCACACTTTCGTAAAAGCAAGAGACCGATAGAATGGGATCACCTCATGATGGCCACAGCAGCTGCAACTCTTATTTTGCATGAACTCTAATTAGGTCAACCATGAAAATACAGGAGGAGTGTTTCTGTGGAGTGCATGTCAGAATGACTAGTAAAAAACAAACAGGAGAACCAGGACTCGTCTGTTAGTCTAGTGAACACAATACCAGACAAACTGTCCCAATTAATTGTGTATGAATGTACGTGATGATAGTTTGGCAAATAGTGTATCTCAAGACTGTCTCAAATAATCACGATGGCTCCATTTACGTTCCTGAACTATAAGGTTTCATCAACTTTCATGCTTTTGAAACATGTCATATTTGGACCCACATCACCTCCGCTGTCACAGCTATTAAGAAACCAGACTAAAAGTTCATTAGGACAAATGCAAGTGGTAGAGTTTCACCTGGACCATTTTGAATGATATTACACAGAGCTGAAAAGAAACAGCCATTAATCAGTATCAATGTTCTGTACAAAATCCAGTTTCTATCATACAGTTGGTTATCGTTTGATTATAAATGCCTGTTCGCGATCAGCAACCCCACCTCCCGCGTGCGCTGTGTGGATTATGTGTCACATGACATGAGTCATCAGAAGGACTTAGAGGAAGAGCTGGTGTTCACCTGGAAGTTGGTTTTCTCAAGTGAAGCACCGGCGTCCACCAGCAGTCGACACACTGCATGCTGCTTCCCTGAGGCCGCTTTGTGCAAGGCAGTGTCCCCTCTGCACACAGAAAACACACACACCCATATGTTCAGTGTCTACGGAAAAAGTCCCCCACCTGTTATGAAACACTGACACACTGAGACGGAAAAGAGTGAGTCATAAACTAATAAACATGAAGTAGATAAGAAGGGCAGTTGGAAAGTCTTTCACTCTCGAAGGACATGTGATTTACTTCAGATCAAATGTATGTGTCTCATGCATCCAGTGTGTAAGATGAAGAACAATAATGAAGGGATCAAACCTACTTCTCTCTGTCTGTTAAATCCAGAAGCACTTTGGAGCCTGAGGAAGAAGTAGAAGAAGCACTTACAGTCAGCAAAGCCCGCCTGTCTGTCTCTGCATTTACAAACACAGTTAAAGTCATACTTAAATGTCTTATAACTTGTGAATTTATGTGGTGTTTTGTTCATTAAATCAGAAATTATGCAGACCCAGTGGGAAGACCCAAATAAACATAAATCAAAACTAGAGCTATTTGTCGACTGGAGCGTTGAATAGCTGAGGTCCAAGGTCTGTATGAGTCATCTCTACACACTCACAAACAGTGTAATATGGTCTTTGTGCACGTACTCACCCTGTTGCAGGATATAGTTAACCAGATTTGTGTGTCCATTCTGAGCGGATATATGCAGCACTGAGCAACCACCAGAGTCTCTGACCAACAAGCTGACACCATGGCGCACACACTCCGTCAGCTGGCAGAGAAAAAACATGGAAGAGAATGATATCTGCTAAAACAATTCAAGACATCAAACAACAAGCTCTCACCTGTAGCTTTAACTTGCAAAGATGGTACATTACAGCATTAACAGACAGTGTTTGCACGTAATTGGACCTGTCTCACATACAGAGGCACTGACTTGAGTCACATGACCTGTGCTGCACTTTTAAGGCGAGACACATGCTTGACTTACTAGTCAGCTGACTTCGATTTATGGAACATCACCTGATAAGTCATCCTCTTCAGATACGTACTGAGAGGTCACTCATGAAACTGATCTATCATTAATTCTAGTATTAAAATAAGTATTTACTGGCACTAAAAACACTATTGTTGAATATGTGTCTGACGTTAGTGGAGTGACAGCAATGGTGGAAGACGTTTACAGATTTGTTACTTCAGTAAAAGTAACACTGATTGATCTGTGAAAAACAAAAAAAAACAAAAAAAACCAAACAAACTCTCCCAAGCAGGCATTTGTTTTACTAATTATTTTATATTAGGTTTCCCCCTTTTTTTTTTTCTTTCTTTTCCTTTTTTCATTTTAACATCCGCTGTCAATGTATAGAAACTTTATAAGGATAATTGTCACTTTTTTTTGAGAAAAGAAGAAAAAATCTCTATACTTCATTACCTTCACCTATAAAAGTGGATGTTACAATACATATTTTGTGTATCTCTATGGAAAAATATAAATAAAGATTGTTTAAAAAAAAAAAAGTAACACTACAAAAATACAAGTCAAAGTTCTCTAATACAAGCTTTCATTAAAAGATATTTATATGCTAAGGTTGTATGTTAAATGTAGTCACTGTGAAAAGTAAAGACAAAATAATCCCTGTTAGTGTTTTACTCAGATGCTTTTGGGGATGAATTTACTGGTATTGTAAAGGCCTCAAATTAATCCACAGTAAAGACGAGTTACTTACATCTCTGTCAGAAATATAAAGGTTTTAGGACACCATTCTGTTTATTTTAGCTTTGATGCAATATTTATTTACTTATAGGGCAACATTTTAATGCAGGACTGGTCACAAGAACTTCATATGACTTAACTTGTGACTTGTTTGACCTGAATAATGAATGGACTTTTTCTTGGCTCTTATCTGAGACTCGACTCGACTCGACTGGATTTTCACCACAGAAACTTGGGACTTAGCACAGACTTAAAGATTAAGGGTGGTTAAATCTCACTTCTGGTCAACTGTGCTGAATACCACTTTGGACAGAAAAATATTACAGGTGAGGATTTGGACATGGCTGCTGTGTTTTTCTTCTTGAGTACATATTGACTTTTTTTTTTATTCTGTTCACTGCTTTGTTAAATAGTGATGTAGCCTTGGACTCATGCTCCTCTGCTACTTTCATATGTTCAAAGCGCAGAGTCAAGACAAGACGCTGTCATGTTTATCTCAGAGTTGTCTCAAGCGCGCACAGAGAACACATTACCATAGACAGATCCCCAGAGCTGGCAGCTGTCAGTAGCGCTGTAAATGAAACACAGAAAGGCAGACATTATGTGAGTACAGGTTTTTTCCCAGTACAGATTTTAAACCAAACAAACAACTTCTAGAGATACTCATAAACACTGTCTGGTATGTTGAAATAATATCAGATTACAGATGATGTAAACCCCTCTGTGACTTTGCAAAATGTTTGTGTGGCAGTAAACGCTTTAAAATAGTCTAAGTTGATCAAGGTGAAGGCTTTTATCTGATAACATATCAAGATCCTGCAGATCTGTACTATATCTAGTTCCCAATGAATGTGTGTTTGCAGTACTTCCTGCAAGGTTGTTTTTTTAGTCATCAGTATGTTCTTCACAACCACATAAAATACTTAGTAACAGGACTGACAGGTTATTTCTCTAACTACTTTATGCAAAAATTTACAATTTGTACTGAGAGCATTTAGACACACGCAATGAAGCTGGTCACGAAATGTCATAGAATTGGCAGCTGATAACACAAATAAATATGGAAATTGAAAAGTGCACAAATGCTGAAATGAATCCAAAGCCAAGAGTGTCTGCAGTGTAGATGTGACAACACACACAGTCAATATAAAGAAGAAATAAATAAGATGGTCAATGTAACAATGTAAACAGTACTATAAACAGTGAAAATACTGCACATCAGTGTAAACAGTACTATAAATAGTGAGAACACTATCAGTGTACAGTGTATGAGTGTACAGTGTATATCAGTATTTGGTTGTCTGACCAGTAAAACCCAGTCAAAGTACGTGTGTGCTGAAAAGGTGGAATCTTTATATTTTCCAGGACAGGAGTGCTTTAAATATATCTAGGCTGAAGTGAAACAGAAAACTGAATGTTTGTTGAGACAGATAATGTAAAAAAGGTTGTGCAATAGATAAAAGAAATGTGCTTGGAGTTTCCACTCAGGTCACAATTACTGTTGTGTAATAAGGTCGTTATCCTCAAATGAAAGACATTACACTGATACCCATAGCGCTTTATTTTAAGTGTATGGATTATAGTATGCTATCAGACAAATCACAGAAGTTAGTGTTTGAAACATTGCTGATCTGTAATGTAATGTTGTGTTTCCAGTACAGAGATGCGATATAAATGACTAAACTCAAAGTGTAAAAATACACTTGTTGGGACACGTGAAGATGAGGTTCACTGAGCTGGAGAGTACCTGGAATTTTGACTGTTCGTGTTCGTCAAAAGTCCAGATACAGAAACAAAGAATACTTCATCAGTGTTCTAAACCTCATGCTGAGTCATTTGACCAAAGAATGTCAATATTTATTATACACTGCATTTTAACACCATTTTGAATCACGAAAATGAAAAAAAGGGATGTGTGCTTTACCTTGTTCCTCTGGTGTCAAAAGAGTACTGAAAATAAAAATCATAAAAATGAATTAAAACATGTCTATCCTGAGTAGATAAGTTAGTTTACAGCGTGATGATGCCTGAGGACTGGTGATGCTGAGCCTGGGGAGGTGGTAAGGGTTAGGGTATACAGTCTGTATATTGTTTCAATATTAAGAGTAGTTCAACCTCACAAATCAGAGAACAGAGAAGAATTAAAAGCACAGATTAACAAAATTAAAGCAGACTGGTGTAATAACACCAGCTCTTGATCCGAAGACCATCTAAACAGTGACTGCAAGGCTTTTTTGTTAGACCTATTCATTTGTTGCATTGGTTGAACTTACTGTTTTTGTTTTTTTGTGTGTCTGTGACTGATATATGCTGTGCCATTACTGACGTACCCTGCCGTTGGTTCCACCACCAAGTCAGGCATCCCTGTGGAGGGCCTCTGGTTCAATGTGGGGCCCTCATGGTCCAGGATAAAAACCTCATCTTGACATATTTCTGTGACAAAGTGAAGGTGCTCCTGTAGATTATAAAGAAAAACGCACAGCATGAGACGTCACTGAGCAAGTATCAGTACATGTCAGAGAAAAATAAAGAGACGTTAAGCTTTTTCTACAGTTTATATTGTACCTGAGCCTTGTCAATGCGGTAGAACCGGTCGGCGGACGTGGCTGTGGAGCAGAGAGAACTTCAGAAATATGTCAAAACTAATGTATTGAGGTTTCATACTGATGGTTATATGAGCCCTTAAGAGAGGGGCTATATTTAAACGGCTACACAGCCTATGAAAACAAACATCTGGTTTAAAGGGCTTTTAATATATGACCATATTAATCTGTTTTCCCCATTATTATTGACCATATAGAGCAGGGGTGCCCACACTTTTTCATCATGCGAGCTACTTTCAAAATGACCAAGTCAAAAAGATCTACCTACTATAAA
>JAPTHA010000005.1:16095695-16107574 GCA_029814585.1 Gymnapogon annona | reverse complement strand
GTCATACCTTTTCTAGTTGCTCTATACAGCCGGTGTGAACAACAATCTTACAGGCTGCACATTTCCTCCTGGGGGCCGACTTCTTAAAGGAGAAACAGACGCACAGCACAGAGGGAGGTGAGACACAGCACACAACTAACAAACACAGGCACTGAGAAGAACAAAGCACACAGCCATATACACCTCTTCCCAATGAGTCCAACGAGCGTTTTTATGAGAAGCATTAACAGAACAATAACACTCCAGGTATGAAAAGAGACACCTTGATATTTCACAGTTTTCAATAGTTTAATTGGTCTGTTATGACTCAAACTGAAGCAAGAAATTATACTGTCATTAAATGAACTGGATAACATTATTCCCGCTTGTGTGAGTAACAGTACCGTTCACGCTGTTGTCTACACTGACTGATCTACAACTTTACATAGCCTGAACACTTCATTTAGCATTGCTAAAGTCTGAGAAGTAGTAAGATGAACGAGCAGAAAAGAACACATATTCCACTTGTGAGCCCTGGCAATGGAAAAAAACCCAACATAAATGTGCGAGGTGCTGGAGTCGTCTCTGAGGTAATAATACTGTTGCCTTAAATAAATATTATTGTTTTTATGCTCGTATAGCAAACTACTTATTATAGTAGCTAATGACAACACAAAATGGAAGGGTCTCACCTCCAGCAAATGGTTTAACACTTCACAGTCCCAGTATGCAAGAGTCACAGTGACATTAAAAAATGCCTTATAATTGTTTATGTCATCGGTCAGTGTTCTCATGATCCCATCAAAAGGAAAACATCACATGCAGGGAGGGAGAAGTTGTTTAACAATGTGTTCTGACTGCTAATTTACAGGGGATGATGATGATGATTTCTTTCGGCTTCTTCCCTTCGGAGTCACCACAGCGAATCCAATTCGCATATTTGATTTGGCAGGAGTTTTTACGTCGGATGCCCTTCTTGACACAGCCCACTGGTCGTTCACCAAGGAATCAAACCTGGCTCTCCTATGCACCAGCCCGGTGCCTTACCAACTGAGCTATCCGGCCGGGGATGGGAGAGGGAATGATACATGTTATGAGACAATATCATTACTAGAAGGACATGTTTAGCAAATGATGGCTGTTTTTGCTACGGTTACATTTGTTGGCTCATAAAAATCCTCTTCAGTTGCTCATGTAATCTCAGTCGTGATTTTAGCACTATTTCATTAGCATTACATGTAAAATCTAAAATGCTCAAGTTGTTTTTTAATCAATCTTTTATGAAGGATGCAGAAGCAGATTAAAAATTTAAAAACTGTGATGGTAAGAAAAAAAAGTCACAGGCCAACACATTTTGATTAAGGGAGAGAAGCTTTCACATCCTATTAAGAAACAGCATTAATGTAACATAACTTCCTCACTGATCAAATGACCATGGCGTTGCAAGCTGCATTAAATTACTTTGAGAAATGGTAAACAGAGCTTGCGAATGCATTTTGCAATATTGTACTGCTCTCGGTGCTGACTGAGCTTAAACGCCTGTATCCTCCTGACTGCCAGGTCTTTCCTCGATGACTGACTCATCCATATCAAACTGAGTGCAGGTAGGAATGTGCTTATTCATCTCAGCCATGACTCGTCAAAGCAGTATGGGATTCCACTGAAGTCAGGCTGTCCTTTCAAGATCACATTGCACACACACATACGTTATGTCCGAACCTAAAAGACTGTTCCATGTTAACATTTATGGAAAAGAGTAACTCATATGCAAGTTTGTTTTTTTACTTACAACATGTGATTTTTTTTTGTTATATTAAGTGAGTGGGATGTAATGTATCAACACATATTTGAACACTGACAGTCTTCCTCCATTCAACTACATCTACTACTTTAATTATTGTGTGAGATGGTCAACAACAGAATCAAAAAGCAATTCCAAGCTCATAAAAGACACATCAAATAGGCTTCTTTCAAACAAGCTGTTAGAAAATATGGAGTGTTTCTGAAAGAGCAGATGCGGTCCAGTTTGTGTCTACTACTCACTGCAGTCTTTAGTACACAGGTCTCCTCTCCCAGATAACAGAGCTCTCCTGAGCAACTCGTCTCCATCCACAGGTGATCTCCATTCATGGCGTTCTCCTGCACGGAGACAAATAAAATGAGGCAAACCATGATGCTATTTGTCAATTTATCCCCCTGCATCCTTCTCTCAGATAATTTTTGGTCACAATAAACTTAACATCAGGACATGAAGACTCTGCAACAACAAAATGCACTGCACATTTCCAATACCCTTCAGCCAAATATAGTGTAAGACATGTAATTGTGACGAATAAGTATTTTTCCAATAGTATGTCAGGAAGGGCATCCAATGTATAAACTTCTGCCAAATCAAATATGCGAATTGGATTCGCTGTGGTGACCACTTGTAGGGAATAAAGCCGAAAGAAAATCATAATACAATTATCTAATTTATATGACAAAAAATATTAAAAATGCTAAATGTATGCACAAAATATGATGTCATTTTTTTTAAACAAACAATATTTTTCAGGTATCAAAATTGATCTGAAGTACAACTTACATGTATTGCTGTTTACAGCAAACTATAATTTGGGACTTCTTTTATATAGAAAGACAAGAAGACATCTTGAATTTGAGAACAACTTTCATGCACTTGTCATGAATAGTTCAAAAATAATGACTTCTTTAAGTCTAGGGTGTTTTTCTTTGCTATTCATGTTTGCACTTAAATGAGCACCATGTCCCATTCTTAAAGCCCCAATATCTAAGAAAAAAAAAACTAATATAGGCTATAAAGTAGACACTCCACCTTTTAGTGGAAATAATAACATTTTCTCCAGGTATGAAACAAATTACAGATGGACAGTCTGGAAAAATCTGGTCATGGACTGACCTGAAGGAAAAACTGACCTTTCATCTGAGGAATAGGGCAGAGATCTGCGAATAAAGGTGGAATAAATTGACTTGACAACAACCCTGAGTTCACTTTTAGTTGGGTATTGGTCAATGTGCAATTTTGTTGTTTAAATATTTGAAGAGATTACAAAATGTTTCTGCAGGGGACAGGTATGTAGGGAGTGGTTTGGGAACACTGGATTTAACTCCAGTGTATGCTGATGACGGAAAAAGAAACGCAAAAAGTACCACAGTTCGGGAGCGCAGAACTGCCAGAGGTAAAAGAAAGAAAAAAGTTGCGTAACTACAGGACTATAGACTACCACCTACCTGCCTGTGGTGTTGAACACATTATGAGGGCGGAGGGGGGCAATTTAGCTATAATGACAATGTGCACTTTCCCAGGGTGACAGCCACACACACACACACACACACACACAGTGGAATCAGTCATTTATAAAAGAAAGCATTTAAAGCACTGAGGGTGTATGATTGGACAGATGGTGTTAAAGGTGAAACCTGCCATGAAAAATAACATCTACAGGTATTGAAGGACAGAGAACACCCGCATCTGTCCTGCTGTGGTGATGAGTAGCACAGACAGATAGTAGTCTGTAAACCTGAAGTTACAACATGAAGACAGTATTAACTCCATTACAATGGTCCAGAGTGTTCATTCAAGGGCAGCATTTATGTTGGAAGAACTGTCAAACACATTCCATATCCGCCCCAGAGTGTTTGCACTTTTACACACGGCACAACTTTGGCACACGCACAGGGATGAAAATGTCATAAATACATGGATACTATTAAAAAACTCTTCCTGCTCACGTCTCAGACCCCCCCCCCACAACCCCGGAGATGCTGGAGACTGCTGGAGATGTTGTCAGTGCAAGCTGCTCTCGTCTTGCTTCGGAAAATAAAAGATTCATTGTTTGCAGATGAAAGTGTGTGTAAATTGAGTTACTATACTGTACCGTATCGTGAACCGTGATTCGCAAACCACAATACGTACGGAACCGTGGATAATCTGTACCATTGCATCCCTAGTGATCACTAACCAGCTGGGTGGTTAGCTGCCTTACGTTTCTGTCCCATACTTGCCCTATGTGTCGAAACATAGCTAATATTCTACAGTTTAAGTTTATCAGCCGTTACATTTAACTGTGACAATACAAGTATCTATCTGCATCTTCCAGGCTTAAATAGATGTTCTTTTAGTCACACCTCTGTAGTGTCGTTTTCCCCACTCAACTCCTATATCCTCAAAGTATGACCAACATAAACCAACAATATCAGACTCATTAGCACTTAAAATATGCTATTAATCTTTCATGAATCACTCCTGAAATGTATATTCATGAGGGATTAGGTGTATATGTGCGTCATGTTGAGAGGTAAAGGCCAATGATGACATGGTGGAAGTGTCCCTGCAGACAGAGCCAGTCTTGGTCTGTCACATTAGTCTATTAATGCAACTAATAATACAACACATTTGATTTAATATTCATTATTAATGTGTACTTCACTCACTGTGTACCAATTAAATATAATTCCATCAACAGCAAAAGAAGCAATAAAGATGTCCAAAGTAGATAAGTAGAGTACATTTGTGCTTTCTTTAATGAGATTGAAGCTTTCAGATGTAGTTTTGTTTTCACAGTGTGCAGTTATTTCAGCTCCAAATTGAACATGCTGTCACTTTGATAATATTGAGCAGAAAAAGTCCCTATGTCATTCTTTTCTGACTGAATCAGATAAAATTAGAAGCATGCCTTTCTTCTATTGGATCCATTGTAAAGTTGCCAGTGACTATTTGTGCCTGAAACAAAATCCAATTTAACAAAACCAGCCCCAATTGTACCTGTTCACAAATGTGCCTTGTTGAGATAAGGGTTTTTGAGCCTACCTGACCAGGCAATACTGTGAAATATAAAAGAAAGTTTATGAAAAGAACTCTGGTTTATTATTGTTAATTTCTTCTTACTATCACAAGACCACAAATTCCCAAAGTTATTATAATTTAGTGTAATAAATGAAACAAGTAAATAGCCTTGCATCTGTAAAAAAAATACAATTTCCAAATAGATTTCTACTGTGCCCTTCCACCGTGGTTTATTTATTAGCAGTGTTGTTCCATGGCATTTTAGTCAGAACTTTCCAGTGTCCTGGCATTTATCTCAGCATTCATGGCTTCTGTTATATTTCAAAGCAAAACATTTTCATAAACAGCTCTTAAGCTGGGCAAATCTTGTAGCAAATCAAATCCATTAAACTCTGCGAGCAAGATAAACCCTGAAAAAGTCACAACACATTAAGTCCCGAGGTACGACACATTTCCTTGTTCAGAAATCGAAACATTTTGCAGTAATGCTCAAAACCCAGAAGAAAATGCATTGCTTTCCATTTCCACACTAGCATACGGCGGTTCAAACAGTCTGCTAACAAATCTGTTGGCTTGAAAATCCAAGTGTCGTTCAGTGACTCAGCCAGACAGGATAAGGACCACATAAACTGGGACAACTGTTGCAGTGTGTGATATCTGGAACCGTTGGGAGTACTTTTATGCTCCCTGTACATTAAGGATTTTGTTTGTTAAAGTATTTGCACATTTAAACCCGATAAGATTAGCACATTACAGAACAAGCGAAGACCGAAGACGATCCAATTTAATTATTTATGCGGCATATCTCACCGTCCAGTCCACACATGTATGCAGGTCCTTGTTGGGGCCATTGGATGCTGGAGGCAGGGAGGGTTGGGGTGGTCCGAGGTGCTGGAGGCCGGAGCGGGAAATTGCTTTCCTAAAAACAACAACCAACAAACAAGCAATGATTTCGCTGCCGACCAACATAGTCAACACATATCATTCCTGATGCAAAAGTCAACTACGCCATCCTTTTTTGGTGACACAACTGTCGCACCACAGAGCAGCGATATCGCTCAGGCAACAACATTTCAGTGCAATTTAGTCCATAAATTAATTATTCATATCCTGAGACTACATTTCAGTGGGTTCAGCTGGAGAAATCTGGTACAAGAGAACTGGGAACAGCTTGGAGGAAAGATTGCCAGCAGCACTTTGGGTTGACGAGAGAGACAGAGAGAGAGCTGTTTCGTGGAAGGATGAGTCAGCAATCACCTCTCTCTCCATGTCTCAGTCTATGACTCTCGCCCTATTACTCTCCCTCTCCCATTCCCCAAGAAATTTCTAGCATTTACACACTACATATCCATTTCTCTGCATCCCTGTTTCTTATGTTGTCTGCCCACAGTAAAAATGAAGTAGATAAGCTATTCCATTTACAGCAGTAAAACCTCAAATATTCAGCTTTACCTGCATATTATTCTCCTAACAGTCAATTTTATTTTCATTAAAACACTGATTCTGATCGTCTGTGCCGCATTAGCAGTCATGGTGAATATGCCATAAAATTATCCCCGTCACTGTATTCCATCAGCCGATACAACTTGTTTCAAAACAATTTTGTTCAGGTGAGCTACGTGTGAATGATCCATAAAGACTGAAAGTCTAAAAATAAAGGAGACACATTAAAGCCAGCGACAGTCAAACTAAAACAGACGTATGATGGAAGATTTTGGCACAATGGTCCAGCCCAAGTCTGCTGCAAAACCATGGGCACTCAACAGAAGAGTGTGTTCATACTGTCCAATGGAAAATAACAGAAAGAAAATCGTCCACTCAGTGTGACAGCTCCCATCCATTACATGCAGAGTGCCAGGTCCAACATTATGTTTTTGTTTTCAAAGCCCAATTCACCAAAAGATTCAGCATTTGACTGAATCCCGTAAGAAAGCGACCTAAACACTAACTTCCTAACTGTTACATCAAATATTCTTTATTTTGACATGTTTCATTGTTGAACTTGAGTATTTTACTTTAATATGTCACACATTTCTACTGATAAATTTGAATTTGTGCTGCACAGGGAGAAATGGGTGAATTTGTTTATTTTCTCCAGACCAAAGACATTGGTCTGGTGTGTGTTTTAAAAGATAAGTATGACTCTGGTGGTAAATTAGTAATTATGTGAATGAATGTGTGAGTGTCTGTAAGTGGAAAAGGTTCCACAGAGCATCTGAGCCCCCTGTTGAAAGTTTCAGTGGCTGTCTGTCTAAAATTATCAACCAGGACAAAGAGGAGTCCACTTACACACACTGTAACCTGATGACACACCCTGACACACACAGACAGATACATGCACACACACTCCTGACTCTTGTGATAAAAATAGTTGTACGTGGGTGACAACAGCACAAATGCAAGGACGTATGGTGACTGGATGCATACCACAAGGGACCGCACATTCACATACACACATTCATACACACATGCTGAACTTACTTCTGAAATTCCATGCATCAGTTTGGATGAGGTTTTTTTTTTAATCAGACAATATATGATAATTATCTTTTTTTATCATTGATGTCTTACTTCCATATTTTTGGTCAGCGTGTGACCATGCATGATACACACTGTTGCCATTTGAATGCACTGTTGCTCTGCACACAAAGTCCATCAGGAGAGATAACAACTGTGAACTGATGATTTCTTTCGGCTTTTCCCCTTACGCCGGATGCCCTTCCTGACACAACCCACTGGATGCTCATCCCGGGAATCTAACCCGGGTCCCCTACGCACCAGCCCGGTGCCTTACCAACTGAGCTGTTATACAATGGCACAAAACAGGCGATCCAGGAGCAGGTTTGGTAATTTCAAAATAAAGGTTTTATTTTATGTTCACAGGGAACTTAGACAATAACACTATCAATCATGAAATCTAATTTAGTAACAAAAAGCGCCGCATAAAAACCACGGGATTAACTTTAATATTAACAACAAAAAAAACCCACAATGGGAAAATCATAAATTCAAAACATTAACAAAAAAACACTCATACAGAGGGAAATGGTCAAAGCCAAGAAATACAAAATCAGAACTCAAAACGCACTAAGGCTATATCAATTTAGAAAAAATACAAAAATTTCTATAATCAATCTAACAAATACTCACTAGGGGTTGGAAGGAACGCTGGACAGAGACGCAACACAGAGGAATACAGTCTACAATTTGGCACCGGGGAGTGACAAGGACAAAGGTTATATAGGGGGAGACACAGGTGACGCACATTGACATGATGACAGGATTGGAAATAAGAAGGTAAGTGACCCAGGGGTGAAGCTGACATACATACACACATACACTAGGAGGAGACAGAGACGAGATGTCAAAATAAAGCACACAGACATAAATAAAGTAACTAGACACAGACAGAACATGACATGAGCTATCCGGCTGGACTGTGAACTGATATACAGTATTAGAATTAGTCATGGAAACCACATATTTGGAAGTGAAATCTGAAGCAGAAACTTACGGTCAAAAAAAAAAAAAAGAAGGGAGAAAAAAAAATAGACCACGAACATGGTGGGAGAAAAAAAAGAGCCAATTTATCTCGGGATCCCGAGATAACAAAGTCAGGATCCCGAGATAAGTACGTGTGACATCAATGCCACACGTACGGGACTCCGTTGTGATGTTAATGTGTGTCCGGGTCAGTTTGGAGCAACAATGGAGAAGTTAATCGGGTTTTAAGGAGCATTTCGAGGAGCAGCATCGGTTTAGTTCAACGGCAGTGTCCATTGTTGTTCAACTGCTCCAAACTGACCCGGAAACATGTTAACGTCACTACGGAGTCCCCGATGGGACATTGATGTCACACGTAATTATCTCGGGATCCCGAGATAAATTGGCTCTTTTTTTTCTCCCACGATGTTCGTGGTCTATTTTTTTTTTCTCCCGTCTTTTTTTTTTTTTCACCATGTCCCTTCTGGGGCTCCGTAGAAACTGACTGAACATGTATGAAGTAACTATGGGATGTACAAAGATGTTTCCGGTATTTGTTGGTAATTTTATATAATCTACACTAGTGACCATACAGGTTTAGAGGGATTAGATCACATATAACTATTTTTAAAACCAGGTTTAAAAAATTTAAACTTTTTTTATAATTAAATGTTTTATTATTATTACTATAATTGTGTACACATATTTGGAAAAGCAAGAGTAGATGATTATGAAACTACACTAAAATGAAAACAAAAACTAAAAAGAGAACCTGACTATTAGAACTGGAGCATGTCCCTTAGTAAAGTTTAATGATCTTGAGTCAGGTTTTACGTTTGGCATAAACTCTGTACCTAAATTAACCCTTATAACAGGAGGAAAGAGTCTGTTCATCATCAATCTGGTGTCTTTTTCAAGCTCAGACCTATCTTGATGACATCCTGTTTGTTGCATTCAGATATTCATGATCTTTGTCTGTGTGTTCAACAGATACAATCACAATAAACTCCAGATATTCAGATCTAAATGAGCAGACTGTGTGTATTATAGTCATGACACAATCCCTCTATTAGAGTCTACACCTGAGTGCATTACACTGATAACAAGGAAGTCAGGGCTTGTAAAAGACAAGCTTCAATATCCATGCAGCCACACACAAACACACAGTCTCATTCAAGGGTCACGGGGCACCATTATATTTGAATGAGTCCTAATCTGCTAAAAGCAGACAGGATCACAGGCATTAAAGCCAAAATATAGCCTAAAAAAATCTACTGTGCACAAGTAGATTTGTCCATAAAAAGTTCATCAACCTAAAAATAAATAATTTAGGCAAATATGTGTCGCAAAACTCGTAATAGATCACACACACTAAATCCACCGCAACTTTTAAAACTTGGAATTGAATATACCTTTATTAGTCCCACGAGGGGAACATTCACACACAGCAGTGTATTTCAAAGAGTAGGAAAAAAAGAGCAGAACAGATACACAACAAATTGAATTCATGCACAACATGAACCACATAGACATGATTGAAGTCCCAGAGATGATAACGATAACGAGGGGCCGTTAATGCATCCTTCGGAGAGAAACGGCAGTGAAAAAGTCAGCAGCCACTGTTAGCATAGCGCTCTCAGCTTTACAGCCTTGAGTAAGGTTAGGGAGAGGTGTAAGACAGGATGACATGACAATTGTAGAAGAAATTCAGTGTCTAGTTGTCACTCAACTCGTATTCTGAGATGGTGTGATAAAAATGTGGTTCTGTCCTGGAGCTACAACATAATCAGTTACACAGAGGCTTGCACCATATCAGGACAGAGCCCGTCAATAAGCTTGTCCAGAGTGGTCAGCCGCAACCGCAGCGGCTACAAGAGTGGCGTTACAAATTAAAGTACAGTCATATACAGCCTATAGATTTGAAGGAGCCTAGATTAAACAAAAAATAAAACATATTATCTGATCAAAAAGAGAGGAGCATATTTCCGGTGCATTAATACTGAGAGCCTGGTGGTTTTTCCACCTGCACTGAAACATAACATGCAGAGTGGCAGTGTGAACTTTGAAAAGTGATTTACATACAGTAAAGTGTCGGTACATGCACAGATTATTTAATGATTATTGTCACATATTTATATAATACAAATAATGCTTGGCAGTGTTTAATATACACAATGCCCTGCAGTGTTTTGTTTTGTGTGGGATGTAGTAGATGAATATAACATCGTCATCAAGTATGAACTGTCATTTAAAAACTCGGCTTTTCACAGACACGTGTTCATTTGCATGTTTGTGTGACATATTGTGGCGGCGCCGTAATGGTGACATCTAAAAAGCAGGTCAGATTATCTCCTGTCATCTTTACTGCACAACTGACACTGAAGATAATGAACTCCGACAGACAGGGAGGTGGGTTGAGCACAGTAGTTTACAATATTTTGTGAGTGAAACCCTCGGTGTACTTACAATTGGGTTTGTATTCTTCCTTCTCTCCTCACCTCACCATATGCCGTTCATCATAAAGGTGGCTAAAGCTGCTTTTAAAAAAACAACTGACACGTTTTGGCTTAGATTGGTGTTTTGTGACATCTTATATTGCTTTGGGCTCTAACTGACATTTTGACCTATACTGTACCTCAGAAGCATTTTTCTACTACATAACACATTTCGTCTGTACTTCTGTTCGTCTGGGACATGAGACCAACATTTTGATCTTGGTTGAGAATGTTGTAATGATCTTAGACTTAAGAATACAATTCAAAAAATTAAAATCTTGATTCATCAAATTAATGATATATTCCACAGTCCTAATCAGAATATTGTGTTTCTAGCTCAGATTATCCCCCCTAAATACAAGCTTTCCTCCTAGGTTTATAAGAGCTCATTTTAAAAGCTAATGAGATTTGTGTTTACTTTATACCTGCCTTTTCTTTCCTGTGTGGTAGAGAAAGTAAAACTAAAAGTGTTCACTGGCTTGAGCGTTTTACATGTTGTGAGTTAAGTCAACATATTAGTCATCTGGATGCTCATTGTTCCAAAAGGCTTAGGGGGGGCTCAGCTTTGGATGCACTTAGACGGGGCAGGTGACGGAGATGTTAGCAGAGAGATTAAAGTGAACCCTGAAACATGGATGCAGCTGCTGATGTGACCACAGGCTGCCTCAGCTCTGTTCCCACTTTTAATGCCACCTACTCTCTCTCTGATTCTGTCTCTTCCTCCCTCCCTTTACGGTTCTCTTTATCTGGACCTTTCAATTTTCACACTTTTTCTGTCTGTTCTATCCAAACCCAATCTTCCTCCTTCAGTCTCTTCTTTTTACCAACCAGGCTCTCCTCCTCATCTTTGTCTCCTTTACGGCTTCTTGTCGCTACGCCCACCCTCCCTTCCCCTTCCCTTCACCTCCTCTTTGCTCATCTTCTCTTTTCTTTCCTCCCGTCCTCTCGTTCACTCCTCCCATCCCCTGCCCCTCTTGCTCATCCTCCCTTCTTGCCTCCTCTCCTTATTTTCCTCCTCCTCCTCTTCCAGCAGAGGTGGGTTGTCAGTGTTGCTATGACAACACAGTGGGAGCATCGGCAGCTCATCCAGTAATTATACTGGTAGAATCTGCTTCGTG